>JAVIAB010000073.1:83100095-83700095 GCA_032433765.1 Megaustenia siamemsis | reverse complement strand
AATAAAGATATAATCAATAGATGGCAGGAATTTATAACATAATTATTTGATGATGAAATTTAACAAATGATTAATTGTACATCAGGCTATACAATTTTAAAACTGGAAGTGGAAAAAGCTATACAAACAATGAAAAAGGAAATAAACTGCAAGACCTAACATACAGATGGAGATGATAAAGGCACTAGAAGATTTTGGCAATGAAGTAATTACAGACATATGCAATGACATATACCATACAGGATACATACCAAATGAAATAAAAACATCAACGCTCATTACATTGCCTAAAAAGAATGGTGCAGTTGAATGCAGTGATTTTAGAACAATAAGCCTAATGAACCAGGTAAAAAAAATTTTACTAAAAGTTATACAAGGAAGGATTCAGAATAAAATTAATACTGAATTAGATGAGCAGCAATTTGGATTTAGGAAAAATAGTGGGACAAAAGAAGCCATATTCTGCATGAGAACACTAATCGAAAAGTACACAGAAGTAAACAAACCAATATATGCCTTCTTCATAGACTACACCAAAGCTTTTGAAAGAATACACCACAAACAACTTATAGACTGCTTAAAGATATAAATTTGGACAACACAGACATATGACTAATATGTGATTTATACTGGGAGCAAACATCGATCATAAAATATAACAGAGAGAACTCTACACCCATTGATATAAAAAGAGGAGTAAGACAGGGATGCATCCTATCACCAAGCTTGTTCAATCTATAAACTGAGCAAATATTTAAAAAATCACAGAGATGCCAGGTCTAAACATTAATGGAAAGATAATCAATAACCTAAGATATGCTGATGATACTGTACTACTAGCAGAAAATTCTAAAGATCTACAATTACCTAATGAAATAAACAAGACAAGCAACAACAAAAAATGGATTAGATATGAATATCAAAAAGACTAAAACTATGATCATAAACAAAGATAAAACCAACAAGTTGATATCAAAGTTGAAGGAATAGACCTGAAGACAGTTCAGAGTAACAACTACCTCGGACATACTATAATCAGTGATGGAAAATGTAAAACTCAAATAAACAAAAGAATAGGAATGGCAAAAAGTAAATTTAATGCCATGACAAATATACTAACACCAAAGCAAATAAAACCAGGGAATAGCAAAATATATCTTCTCAACATTCCTGTATGGTGCAGAAACATGGACATGGAAAAAAAAAACAGAACAGAAAATTGAAGTCTTTAAAATGTGGATCTATAGAAGAATAGGAAGAATTGGATGGAAAAAAGAAAACAAACGATGAAATTTTAAAACAGCTAAAAGTGAAAAGAGAACTACTAAACACAATTCAAACAAGACAAATGAGATTTTTGAAGCATGTTAAAAGACACAGCAGCATACAAAAAGTAATCTTAGAAGGGAAATACAAGGTAAAAGAGGCAGAGGCAGACCAAGAAGAACATGAACGAGTAGCATCAAAAGTTGGACAAGTTAGCTTATGACAACCTGCACCATCAAAGCAAGAGGCAGAGTGGATTGGCGCTCCATGGTAGCCAACCTTCGATGCGGAGACGATGCTCAATGATGATGATTTATTAAATAGTTTAGTAATATCTGAAGTTTTTCTTCTATTCCATTCATGGAATCAGTTTCATTGTAGTCAGGGCATTCCCAAAACTGTTCCACTGCCCATCCCAGCACTTGTAGACAGGTTGTTACTGTAAGGTGTTAACTGTAGATAAATCTGCTTTTCCCACTAAGCTCCCCTGAGTCAAATGAATATATAAGTCATTGTACTACTCATTCTCCCTCTCTTTTAAAGAATGAAGAACAAACTTGGCTATATCCTTATTGTCCAGAGTCAGGCCACACTCAGTGCCAGCGAGCTTATTGGCTATCTCATTACTGTGCATACCAGCGTGCGCTGGAAAGTACACCCAGAAGCAATAATGGGTGGAGTCAGGTATAAAGATTTTGTTCTGGCTTTTATTATTTTTTCATTTATATTATAATGTCATTATTTTTATTTGTTTTAGAAATATTATCTGCCTACTGTAATAAATGATATATCAGTTCTAATTTTCCGAAGGCGATGGAGTTGCAGTTCAGAGTTGGACAGTTAAAGAATATTGATCAAAGAGTCAAAGTATTGTTAACAGCTCCTTACTGACAAAAATACTTAAAAATCTGAGAGATTGTTATAAATGTCAGCAGATGATGACAACATGTGTATAACAATAACCCTTACCTCCAAATATGGGGCACAGCATGCCAGGCATGGAGGGACCTGTGTAAATTTATTCCGGTTTAACCGAAGCTGCTTGATACCTGATGGCTGGTGGCCACTTCCCTTCCATGGGTCACTATCAACCACTGATACTCCAGATTCCCATTGGTTGACCCTCACAATTGGGTTATTAGTTATATCTATTTGCAAATAAGAATACAAGTGAAATTAGAACAAAACTGGCATGATGCACAGCATAGCAAATTGACTCACATTACAATCTTCTACCACTAGAGAGCCAAAATTGTATCTATTTTTTTCTGGTTGACAATGCTCTCTGAAAGGATTATATGAGATGGTGATTGGTTACATGTTCAAACAATTTAATCTATTGTTTCCTAATGTGATCCAGCACTAGTGTTACCTGATGTAGGTGATCATGTCTCTCCACAACTTTTGATCTTTCTCAACTCTTTTCAAATTATCATCCTTCATAACCCTATTCCCTCTTGGTGCATTTAGTATTCTTCTTGGTCATCTTATTTTCACTGAGATGATTTTTCTTGGCCTGTTAATCATTAACTCAGTGTCTGAGTATGGTATTGGGAGCAGATTTTGCTTCAGGAATAATGTGTTATAATGTTTTCTTTGTATTAGATGTTACCTGTTTGTTCATAATATTGCAATGAGCTGTCCAGTTACATGATATGCAACATCTGTTCTCAATCTCTGCTTGAATTTTTCTGTTGGATGATTTGACTTTTATAGGTGTCTGAAGTCTGTCGTGTCTCCTTTTCTTTTCTTGATTTGTTGATAACTGCATTTTTGTCTGTGTTAATTGTCATTATGTAATTTTGCTATTTTATTTGAATAATTTAAATATTTTAATTTCTTTCTTATTGCTGCTATTAGTGTTTGGTTATCTTTGTAAAGAAGTTCTTTGAAATTATCTTTGATTGTATTAGACAGTCCCCATATACGGTCGAATTGTTTACTTCTGCTTGTGTTAGACAGTCCCCATATATGGTCTAATTGTTTACTGCTGCTTGTATTAGACAGTCCCCATATACGGTCGAATTGTTTACTTCTGCTTGTGTTAGACAGTCTCCATATATGGTCTAATTGTTAACTTTTGCTCTTGTTAGACATCTCCATATATGGTCTAATTGTTTACTTTTGCTTATGTTAGACAGTCTTCATATACGGTCGAATTGTTTACCTCTGCTTGTGTTAGACAGTCCCCATATACGGTTGAATTGTTTACTTCTGCTTGTGTTAGACAGTCTCCATATATGGTCTAATTGTTTACTTTTGCTCTTGTTAGACAGTCTCCATATATGGTCTAATTGTTTACATTTGCTTATGTTAGACAGTCTTCATATACGGTCGAATTGTTTACTTCTGCTTGTGTTAGACAGTCTCCATATATGGTCTAATTGTTTACTTTTGCTCTTGTTAGACATCTCCATATATGGTCTAATTGTTTACTTTTGCTTATGTTAGACAGTCTTCATATATGGTCTAATTGTTTACCTCTGCTTGTGTTAGACAATGTCCATATATGGTCTAATTGCTTACCTTTGCTTGTGTTAGACAGTCTTCATATATGGTCTAATTGTTTACTTTTGCTCTTGTTAGACAGTCTCCATATATATGGTCTAATTGTTTACTTTTGCTCTTGTTAGACAGTCTCCATATATATGGTCTAATTGTTTACTTTTGCTCTTGTTAGACAGTCTTCATATATGGTCTAATTGTTTACTTTTGCTTGTGTTAGACAGTCTTCATATATGGTCTAATTGTTTATCTTTGCTTGTGTTAGACAGTCTTCATATACGGTCTAATTGTTTACTTCTGCTTGTGTTAGACAGTCTCCATATATGGTCTAATTGTTTACTTCTGCTCGTGTTAGACATCTCCATATATGGTCTAATTGTTTACTTTTGCTCTTGTTAGACACCTTCATATATGGTCTAATTGTTTACCTCTGCTTGTGTTAGACAATGTCCATATATGGTCTAATTGCTTACCTTTGCTTGTGTTAGACAGTCTTCATATATGGTCTAATTGTTTACTTTTGCTCTTGTTAGACAGTCTCCATATATATGGTCTAATTGTTTACTTTTGCTCTTGTTAGACAGTCTCCATATATATGGTCTAATTGATTACTTTTGCTCTTGTTAGACAGTCTTCATATATGGTCTAATTGTTTACTTTTGCTTGTGTTAGACAGTCTTCATATATGTTCTAATTGTTTATCTTTGCTTGTGTTAGACAGTCTTCATATACGGTCTAATTGTTTACTTTTGCTTGTGTTAGACAGTCTTCATATATGGTCTAAATGTTTATCTTTGCTTGTGTTAGACAGTCTTCATATATGGTCTAATTGTTTATCTTTACTTGTGTTAGACAGTCTTCATATATGGTCTAATTGTTTACCTCTGCTTGTGTTAGACAGTCTTCATATATGGTCTTTATGTTTTAACCACTTTGACTGAAGACACAAGAACTACATTTTGTAATTTGTAATCACCATCATCAAATACCGGGTTTGCTGGCATAGGTGATCATGTCTCTCCACAACTTTCGATCTCGACTGTTATTTATCATTTCTGTCGTTGACCTTCTGCCAAGCCATTCTTTTAAGCTGTCTGGAATCTTATCTCTTTGCTTCCCTCTATCTCTTCATCACTCAATGTTTCCAGTTGTTACAATATATTCCAGCTGTTCTCTTCTCATTACATGGCCAAAAAATGATGATTGTCTCTTCCTAATATTTGAAATTAGCTCTCTTTTTGCTTTTGGCTCTTTCAGAATGTTTTCATTACTCTTTTTAGTTGTCCATGGTATTCTCAACATTCTTCTGTAAAACCACATTTCTACAAACTCCAATAAATTCCTTGTTTGTTGTCCTATTGTTCATGATTCACATCCATATGTTAATGGCAATTTGTAATAGTCACACTAAAATTATGAATAATAACAACCTTTTTTCAACACCAAAAATATCATCATCAGTTAGTCTTTCTAGTAGATGATGATGATGCTCTTTTTAATTACAAATCTGAATGTTTTCATTGTTAAACTATGTTGTCTCAGTGAAAGCAATATATGAAGAGTTCTTAACTCTTTCAGAGCCACTAACCAACAGAATGGCTCCACTTATGAAGGTACTACCGGATCCAAAACCGACACATTGGCTCGGACAGAGTAGGGCTGAATATTTTAAAGTAAAGTAACGATTCTGTATAAACAATCACCAATACTTATATTCAATACCAAGAAGAAGCTTCATAATCTATATATCTTTCGTACGCCCAGAGTATTGTCTATAACTGCAATGTCATTTCCTGTATAAATTTTACTGTCTTTTGTAATTCTTGCAGTGGCCCATATAGTTTTGTATGTAGTGTTGTATCTATAGGTCAATGGATTTTCCTCAGTCTACAATATACAGTGCAGTCTTGGGCGCCTGTCCACATGTAAATGTAGTTGAGGTGCCTATCTTGAATTTTATATACATGTGACTGTGGAGTTGATTGTTTCCTGTTCTGAAGCGCATAATGATAACTTGTTCCCATCTATTCATATTATGAAAGGCATCCTGCCATTCCAAGCTTCATAATTACTTCCTTCGATTACCACATGGTATTTTCTTTATGTAGATATAGGATTAGCTGTTGAATTTTCGATGTAATTGTGTTTTTTTTTTACAAATAGTGGTCACACCATTTCTTGTGCCTAAATTCATTATTTGTGGACATAAATGCATCAAGTAAAGTGTATTTTGAAGAATTTTAGATTAGTTTGTGTATAATTTTGAGAAGAATTGGACAGCAATACGCTTGTAGTCAAGGAAAAAAAAGAGGTGAAATATGATATTTAAAATAGTATATTATCTGCCTTTGAATATTTTTATACTATTTATAATAAATAATATATTTTTCTTTCAGATATCATCAATAGATTGCTTTTTAATTTTCTTCAACCATATTCCTCTCCGGTGATGTATAATATGTACCACATTTAATGATATTATTGCGTGAAATTGTAAAAAGAAAAAAACGTGATGGAATTTTTCTAAATTGAAAATTGATCTGGTCCAAACTTAAAGAAAACCCTAAGTCTACCAAAGTCAAGGCAGAGTTAATGTCTTAGTCCCTTTGTCTTTTAAGCCATCTCTTTATTTTCCAGGAACTTTATCCAATATCATTGTTCTTACAAGAACATAATGGCATTTATGATGGCAATGTCTGTTTAATTAGACAATGTTGTTTACTTGTGACTTGGGAAATCTTCTGTAGCATTTCATTAAAAATATTAAATATAAAATGTTAATGCTATAATATAAAACAAATAAATAGTAAGTCAATATTACCTTGAGAAGATAAGATGGTAAAATCTGCCAGATCTTTATTTATATCCTCACCAAGGATGTCATCAAAGCTGCATATGGAACTAGATGAAGGACTGGCACCTCCTCTCAGTGACCCCAATGAAACACGAGAAGGTCTGCTGGGTGCCTGCTTCATTGACAACTGATCTCGAGACATGTGGGGCAACCATGACAAATTATTGCTAGAGAGATTCAGCGTAACCAATGACTTTGATTCCCACATATCCGGTGGCATTTCTGTAAGCCTGTTTACGGAGACATCTAGATACTTTAAACGTCGAAGATGGAAAATAAATTTTGGTAATATGCTAATCTTGTTCTCATTCAGATGAAGCTCCTCAAGAGAGAAGCAAGAAATACTGCAATCTTCTGGAATTTCTGATATCTGGTTTCGTGAAGCCTTTAGCAAAATAAGGGAAGGAAGCTCAAACAAAATGACTGGAAACCGTTCAAAACTATTCTTGGAAATATCCACTTTCGTTATTGCACAGAGAATAAGGGATTTGTCCAAAGTTGGATTTAAAGATGGATTGTGCAGAAGGCAGGCTCTGATAAGGCAGGAAGTGTCCATTCTGTCCAGCATACCTAAGTCATCCCATGCAATAGCAACAGAAGTAGTAGGTAAACTAGATTTATATTCAGGATCTAGTGATGCAGTTCTCTCCACCTTTTCATCTTTCAGTTGTAGTAAATGATAAGCTAGATCTCTCATTTCTGTCTTATTGATGTTTCTTCCTACATCTCTACTAGATTTGTACGTTAACATCAGCCACTTGACTTCTTGATCCTAAGGAAATTGTAACATTTAAAAATCAAGAAATCAGATTGTTATAACAATTGTGTTTATCTGAAAGTGTGTGTGTGTTTATATAAATATATAAATGTGTGCATTCATTACTGATGGTGTGCATCAATAACTCAGCTGTAAACTGTGGATGCGACTTGTAGAAAGTGAAATGGTAATTACAGTAAGAAACAGAGATGGTAATTACAGTAAGAAACAGAGATGGTAATTACAGTAAGAAACAGAGATAGTAATTACAGTGAGAAACAGAGATGGTAATTACAGTGAGAAACAGAGATGGTAATTACAGTAAGAAACAGAGATAGTAATTACAGTGAGAAACAGAGATGGTAATTACAGTGAGAAACAGAGATGGTAATTACAGTGAGAAACAGAGATAGTAATTACAGTGAGAAACAGAGATGGTAATTACAGTGAGACAGTGAATCTCTAAAAGGAAATTGTGCAGCACAGAACTTTACTCTACAACCTTATAGTTTCTGTATGTGCTATGAGATCCCTTTAACACTCACCCCACATTCACTGTCATGCATGATGTACATACACAACAGTAAATATAATACAACAGATACAGATTAAAGATGAATAATTGCTTATTTTAAAACAAATAATGCTTACAAAACTTTCAAAAAATGGTTCTGTCATTTAAATATTTTATTTGTCCTATTTCTTGGTTGTGCAAGAGAGAGAGAGAGAGAGAGAGAGAGAGAGAGAGAGAGAGAGAGAAAGAGATAAAGTGAGGGTGGGGAGGGGTGTACTATAGGACTGTCCATTTAAGAAAGAGTGTATCAGAAACAATGAAATAGAGAAGTAGGCTTGAACAAATGTGTATTGAAGAGAGATGCACCGATTCAAAAGAAACAAAACATGGTAAAACACAATTTGCTTATAAATGAACAAAGTAAAGGGATAATGAGAAATGTGTGACTGCATTTTAATCTTGCTTTAAGCAATCTCAATTCTGTTAACTGTATCTGGACCAAAACTGTCTGTTTAGGCTATGGTTTAATGAGATGAAGGTTTTAATAGTATTGTTTACTAGACTAATGTTGCACAGTTACTTTTAGGAGTGTCAATGTCTATGTCAGGCACTTCCAAAAAATGTGGCCTACCACTGTGGCACAAGAATCTTTGAGGGACATACGTTGGTCAAAAAGAAATGTTAAACAACTTCTTCAGTAATTAGCTATTGCTATGCATTCAGACATTTAGACAAACTTGGGTAACTAACAAAACATTGCATTTGAGGTCATTACCAGTTCCCCATAGCTTGTCATGTAAGGTTGTTTCTGTGGGCATATTTGTGTTCTTAGAGTGTTTAGAGTGCTGCAGTCCTGTAGTGTATGTTCTGGAGTTTGTTTGGCTGCTCTGCAGTCACATGTTGCAATGTCACTGAGTCCTATCTTGTGTAGATGTGCCCTGAAGCCACAATGACCCGTTTTGAGTCTGAATATCTTAGTCTGCCCATGTCAGCCATGTTTGTTTAGTTTAGGCTGTCATGTTCTGGCTCATATTTTCCATGCATCTCCCTCCATTCTGTTTTCCTAGCTTGCTTAAGGATTGTTTTCATTTCTTTGAGGCACTGAGGTTATATATGGCCCTTTTCGTCTTGTCAGACGGTTTAGAGAAGGCTATTGTGTATTCTACTTTTTTGGAGGTTTTGTTTTTGTCAAACAGCTTCTCTCGTGGCTGATTCTACCAGTGTTTGACAAACACATTCGGCCACGGAATGATCATGTAAGGCCCAATGATCCACTGGGGTTTCAGCTTTATTCGTGAGTTTTTTCTCTTCCTAAATTTTGCCATAGTATGGCCTTAAATGATGTTATGCCATTATTTATAAAGGCGCTCCATGATGTGCGATCTTTTGCCAGATGTTCCCAGTCATTTTCACAGAGAAGTCATTCAGAGAAAATTTACAAATGTCTCTATCGTAGTTTAGGTCTGCCAATTTGTCTTTTTCCATGTATTAGTTCATCATATAGTATCTGTTTAGGGATGCGGTTTTCCTCCATTCACTGGACATGCCCCAGCCATCTTAACCTTTAGCTTCTGAGCATTGACATGATTATTAGGGTCTTAGCACATTGCAGGACTGATAAGTTGGTTAATTTGTCCTGCCATTTGATGTGCATTATTCTGTGTAGACGGGAGCACCAATAGCTCAGTGGTTAGTGAACTGGACTACAAAAGACAAGAGGTAGGGTTCGATTCCAAATGACGGATTCCTGTTCACCCAGCCTTTAATGGGTACCAGATTTTTTTCTGGGAAAGTAAAGCGGCACGGGTGTAATACTGACCACATTACCTCAAAAATCATCTGCTGAAGGTCTGTAAAATTTATGGTCACTAACACCATATTCCCTATACGCCACACTGTCGTGATGGGGGTACTTTACATTTTTTTTTTTATTCTGTGTAGACATCGCATGTGGAAGATATATGTTTTTTTTTTTTTCATGATTTGAGCATGCTGTCCAGGTTTCATATATATATATATATATATATATATATATATATATATATATATATATATATATATATATGAATATTGTTTTTTCATATATCAATTATGGGAATTATTCTTAACTTTTTTCTTACCACCTACTTCTGATCTTATCTCTCAGAATCTTTCCTGTCAATCGTCTAATACATTTTATCTCTGTGGTGGTTATTTTTCTTGAATCTACGTAGGGAGGTCAAAAAGTAATGCACACCAATTTTTTTCTCGGCTAATAATAAAGATAGGAATATGAAATTTTGCACACTTGGAATATGACATGTTCCAATTAGTGCACCAAATTGCACAGCATTCTGATAAATATTACGCAATCTATGAACTGTTAAAATGGAACTTGTCAACAATGTCCGTTACAAACAGCGAATTGTCATAGAATTTCTGGTTGCGGAAAAAGAAACTGTGGCAAACATTCATAAACGACTGTGTGCAGTGTACAAATGTTCTGCAGTCGATAGGAGCACAGTTAGTCGCTGGGTTCAGAGAATTAAAGCTGCAGAAAGTGTACGAGTGGAGCTGCATGATTTACCGCGTTCTGGACGTGTTGCCTCGGCTACCAGCACAGACATGTTAAACCGGACTGATGCCATTATTCGTAAGGATAGGCGTATCACTAGTCAGCAATTGGCATTGCAGCTTACAGTCAGCAAGGGAAGTGCAATCGCAATTTTTAAAACTCTCGGATATTCAAAGATTTGCGCTCGATGGGTTCCTCGGTGCCTAACAAATGATCACAGAGTTCAAAGGAAAACATTCTGTTCTGAATTGTTGGAGCGTTTCGGTGTTGAAGGAGAAATATTTTTGTCAAAAATTGTTACCGGTGACGAAACGTGGGCACATTATTATGAGCCTGAAACAAAAATGCAGTCAATGGAATGGCATCATCCGCAGTCACCAAAAAGAAAAAAATTCAAAACATCTCCATCAGCCGGAAAGGTGATGATCACTGTCTTCTGGGACATTGATGGTGTGATTCTTGTTGATGTAATGACAAGAGGTGAGACAATCAACTCGACAGCTTACATCAATACACTGACTAAACTCAAAAATCGGTTCCACAGAGTTCGGCCTAATAAGCCATCTGCAGATTTGTTGCTTCAACATGACAATGCACGCCCTCACACAAGTCTGGTAACACGGGAAGCAATCAACAAATTTGGTTGGACTGTACTGCCCCATCCTCCTTACAGCCCTGATCTGGCTCCCTCAGATTTCCATCTGTTTGGACCACTCAAAAAATTCCTGCGTGGGACACACTTTGACAATGATGAGGATGTGATCCGTGTAGTTAAAAAATGGCTACGCGAGCAGGACAAAACTTGGTACAAACGAGGCATTCATGACCTAGTTTCGCGTTGGCGTAAGGCAATACGCTTGGACGGAGATTATGTTGAAAAATAGGTAGTGTAAAGGGGATGTTCAGCTACAATCTGTGAAAATTTCACACATTTTGCCCGAATAGTTTCCGAGAAAAAAATTGGTGTGCATTACTTTTTGACCTCCCCTGCAGAATCCAGGTCTGATATTGGTAGCACAATGATGGAAGATTGGAGTTGGAGAGTTCCTGTTTTACCATTAGGGCTACTTCTTTGTTGGACAGTAATGGTGACATCTCTTAAATAATTGCACAAGTCTTTGTTAAATGCATTGAGAAAGTGTGGTATAATAACAACAATGTGGAAACTACTTGAATAGACGAACAATAAGCATGCGATTTCCTTTTTTAAATTACAAGTTGCACAAGTTGACAGTATATGTGAGCAATCTTGTGGAAAGGCATTGTGTCAATTGGAAGTGCATAATTCCTGAGATAATTTATTACTTTCTGTTATTTGATGCACATTTGTATGGGGCGCTTATTAAATATATGTATGTGTGCAAAGCATGTATAGTTAAACATGGTAAAGCAATAATTAGTGAACTGGACTGAACTACTGAAGAAAGAGGTTGGGTATGACCACTAATGGAAGGCATGGTTCCTGGGCAATGCATCAGGAGCAGACCAAGAAGCAGGTGGTTTCAAGACGTCAAGGAGACCTTGAACATGACAACAGGAGATCTAGCTAGAAACAGATTCTTTCAGATTGGCTATGGTAAATGCAACATTCTGCAAAGGAGATGCTCTCTGATGATGAGATGTAAATGAAGAGAAGAAGTGCGCTGAGGCCAAAGTAGGTGAAGAGTAAGATGAAGGACAATATCAAGGAAACTCCACAAGTAGCATGACACAACAATGATTGTGGCTACAAAAGTGAGATCTAAAACATGTTCTTTTTTTCCTCAACAACCTAAGGAGTATCTATCTATCTCTATCTATTGTCCTTTCGAGCCGAAGACGGCACATAGGGCAGATCCACAATCTCAAAAACAGAAACCTTGCGTGCCAAAATGGCACTTATTGCAGAGATCACTGCTTCCAAAACTTATGGCTCTGTTTCCATAACAATACTTTTTATAATGACAGCTTGTCAAGCCATCGATTAAGGAGTATAGAGGAAACAAAAAAAAATAGTCATGCAAATTCATTTTGAAATATAATGAAAATATTAGATAAAAAGACAAGACTCACAACACATTAAGCAAACAGACATGACTATCACTGACCTGAGAGAAAAATGTTGAACTTAGAACTTTATTATCCACATCTTTAAGGCCATAAGAAAGTAGAAGCTCAATGACTGTCACACTGCTTTGCTCATAGGCATACATTAAAACAGAGTTTTCTGAATCCTGAATTCTCATTTTATCAGGCGGAATCCCACGTGATTGTAAAAGAACTCTGAGAACGTCTGCATGTCGATGTCGAATGGCTAGGTGATATGGTGAAAGCCCAGTATTGTTCAAAATATTAACATCCACAGGATAAATTGAATGGATACATTTCCTATTTCTCCATAATCTTTTTGTTGGTGTGCTATGTCTTGAATAATTATTACCACAATCATCATCATCATCACTATTAAAATTGTCATTATTCAATTCAGTATTTACTGATCTTAAAGAAGTGGACTTTGGAATCTGTTCATTTTCCAATTCCACCAAAATCACATAGTTTATTAGAAGCTTGACAATCCCTACATGGCCATTCCTGCATGCAATATGAAGTGGTGTATCACCTGCTGCATCCTGGGCATTGAATTCTAAGCAAGCCTTGTACTGTAAGGATGTTGCTGGGTCTGTAAATACTGCCAAATTACTTGATTTATATGGAAACTCCAGAAGAAGTTTAACTGCATCCATTTTGTTACAAATGACAGCTGAGTGGAGTGGTAATTGGTGCTCCACTGACCTTACATAGTTCAAATCTGGGAGCGTCTGAAACGTTGAATAATAAAGACTTTAGTCAATTTGAGGCATGAAAATGTTAAATTCTTATTCCTCAACAACCAAATAATTACTACCAATATCTTTACTTAACATTTACTAGATGTAGCAGACAAATCCCACATTTGGATACACTAATTTTCAAACAAAAATTTTGCAAGATGACAATTGCATACATTTAATATATATCTGCTATTTTTCATTTTTCCATGTATTGTATATTAAAATGCTCAGGAAAGACTGATATATGTGTTTATAATGATATAAGATATCAGTATAAATAAAGTGGCATGCAAAATGTGCTATACTATCACTACTTCAAATGGCAAAATATCACCAACCATGCTAAATGGCGACTTGTAAATCCATGACCACCCATTGGCCCCATAGATTCTAGCATGGGTTAATCATCAATTACACTAAACATAAAATAATCAGTTTTACAATCGTTACTTAATTTTACATGCCAAAGTTAATTACTAATTTTTATGAAAGTTTTCTTTCAAGAAGTATATTTGATAAATTTTCATAGTTTTATGCCCATAGTAATGTTTATAAGTTAACTCTTGTGTTGTTCCTACTTAAACATTAATGTGATAAAATAAAACTGTCTGTTTCTGGTCATTCTTAGTTTATGCAATAATAGATTAGAATTTCATGTCTATAATCACAGATGCCATTTTTGTCTACTTTCGTCATGGTGTTATACAATCCATTATGTCTTCCATTGTAACAGTGGATTTAAAGATGTAGAGAAAAATTAAATTTGGGGACAGTGTAAGGAGAATTGAGAGAACCATTGTGTGTTTAGGGAAAGTGACATTCACGGGATAGTTTGTGAGCTGGTTGTTTAGGTGAGTAGAGATAGGAAAATCTTGTGATTATGAGAAATGGGTTAAAATCACAAAGGGGTGATTATAGTTAAGGGAAATGTAAGTTTAATATAGAGGCTTTGACGTTGCAAGATTTCATTGGCTGGGGAAATGACGTATATAGTTTTCCATTGGTTGAGACATGAGATAATTACGAGCCTGGGCAGAGAGAAAACAACAGAGATCACATGTAAGCTAAGGAGGCAGCAAAGTCGACTCACGCCACCAGGGCATGGGTCCATTTTAGTAGTACAGAGCAAATGCTCTTTAAGTTAGAAGTGTATAAGAGAGGTGACATGTAAGCTAAGCAGGTAGAAAGAAGACTAGTGAGGAAGTGTCTGTAATGAGGTGTTCCATGAGATGGATTTATGACATGGACATTATGTTGGTTGTTAAGTTCTGTACACTGTTCAGGGAATGTGGACAGAGACAAGTGATGCAATGTGTGATGAGATAACCCTAAGATTAATTACAAGAGTTTGGAGGTGACTGCAACCTCCTTAGCATTTACTTTGTTATCCGAACGGTAATCAACGCCGCTGGGCTGTTTATATTGATAACCTCTGTTAAGTGGATTATGTAAATAAAGTATTGCTATTCTTTTATACAAGAGACTTGTGTGTGTGTGCAGTCAATTTCATGTAGACAGGTGTGTGACATATTCTGACCCAACAGACGAACCAGAACACAACGCGAAGTACGAAGATTGACAGTTTACATTTAACAATGGAAACATTGAAGAAAGGAGTGAGCGTTCACAGTTAAATTAACCCCCAAGGCATATCTTTGCACAACATATGCTGTTGTCTAATGTATGATAACGTAACTGTTTTGTCAAGACTATTAAATACAGACCCTCAACAGCAAGTCTATGACTCGTGTATGTCCTGCTTCACAAGCCAGATGAAGTAGAGTAAGTCCTGTATCTTTCTGACTGGTGCATGAAGCTCCTTCTGCTAGCAACAAACTCAGTATTTCAGCATGGCCACACCGTGAAGCACTGTTGAGTCAAATGTAGTATAAGAAAACCTTACAATTATACACACGCAAAGAACAAAAATAACTGATTATGTGTTCCAAGTAATCACAAACTGTTTACTGACTGTTTATATTTAGAATACTATTTGTTGGTTCCACTAAGTATAAGAACTCACAATCATCATTTTGAACAAATTCTAACACTATTGCATAACATTACTATTATTTATAGTATATTATACTAATAATTATAATAATACTGAATCATATAATTTTTTTTAAAGTAGCAACAATAATACAACTTGCAATTTTAAAATCTAATTTTCAATTTTTGAATCAAATCTTTTCAATCTTCTGTGTTCACCCAATAATTGCTTGATGTTAAGTAAAGTTGGCACAACTCTATTGTGTCATAATGTTTAACAAACTGCAATATCTGCATCTTTAACTCTAATATATCTAACATCATCATGACATTTTGTGGATACTGGGTTGGCCTTCTCCTTTCTGTCTCTATTTACTTCATCAAACTGGCTGTCAGAGCCACCAAGATGAGGTATCTATAAAATGTTGAATAATTCTGGTTCACTGATCTTGATGCAAACAGTCAACAATGAAAGTCTAACTACTTTTAGCTCATTTGCTGCACAAAATGTCAGAGCTAAGAAATGCTTGCTTGTGTTCGCCTAATGATTAAAGGAATACACCTTCTCATCATCTGCCCTTAAGAGGATGTTAAGTGTGTGTGTCTGTGTTGTGTTGTGGTTTGCAGGAAAACTGTGATATTTGCGCCTTTCGGCCCTACACATCCGACCTCAGCATGTGAGCTAAGAAATTAATTTGACTGAAACATAAGGTGCTCACAAAGAAACCATGATTTCTTACTGATCCAAAAAAGATGATATGTTTGTTTTATCACTAACAGACTCACTACTTCTTGCCAACAGTAATACAAGTGAAAGTCAATCTATGCAAACTTATTTATCACATGTAATAAGTGGAGGCTGGGTGGTCTAGATGTAAGACATTGGCCTTTGGACAAGAAGGTCCCGGGTTTCATCCAAAAACAGGCTGCGGAAATTTTCTCTTCAAATTTGTGGTTTCTTTGTGACTTTACCCTTTCACTGTCTCAGGGTAGTGAGATCCAATGTCTAGCCTTCTCAGATAACAGCAAAAATAAAGGTGGTTCAAAGTACATTCAGTGCACATTACAGAACCCTTGCCAGTTGGAAATCTAAAAGAAAAAATGGCTGCCAAAACTAAAATTATAACTTCAAAAAATCTGGCAAACAGACATATGCCCACGTGAAGGAAACAAATAAATAATATTGTATTAATATGTTAGTTTCACAAAATGAACCCAATAAGAATGTGTTTTCTTCAATCTATACAAATGACCAAAATGTATGGTGATGAGAATAGCATGAGATAAAATAATCAACCAAATCCTTAATAAAAAGTAAAGTGGTATCATAAAAAAAAAAAAAAAGAATATGTTAATTTCAGAGCTATAAAGAAAGAAGCAAGAGTATGAAATAGTTAACAAAAACTAGACTTGTTTGCCTCATATACTCACATGCCAAGAGGTGACAGTCCTTTGGTAGCCATGTTGATAACATGCTTCCTGTAAATTCCACTTTGGTTAAGAATTGTCTTCACATCTTCAAACTTTCCCTCAGCACATGCCTCACACAGTTCTAAGGAGGAAAGAAATATGACATTAGTGTTCTCTACAGGAACAACAAACTTTTTGTTTACTACAGCTCTGATTTATTTCTCTAGTATTTATTTCATATCAGAAAAGCATCCTAATATCAAAGAAAACAACATGTTTAATCAATTAAGGACAAGAACAATCAGTAGCCTAACACTTTGATGGCTGCTGGAATGGACAGCAGAACAGACAAGGGAATGCACCAACTGCAATGACGCCAATCCAAACTAAAGACTAAAAACAATTTCATATCAGACTAATGAATATGAAGACTTAAGTCTAGAAATAGATAAAATAGATTCCCCAGATGGTTCAGTCACATAGCCATCTGATGCATGCAATGAATGAGCTACCAGCAAAATTACAGGAAGGGGACAATGGGCTGGTGGTTTTCATAAGTATATTTACTTCTAATGCTAAGGCACTGTGATGAAATGTATTGATTCTATATATGTTTTACTTTATAAACTTATTAATTATATTCAATATATAGGAGATTAACTGTTTCCAAACATTTTCATCTCCATGTCAATTGATAAGACAAAAAAAACAACAACAAAATGAAAGATCACATTGTAGCTATCAGTATAAATACAGTTGTAAATATAACTGACACAACACAGTGAAAGGAGAGTGCTTAAATGAAGGAGTGCAGTGAAAACATTCAAGTGAAAAATTATACAGAAATTATGAAATAAATGTTCCAGGACATCATTCTGACCACTGTCATTGTGCTCATACAGCATCCATTATTCTCCAATCCCTTGCCTAATTACACATGGTGGAAGTCCTAGTATAGCGTATGAATAAATTATTAATAAGGCAAATATAGTATGATGAAATGTGTGGTAGAGGTGTAAATTGTTTAGACTCATAGTACTATGTCCAAGCATATGAAGATGAGAAAGTCAATTTTATCTTTCTTGATTTTATTGCCTACCTCAAATTTGTGAACTAGCAGTCCAATTTTTTACACTTGGATTGAGTAAAGCATATATGAAAAGTGTTCCTTGTTGCAGTTTCCTCATATTCTAAGTCCGGCTTGATGCAGGAGCTACTGAGTTAAGTGCTCTGTGCACACCGTGAGCTGTGTGTCTCATCCGTTTTGGTCATGTTTCAATATTCCAATTGTTTATGATGAATGATGATATCGTATAACAGGGAACAGTTGGTTGTATTCATTTTCTGCGCGTTTCGCCTTTTTCTTTTGGCGTGTGCTGAGACTGCTACGATGGGGACTACAGTTACCTTTCTTTGTATGGGAGATGAGATATTAATTCGGATGATTACGCTAGCACAGGCTGTTGAGCAATTATGAATTTTAATTCGTTTGCAGTGATACTGGAGCCTTCCATAACCAAATAAATAACCAAAGCATATCCCACAAGGAATGAATAATGAATTAGAGTAATGAAGCTTGTGCAATAAATTCCAGTTGGATTAATGAAAGTGTTATCAATGATTTTATTTTCATAAAATAATAAATTGTTATAATGTTACTACTCTAATGTGGAAGCAAGATATAGCCTGTTGAGTACATTTGAAGTTGATGTTATTGTAAGTGGAATAGCTGAAAAATGTGGTCCTAAAATTAAATCCCTTACACAATAATTGCTTGATATCTAATACACAGAGTATTTAGCAAATGAGTAATTAGGAAAGCTAAGATGTGAACATCAAGTATATCGTTCTCTGAAGACAATCACTATTATGTCAACAGTCTCCGGCTGACCATGGCTTAATTTTTTCAGGCTGATTCTTTAAAATAGAATGTGTGATGATGATATTCTTTTGTGATGACTTTTACAGAATGACATCTATTTGTCTGACTAAGCAGGCCAGCAGTTTGTCCCTGGGTTCTCTTAATTACAACAATCATATTAGTCATAATGATGATACTACATGTAGTATTATTACCTGTTGATAGACTGTCCAGAAATACCTTTGTTTTCTCTGAAACATTCAAATTAATCTATAATTATTCACGAATTATGCAATAGATAAGCCTAGCTATGACAACTAACCCACACAATCACTGATAAATGAAACTAGAATTTGTAAGAAATAATTATGTATGGGCAAAGACTCAGAACTGGACATATCAGAATTAAGTATCACCTGTTCAAATTTCAAACAATTTAAACTTCTGATAAGTTTGAAAAATGATCAAATGTGATCATTGATAATGTCACTTCACAACTTTTGATTTTGACAGTTATTTATCATTACTGTTGTGACCTTCTGCCAAGCCATTCTCTTCAGCTGTCAGGTAACTTTTCTCTTTGCTTTTCTCTATCTCTTTGACCTTCAATTTTCCCAGTTGTCACATTATATTCCAGCTTTTCCCTTCTCATTACATGGCCAAAAAATGATGATTGTTTCTTACTAATATTGGAGATTAGCTCTATTTTTGCTTCAGCCTCTTTCAGAACATTTTCATTACTCTTCTTAGCCATACATGGTACTCTCAATATTCTTCTGTAAAACCACATTTCTACAGACTCCAGTGATTTTCTTGTCTGTTGTCCTATTGTCCATGATTCACCTCCATATGTAGAGACTGGCTCTACATAACATTTAAGAATTCTTTTTCTTGTTTCTATTAGCAAAAATTGATTGCACAGTATCTGCCTCATATTTTTGGATAGCTGTTGCCTGAACTATTCTCTTGAGAATATAACTACAATAAAATGCATAATTTTCATATTTTGCTCAGCATACTCATACATCATATACTTCTTAATAATCATTTAAATCAAATTCAACAACACACTCCGGAGTGCCAAGTGTGTATATATCCTTGTGGCCAGTGACAGATTAAACACTGGAAATCCACATGCAGTGAAAATCCAAGGGCCCACCTTGACAAATGATGTCCTAATATGTTTGTAATTTTACCAACCAAAAATCTTAATAAACTAATTTTATTGCTCAAAACAAACAATTTAAGAAAGCTTGATTGTGTTTCCGTCATGCCAAATCACAATAATTTTTATCCATGGTTGTGGAGCACTAAAAGGTGTGCAGCCCAGTGCCTATACTGGCTATTGGCTCAATTCAGAACTGTTTATGCATACTTTTTTTGAGTGTCTAGCAACTGCTGAAGTTAGATACACTGTTTCATCTTCAAAGGTTGCACAGATTCTAAAATGAACAAAAACAACTGACAAACACTTGCAGACACCACTAAATTACAAAGCCCAGAGAAAGAAATTTAACCCTAGATTAGACTATCTATTGACCTTTCGAGCCATAGCCGGCCCATAGGACCGGTTACCAGATACTCTTTCTCTTATCTAAATTTTTATTCTAGCAGTTTTCAATCCTTGTAAAGATCTTTTATCAAATCTTGCCATTAGTCTCTGTTCTGTGCAAGCAACTCTATCTTATTGAGGGAGCCGATTCCTGCTACTCTTGCGTCTCTGATCAATGTTCTACTCAGTGTCTATCTGGGCTGGCCTCTTTTCCTCTTACCTGTTATTTCCCACATGAGGGCTTGCTTTGTTATTCGGTTATTATCTCTCCTCATTACGTGTCCAACATATGACCATCGTCTTTTCTTTATTACTGAAGATATTAGTGGTTGATTGGCGATTTCGCTAATTTCCTCATTTGTTTTAATTTCGATCCACGCTATACCAAGTATTTTCCTTAGAAATTTATTTGCGAATGCGTTCAACTTTGTTTCTATGTCTCTTGTTGTTTACAAACTCTCACAAGCATACGTACGGGTAGATAGTACGTTTGATTTGAATAGTCTAAGTTTTGTGTTTGTGCTGATTAGTTTTAATTTCCACAACTTTTCAAGGCTCCTGAAAGACATTGCTGCTTTAGCTGATCTGATTCTAATTTCTTTACTTGTATCCCCTTCTCGATCAATGTGACGTGACTTCCAAGATAGATAAAGAGATCAATCGAATTTCATTATTAATAGCTATTTTATTACATCAACTGTCTGCTTTATATTAGGGTTTTCCAAAGTAGATGTTATCCCACCCCCCCTCCCGGGGGGAAAAACAAATCCTCCATTTTGGCTCCAAAATAAGTATTTAAGTGTCTTTTATTTATCAAACAAAACTAACATTCTTTCTATTCAAAATCTACCATCAATATCTTAATAAACAGAACATCAACATAACTATAGAAGGCAGACAACTAAAACAAGTAGAGGAATTCAAATACCTAGGAAGTCTAAAGACAAACGATAATTCTCAAACAGCAGAGATAGAATCAAGATGCAACAAAGCTTGTGAAATCATTGGACAGTTATCACCACTATTGTCCAACAAGTAAATAACTCTGGAGGCAAAACAAGCACTATACAATACAATCTTCATCCCAACGTTGTGCTACCAATGCCAGACCTGGACCCTAGATGCAAGAACAAGAAGTAAAATAACCTCTACAGAGATGAAATGTGTTAGACGAATGACAGGAAACAGTCTGAGAGATAAGATCAGAAATGAAGAACTGAGAAAAAAGCTAGGAATAGCCCCCACCATAGAATAAATATATGGAAACAACAGATAAAATGGTTTGGCCACATGACAAGGCAGAAAGAACAAAACACAACACAACAAGCCTTCTACAAACATTGTGAGAACACCAGATCCAAGGGTCGACCACGAAAAAGATGGGTCGATGGAATGTTAGAAGCACTAGGAAACATAACAGCAGCAGAGGTGAACAGAAGAGCAAAAGACCGCAAATTATATCTTCCCTCGACACTGAAAGGCAGATGAGGAAGGAAAGAAGAAAGAATAATAATCTTCAATGTTTCAAAGATTTGTTGTTCTATATGTTTCCTGTGGTCACAAGATGTTTTCAAGTACTTCATTTATGAATATACATTTCATCAACTTTGTAAGTTTTATTTACATTTCAGTTACTGCTTCTTTGGTGTGCCCATCTTATTATCCATTAATGAGACAGTTGCTTGTCGTAAATAACAATTAACTGGGAGTAGTGTTTTAGCTTTATGGAAGCATAGTTATTTTTAATATCTTTCTACTTTACTTGTGAGAGTTACTAGACTAATCACTTTTTTCATTTTCTTGATAAGTTATACAATCAAAAGATAGGCATTTTTCTACTCACAAAACACTGCTATACAAATAGGATATTCACTTGTGGTAGGTATTCTCACCTTGTTTTATCACAACTGTTTATAAACATTTAGTACTCTCACCTTGTTCCATCACAGAGAGTTGAAATTGAAAACAGAACATTATGAAGATAAGTAGACAAAGTCAAGAATGTTCACAAATATTTAATACCATCAACTTGTTCCATCATAATTTAATCTTCTCTTCCGGTTCCTTCCAAAATGTCCGCACATTTGTAGAAGATTTACATTAATCTCTAATGAATGCCTATAAATGTGAAGCTCACCTAGCTCCCTCTCAATAATGACAATAGCATCTTTGTTCTTCATTTCATAGGCCAGAGCAAGGGGTGTCTTTCCAGACTCATCTCTTTGTGTCAGATCAGCTCCGTGTGCTAGGAGTAGAGTCAAGGCATCATGTCTGCAATCCAGGATGGAAGCATGCAGAGGTGTCTAGGGAATCAGTAACAAGAAATCAGTTGATCACAAGTGCTCATTACATATGTAGATTCATAATCTATACTAGCATAAGAGCATATATATACTGTTTTTTATTTTTCTAAAAATAAGTTTACAGGTACTCTCAAATCCCACAAAACAAGAAAATCATGTGATATCAGACTTCAGATTCTTTGGTGTACTTATATCTGTCAAATGGATTTTTTGTGTGCATTTGTCAGCTCTCTGTGAAGTTTATAAAGACTAGGAACTGAATTTTGCGCGTTAATCCATTTTTGCCTAGTAACCGTGTGAAAAGGTGTCACTCGCTGCACAGGCAGATAACTCCGACTTCTGAGGTACACATAATTTTTCAGTCGATGAGTAATTGACGTTTCAAGCAGTGCCTCGCTGCTGAGACCAGGGGTGGTTGACACAGAGAGAATTCATAAATAAAAATCTCAATTGAAATGGATATTGTCATCATTATGTGCCATACCATTTAGTGTAGGCGATCATGTCCCTCCACAATCTTCTATCTACAGTGCATCGTATCAGTTCTGTTGTTGACTGTTTTCCATACCATGACACCACGCTATCCAGTATTTTCTCTCTTTGTCATCCGCAATCTCTCTTTCCCTTTATTTTGCCAGTTGTAACCAAGTATTCCAACCTTGCATTCTTTTCATGATGTGCCCGAAAAATGTTGATTGTTTCTTTCTGATGTTTTTTAGGAGCTCCCTTTTTGTATTGGCCTCTTTGAGAATTTCCTCATTTGTCTTTTTAGCTGTCCAGGGAACTTTTAACATTCTTCTGAGAAATCCCATCTCTGTGGCCTATAATCGTCTTTTCATTTGTTTGTCTACTTTGGATATTATAGTTATCAAATTATATCATTATATTTATATAACACTTATCAAATGGAAATTAAATAGAGGCAGTAAGTGAGCTATGAAGTTCAGTGGCCGTTTCAGTACTAACAGTTTACCAGAACTTGTTCCAAACCATTCTGGTTGAAATTTTAAAAAAGACCTATGACTTTGTTTCGTATATTTTCCTGAACCCTCTCTGCCATGCTTGATGAATATATTTCATTGTCTTCATACATTAACAATTTTTTTTAATACTGTATTTCCAACTAAAAAAATTATAAATTTATATTTCAGATAGAAACTATTTTCTATTTATTACATTTGTGTCAGCATTAATAATTGACTATTATTTTTAACATTGTATAATTTAAACAAAATAACAGACAGCTTAAGAGAATGGCTTGGCAGAAGGTCAACAACAGAAATGATAAATAGCTGCCAAGATCGAAAGTTGTGGAGAGACATGATCACGTTCGCCAGTAGGCCCGGTACTTGTTGATGATGAATGAGAAGAGAACAACTGGAATATATTGTAACAACTGGAAAAATTGAGGGACAAAGAGATAGAGGGAAGCAAAGAGAAAAAATAACAGACATCTTAAGAGAATGGCTTGGCAGAAGGTCAACGACAGAAATGATAAATAACTGTCGAGATCGAAAGTTGTGGAGAGACATGATCACCTACGCCAGTAGGCCCGGTACTTGATGATGATGATAATTTAAACACTGGCTTCTTTTTCCAGTAAATGCCACATTTCCATTTTAAAATAAAATAAGAATGTGGTGTACATTAATTAGTCAAATAAAATATATGGATTAAAAAAAGGGCAGCATCATGGACTCTGAGGCATGTGCTGTCAATCAATGACTATACAGTTGTATGAATATACAGTAATATTTAGAAACATGTAGGATTAAAACAAAACATTTGATTACCATGTTGTGACATCTGGATCCTGCTGCTATGTTTATGTCAGCTGTGGATATATGAGATAAGATTAGCTAAATGCAAGCAAAAATGCAGACATTATTTATTTGTTATGATTTCTTCATTGACCTACAAATGAAATCAGTGAAATGATGTTCAGAAAGATTTCACATAACAACCCACTTACAGAAGTAGGAAAAGTGAACACCTGGCACACCGGGTAAGGAAAAGTTAATACCTGGCACACCGGGTAAGGAAAAGTGAATACCTGGCACACTGGGTATGGAAAAGTGAATACCAGGCACACCGGGTAAGGAAAAGTGAATACCTGGCACACTGGGTATGGAAAAGTGAATACCAGGCACACCGGGTAAGGAAAAGTGAATACCTGGCACACTGGGTAAGGAAAAGTGAATACCTGGCACACCGAGTAAGGAAAAGTGAATACCTGGCACACTGGGTAAGGAAAAGTGAATACCTGGCACACTGGGTAAGGAAAAGTGAACACCTGACACACTGGGTAAGGAAAAGTGAATACCTGGCACACTGGGTAAGGAAAAGTGAATACCAGGCACATCGGGTAAGGAAAAGTGAATACCTGGCACACTGGGCAAGGAAAAGTGAATATCTGGCACACAGAGTAAGGAAAAGTGAATACCAGGCACACTGGGTAAGGAAAAGTGAATACCAGGCACACTGGGTAAGGAAAAGTGAACACCTGGCACACTGGGTAAGGAAAAGTGAACACCTGGCACACTGGGTAAGGAAAAGTGAACACCTGGCACACTGGGTAAGGAAAAGGCAACATGTGGCACACTGGGTAAGGAAAAGTGAACACGTGGCACACTGGGTAAGGAAAAGTGAACACCTGGCACACTGGGTAAGGAAAAGTGAATGCCTGGCACACTGGGTAAGGAAAAGTGAATACCTGGCACACTGGGTAAAGAAAAGTGAATACCTGGCACACTGGGTAAGGAAAATTGAACACCTGGCACATTGGGTAAAAATACACAATTTATAACCAAAGCATACATGACACACAATCTCTGATAGACAACATGAAACCTTGTAGAACAACACCAGGGGTTAATGCATAAAAATGTGAAGCTGCTGTACAGCTGATAAGAATGTAAATGGAAGGGGGAGGTGGATTGGTGTCTTAGTTATTGTTCCAGCAGAAGATATATATACTGTCTACTGAGCTGCAATGTTGTTTTGTTTCTGTGTTGTAACCATAACCATTTTTTTTTTCTTTTCATTCAGAACTACGCTGGACACTATCTCAAAACTATGCCAGCAGGTGACTTCAGTCACCATTCCGTCCTCCTCTCCCATATTGAAGTCACTTACCCATAAAGCATTAAATATTTTAGATGAGTGAACCAATGAACCTACATGTACCGCAGAAGCTAACACCAATACTTCTACACTTTTCTCAGTCAACCCATCCTTACTATCTGTTCACTTGACCTAACTAACCCTTGACACCTACAGTATTTAAGAACATTGTGTCTATCTATTGACCTTTCGAGCCATGACCAGCCCATAGGGCATAGACCTAGATACTCTTTTTCTTTTTCCAAATTTTCTTTCTAACAGTCTCAATCCTTGCAAAGATCTTTTATCAAATCTCTGTTCTGTGCTAACATCTCAATCTCACTGAGGGAATCAATTCTCTGCTGCCTTTGTCTCTCTGATCAATATTCTTCTCAGTGTCTCTCTTAGTCAGCCGCTTTTCCTCCTTTCTACCTGTTGTTTCCAACATGAGAGTTTGCTTTGTTATTCAATAACTATTTCTTCTCATCACATATCCATTGTCTTTTCTTGATTACTGATGATCATCATCATCATCAAGTACTGGGCCTGCTGGTGTAGGTGATCATGTCTCTCCACAACTTTCGATCTCTGCAGCTATTTATCATTTCTGTTGTTGACCTTCTGCCAAGCCATTCTCTTAAGCTGTCTGGTATTTTTTCTCTTTGCTTCCCTCTATCTCTTCGTCCCTCAATTTTTCCAGTTGTTACAATATATTCAAGTTGTTCTCTTCTCATTACATGGCCAAAAAATGATGATTGTTTCTTCCTAATATTGGAAATTAGTTCTCTTTTTGCTTTGACCTCTCTCAGAACATCTTCATTACTCTTCTTAGCTGTCCATGGTACTCTCAATATTCTTCTGTAAAACCACATTTCTACAGACTCCATTGATTTTCTTGTCTGTTGTCCTATTGCCCATGATTCACATCCATATGTTAAGACTGGCTCTACGTAACATTTAAGAACTCTTTACTGATGGTACATCAGAATATTAGAAGTGGTAAAAAAAAAAACCCAGCCCTTACCACCATACACCTCTTCCCAAAATAGACGATTCTAGAAGAAAGTCTTTATTAGAACTTTGCTAAAGCTGATTGACTGCATACTATTCAAGTTATTGTCTAACTCCATCTTGGAAACTTTGACACCAGCAGTGTAAAAATATTTAATACATAATGAATAAAGTGACTGGCAAATATGCAATACCACAAAACATCCCATATTGGAAGGTTATACAAAATCATCATCGTGTGCCTTCTCCGCAACGAAGGTTGGCTACCATGGATCGCCATTCTACTCTGTTTCTTGCTTTGATGGTGCATGCTGTCATGACTTGTCATCTTTTGATGTTACTCGTCCATGTTAGTCTTGGTCTGCCTCTGCCTCTTTTACCTTGTATTTTTCCTTCCAATATTACTTTTAGTAGGCTGTTGTGTCTTTTAACATGCCCCAAAAATTTCATTTGTCTTGTCTTAATTGTATTTAGTAGTTCTCTTTTTATTTTGAGTTGTTTTAAAACTTTATCGTTTATTATCTTTTGTGTCCATCCAATTCTACCTATTCTCCTATAAAATCTTATACAAAATATTCTATTGTATTAAGGAAATTCAAGTAGTTATATATGAAAGGAGCCAGACAAGGTTCACTAGATTTGTTTTCACTTTACAGCAAAATTATGTTGAGATAAATAGTAGATATAAAAGGAATTGAAGTCAATGGCCACAACATAAACAATTTGTGACATGATGCAGATGACATAACAGCAGAGACAGATAATGAACTACAAGAAATGATAGACATAATAGTAAAAGTAAGCAACAAGAAAGGTCTCAGTCTGAATAGTAAGAAAACAGAAGTAATAGTCTATATAGAAGAACCAATCAGCACTATCATGCAGCATAAAAATAAACGAGACAAATCTGAAACAAGTGCAACATTTCAAATACTTGGGGACAATAATAACATCAGATGGGAGATGCACCACAGAAATAAAAATCAGAATTGCTCAGGCCAAAATAGCATTTCAGAATATTAAAAACATCTTAAGCAACAAAAATATGTAAATAGAAGTGAGAAAAAGAGTTCATCGGTGCTATAAAGAGCCAATTCTGACCTATGGAAGCGAATTGTGGACAGTATACAAACAAATTAAAATACGATTAGAGGTCACAGAGATGGGATTTCTCAGAAGAATGTTGAAAATTCCCTGGACAGCAAAAAAAAAATACAACGAGGAAATTCTGAAAGAGGCCAACACAAAAAGGAAGCTCCTAAGAAACATCAGAAATAAACAATCAACATATTTTGGGCACATCATGAGAATAGGAAAGTTGGAATACTTGGTCACAACTGGCAAAATGCAGGGAAAGAGAGATCGCGGACGACAAAGAGAGAAAATACTGGGCAGCTTGGTGTCATGGCATGGAAAACAGTCAACAACAGAATTGAAACGATGCAAGGTAGATAGAAGATTGTGGAATGACATGATGATGATATATAAAAGAAAAAATATAGGAACATCATTTGACATCTCACCCTCACCATTACAAAAAGTTTTGACAATCGTCACAATCTCTAAAACTCAGCATGTGCTTACAAAAAGATTAACGAAATAACATGTTTACAACTCATTAGAACTCCAATAACAGTTAAAAATGTAATTAAACTTACAGCTCACGAAACCCTCTTAGTGGCTAACAAATATACATGATTACACTACAGCTCATTAAAACCGTGGCGTGTACTCCAAAAGGCAACAAAATGTATGTAGACCCACTATAATTAGAGCCAAAAAGTCTTACTTGTTTTCTCCTTTAAACACACAGTAGTTTACTTTCTATATGTATATTCTAGTCATTGTGTTGTATTGTTCTCTTATGTAAAGATATCATTATACACAACTGCCTATCAACATATTTACCGCAATTTTTTACTTATTCTCAATTTGCATGCATACAATTCACTAGACTAGGCGCTATCTGCAAGGGCTAATAAATGTACATGTTTACATCTGTAGTTTAAAGGATCATTTAATCAGCTTTGAAACGTTATATCATTAGCCTCAAAGTATAATTAAAATGTTATATGGCAAGTTACGTTATCCGTTATATAATTAAAACTGTAGTAGGTAAATGTGGTGTTCTATAATGACATTAGTCTTGCCGCAATTATTTGTACAATAACGCAACATCTGCTGCGTACAATATTATAAGTACTCTATTACTTTGCAATGAAATACTTTTTAAATGTTTTTTTTAATTCATTTTTTTCGGTTTCAAAAAAGAAAGATTAAAAAAACAAAAAGCAGTCTTTTTCCCCCTCCCATTTTAATTAAAACCCATTAGATAATTAATAACACATGAGAAGTAAATAAACAAACACTGCTACAACTACCTTGTAATGTACTCATTTTATCTATTAATAATACATAAAAAATGTACCAATCACATGGCTTGTTGATACAAGCAAGTCCTATCAGTGCCGATTATTATACAAATTAGACCACGTGATAACCAATTGACCACGTGCTTAGGCCTAATAAGATATCTGGACAATAGAGCTTGTTATGCTCTATAGGTCGCGATCACGACACTAAAAAAAAACAAAAGTGGTGGGTGGGAAAAACAAGTGGAGTGTGTTTAGGCTGATGTAGATATTCTAGGCATGTAAGCGATGAATGAATGGGTGCAGGGACTGGTCGGTTGATAAGCGAGAATACTATTTGATTTAGGTGGGGGGAGGGGGGATAATGATTTAGAGGTCGGAAGGGGAAAAAAATTAGTGAAGGAAGACCTCTGCGAAAAACGGATGATAAAGCATGTTTCAAATGTATCAAATTTATCAATTAATACGCATGTGGGAAAGTGTCTCAATCTCACCCCCCCCCCACCAAAAATAAGCTGTGTCAGACGACGAACCAGACTTGACAAAGACACAACTCCACCACCAATTGTTGATCCAAAGAACTTGTTATTCAGTTTGGACATGAGAATAATGATGAAAAGATGGGTTGCAGAGGTGGCTCCAAGTAATATGTTGTGACGATGTCAAATGCGCAATAACGCGGACATGTCAATTACGATAAAATGAAACAACCGCCCTTTTTCAAAGTGAAAGACGAACGGGTTATCAAATCAATAAAAGCCCTTTAGATCCCTTTATTGTAGCACGGACAGGAACTATTCAACCATCCCTATTCTTGGACATTTTCTCTTCTTCTCTCCAACCATCCCTATTCTTGGACATTTTCCCTACTTCTCTCCAACCATCCCTATTCTTGGACATTTTCCCTGCTTCTCTCCAACCATCCCTATTCTTGGACATTTTCTCTTCTTCTCTCCAACCATCCCTATTCTTGGACATTTTCTCCTGCTTCTCTCCAACCATCCCTATTCTTGGACATTTTCTCTACTTCTTTCCATTCTAGGTCAATGTTCTTAAGGATTTCGGAGACTTCTTTTTCTGTGTATTACTTGAGAATTCCTGACTTTTGCTTCACTGTGGGTTCCATGACAGCGCCTGTCTTGCTATGCTGACATACGGTTTTCTCAGTAAGTGGCCAATCCAAATACATATTCTATTCACAATATGTTGCTCAACTGATCCTTGTTTTGTTCTTTCCCAGATTATCTTCATTTTTGATCTCGTCATAACACCTGATGTTCAGAATTGTCCTCAAACGGCTGTTTACAAATGGTTGTTCCTTGTTCGTATTATTTAACAGCCATGATTCTGAACAATATATGAGAACTGTTTGTCATCATCATCATGTGCCATACCGGTTGGCGTAGGCGATCATGCCCTTCCATAATTTTCTATACAAAGTGCATCGCATCAATTCTGTTGTTTACAGTTTCCCGTGCCACGACACCAGGCTGTCTATGTAGTATTCTATCCTTGTCGTCCGTGATCCCTCTTTCCCTATTTTTTCGCCAGTTGTAACCAAGTATTCAAACTTTCCACTTCTCGTGATATGCCATGTTTTTACATCTGGAATAAGTAATCCTATCTTTGTTCTTCTTTTTGTTTCGTTTGCTGTCCTGTCTTATTCAGCTGGATGAAAACTGTTCTTGCTTTATTCTCTGGTTAATCTCTCTCTGCAATCCATTTTTGACAATAGAAACAAGGCAAATAGTTCTTAAATGTTATGTAGAGCCAGTCTTAACATATGGATGTGAATCATGGACAAGAGGACAACAGACAAGAAAATCAATGGAGTCTGTAGAAATGTGGTTTTACAGAAGAATGTTGAGAATACCATGGACAGCTAAGAAGAGTAATGAAAATGTTCTGAAAGAGGTCAAAGCAAAAAGAGAGCTAATTTCCAATGTTAGGAAGAAACAATCATCATTTTTTGGCCATGTAATGAGAAGAGAACAACTGGAATATATTGTAACAACTGGAAAAATTGAGGGACGAAGAGATAGAGGGAAGCGAAGAGAAAAAATACCAGACAGCTTAAGAGAATGGCTTGGCAGAAGGTCAATAACAGAAATGATAAATAACTGTCGAGATCGAAAGTTGTGGAGAGACATGATCACCTACACCAGCAAGCCCGGTGCTTGATGATGATGATGAATCTTTCTCGGCTCCTCCTCTTCTTGCGATAATTATGCTTCCTAAATAAGTACAATGATCAACTGTCTTGATAGGCGGTTCTTCCATTTCTACTGGGTTGAACAGGTTATCGGTCAGACATAGCAAGCTACATAGATTATGTGTGATAAGCAGTAGAAAGATAGGTGGTAGTAAGACAAAAAAACAAGTGGGTGGTTGGAGATTGGCAAATATGCATGTATACAAATGACGGTCAGCAAGGCAGATGGAGGGAGAGACAAACCAATGAACATAAAGACAATCAATCGATAGAGGAAACTCAAATGTTAAGTCGGTCCTATTATATGGCTGTAAAACATGGAGAACAACAACATTGGCAATCATGAAGATACAAACATTCATTAATGGATGCTTACGCAGAATAAAAGGATGGAAATGGCAGGACAAAATCACTAACATAGAATTATGGAAATGTACCAGTCAAATACCAGTGGATAAAGAGATACAGCAAAGATGATGGCGCTGGATAGGACACACACTGCAGAAGTCAACTGAGAGTATTACACAACAGGCCCTTTTTTGGAATCCCCAGGGGAAAAGACAAAGAGGAAGACCAAGGAATTCTTGGAGAAGACAGATAGAAGCAGAGATGAAGATGATGGGGAAGACATGGAATGATCTTAAAAGAATGGCAAAAAAAAGAACGACTTGGAAAGTGTTTGTTGAAGACATATGCTCTACTGGGAGCTAAAAAGGTAGAAGAATCGATAGAGGAAGAATATACAAAGGATATATATTGGATGGATAGGTAAGCAGATACCGGTGAGGTTTTCGAGTGAAAAATAGATTAGTAGTCTTATGTAAATGTAATCATTAAATTGAGTATAGAAGTAGTTAAGGAAACTGATACACAATTCAAATATGGACCAACTAAAGTTAATATCTTCAGAACTCAAGAGGCCATGGGTGAGATTGTATTATGGAATGTTGAGAATTGAAATGGAAAACAGAAGATAAATTGATAAAAAGTCACCTGCCTACCATAACTAGAAACTGATAGAAATCATTTGAAACAAATTAATTATTTATTTTAATCAATATTTATTTATGTATCACATTTTGCAAAACACTCTTTAGAAGTTATTTTCATTAATTTTATTATTCATTATTGTTATTATTTTGATCGGTTGTGTATAAATTTAGACAAGTGAGCCTATGACAACCTGCACTACCAAGAAAGAGACCGAGCGGGATGGCATTCCATGGTAGCCAACCTTCTATGCAGATACGGCACGTAATGATGATGATATGTTTACATTGAGTGGGAGCAGGGGAGAGAAGACAGATAGAGAGTTGTACACATTTGAAATAAAGCAACTATTGACAAATCATGAGCCACTGAGGTAAATTGCGGCGATAGTGACAAGTCATTCAAAGAGTCTTTAGATATTGGCAACTGTATTTAAATAGTATTCAAATCCATATTGTTTTATGGTTGATGGTATTGCCCAAACAAACAAGAAACTACAATCAAGGCTTAAATCAACATTGACCTGAAACTGTACGACTTTGACAGTGGAAACATGATAAATGACTGTCGAAAACCTTACAGCACACCAGGCAGATAAATGGGTGCTCAGTTTCAAAAGATGGAAGTAAATTATGAGTCTCAGAGTCTGATAGTATCAGCCACTCTTTCGTGGTTAAACACGTTCGTGAACAGTCTTCGTTTTATATCAAACCTGATGTCCCAGAATTCCTCGCTCACCAATCAGTGTTCTACTCTGCAATAAATGGGCATCAACAGATCTCTATGTATCCACTTGTTACGTTAAAAGGCTCGATTAGATGATGTTAGCAGGTCATGAATGAACAGATCTCTGCGTATCCATTTTTCATGTTAAAAAGCTTGATTAGATTATGTTAGCAGGTCTTGAATAGACTAACCAGAAGATGAAATAAACTACGTGCATTAGGTACTCTTTTGGGAGAATATTCATGCATTTGGCACATACCCTACATGAAAGCTATTGCTGAAACTTAACAATTTAGAAGCACATTTACAACTGAGTTAACTTAAATATAACCCACAATCTATTTTTTTGTTAAAGTGATGTTTCATTGAAAAAGTAAATCCACTAGAAACTTAAACATGTGACTGGCAAAAAGAAATAAAAAATATGAAGTAAGATTGTTGAAAGGCAGCTCTACAGCATATCATGCTGTGGATGAAGTGTTCAAGAGCCACTGTTATTTCTTACAAGGTCAACTGCAGCATATCAAACAATCTTTAGTGTATAGAAGCCACCATGCTGACACTGCGCACGAGCCCCCATAAGGTGCAGGAGAAAGTATAAAGATGAAGTGATAATAATAGCCACGCACTGCAAGCAATTATAACAGCTTCAGTCATCATTTTCTACACCTTTCATTTGTGTATGGTGGTTACTATAAGGTCATATACAGATGTCAAAGAAGATGCAGATTTCTACATTTCACTCTACCACCAACTCGACGGTTAACATGTGATGCTGTTGTAGAGTTTCCTCATGTTATCACTCCATATTACCCAGGACTTGCCTCGAATTTTGTGTCCTCCACATTTTTTTATATGCTTTATATGATAGGAAATCACCAGGCACTCTCTGCAGATGTGTAGACCAAATTAATTTTTACTTTTATTTGTTGAGTAAGATTTATTCAGTGAGAGATGTTTTGTGCCAAAAGCACAAATAAATACAACACAACACACATTAGGAGCCGCGAGAGCTCAGTGGTTAGTGAACTGGACTACAAAGGATAAGGGGTAGGGTTCGATACCAACCGACAGCTTCCGGGTTCACCCAGCCTTAAATGGGTACCGGATTTTTTTCTGGGAAAGTAAAGCAGCACGGGTGTAATACCGACCACATTACCCCAAAAATCATGTGCTGAATCATATTATAAAATATAGGGTCACTAACACCATATTTCCCTATACGCCACTTGGCGTGACGGGGGTACTTTTTTTTTTTTTTTTACAACACATTTATACTCACTAAATGTCCCTATAAGGGTGGATGACAAAGAGGTCTATTCATTCCTTTAGTAGCCATTTGTGAAAGCCAGAAAGAAAAAAGCAACTCAGAGAAGATACGTGTATAATATCCATTAGTGCAAAGGAAACAATCTACGCTATTTTCACTCCCTGAACTAGGCAATTTAGACAATTTCACTTTCAGTCTTCATAAAAGAACAAGCCACAGTAAAAGCTTGGAGTTAACTTTGAACAAAGATTAATGTAAAAAAACAGTGTATTGATGAATGCAGAGAAAAGAGATATGAGAATAGCCTTTCTAAAAAAAATTGAAACACTGAAAACAAGCACAAGGGACAATAGAGTTTTCTGTGTTTTTGTATATGTCAGTATGTGTTCAATGTAGAAAATGATATTCAGTTGAAATGAGATATTAACACCAAGACTAGTAACATCACAATACAAAGTTTACGGATTATTAAAACATACTTCACTTTGGCCTGTAGTATGAGAATGGAGTTTGAGATAGTAATTATGTCCAACAATCTTTGTTATCAAGTATTAGACCTTGCACAAGACCTGCACATTGTATCTCGCTACATGTCTCTGTTCTGAGCGAGCCTCTCAATCTTGGCAAGGGAGTTGTTGCCTCTCGCTTCAATAATCTTTTTAGTGTTTCTCAAGGCCAGCCTCTTTTTCTTTTACCCTCTAATTCCCATATGAAGGCCTGCTTTGAGATTTTGCTTGTTGTCTATTCTTATCACATGGTCAACATATGACCATTTTTTTCTCTTTATTAAAGATATTTTTATGCTCTATCATTTCTCTTATTTCTGCACTTAGTCTTGAATATATTCCACGTTGTACAAGTTATTTTCCTCTGACATTTGTTTTTAAATGCATCCAGTTTATTTTCTATTTCTTTAGATATGTTCCAGCTCTCACACACATAAGTAAGGGTGAATAACACATTTTATTTGACATAGTGACTGCTTTGGAGATACAATTTTTGTTACATTTATATCTTATCAGGTTTAATTTTGTATTTTTTGTTACACTCATGTCTTGACAGTGCTAAATCTCTTAACACTTATGTCTTGACAGTGCTAAATCTCTTAACACTTATGTCTTGACAGTGCTCAATCTCTTATGTTGCTACTAGTGTCTATTTGGCTAGGGCCCAAACCAAACTTTATTGTTGCTACATTTGTATCTTCTGAGAAAATGGGGGCATGTTCACTGGACCTTTACAGAAAGGGTAGGTACCATTTTTCATTTGTTGTAACAATTTTTGGTGTTTTTAAATTTATTCAGGTGGTTTGGAGTAAGGAAGAGTGTCTGTAGGTCCTCTCTTTCCAATGAAGTAAGTTGGAATCTGTGCAGCCAAATATATTTGCCCTTAGTTAACCCTGCTAAATGCATAAACTTACCAGTGGTGGCCCATATCACCCAGGTCTTTGCAGAAAGTATAGTTGCTTAAATTGTTTCGGTTCTTTTTTCAATTTTTCTTTAGGAAATTGGAGAACGAATTAAAATCCATAATTGCTCAACCTCGCGTGCCAGCGCAATCATCTAAATTAATATCTCATCTCCCAAACAAAGAAAGGTAACTGTAGTCCCCATCGTAGCAGTCTCAGCATACGCCAAAAGACATATGGTGAAACCGCGCAGAAAGTGAACACAGCCAACTGTTCCCTGTCATACGATATCATTCATCGTAATCAATTGGAATATCGAAACATGATCAAAACAGATGAGACACATAGCTCACAGTGTGCACAGAGCACTTAACTCAGTAGCTCCTGCAACAAGCTGAACTTGGAATATGAGGAAACTGCAACAAGGAACACTTTTCATGCATAGCCTTCAATTGTTCCCGCCGCCTATCCACCATATACCGGAAGTTCACATCCTCTTGAAAATGATGATCGTCATATTTTTGAATAATGTATAACGCTTGATGATGTTAGGCCATCGTTGTTGACTCCAATTACAAACATATAGACACACAGTTAGTCGTCAGATTATCCCCGTCACACATCAAACAACAGACCGTAAGATTAGCGTACCTATTATAGACTTGTCCAATGTAAGAAGCTTAGTCAACTAAACTAAGCATTCTTAAATGGTGCTATCACTGTCCATCTGGTTAGTGCTCATTTTATTTTGCTGCTACAATCACATTTTATCAGGACTCACATTAGTTTGCTGCTACAATCACATTTTATCAGGACTCACATTATTTTGCTGCTACAATCACATTTTGTCAGGACTCACATTAGTTTGTTGCTACCGCCAGGACTTGGGTTTAAATGTCATTATCCTTATTGTCAAGGTTCTACATCATGGCAGAACACACATTTGTTAATATCATCACTAAGATCAATCTGTAAAGTTGCTGCCCTCCTTCAGCTTTCATTGTTACATATCTGATTATATCAAGAGTTCATCAATTCTTTTCCATCTCAACTAGAGGATTACTGTCCCTCCTGACACACTGCTCCAAACAGCACTCAGCTCAGTTGCTGGATGGGCGTCATGATCCCCTTCTGAGTTGCTTAACTCTTTCAGGACTATTATCCAAAATGTTGGTTCGATAAAAAGTGTTATTTCTAACCATTATCCAAAAATTCGGCTCTGACAAGTGTAGCTTAACATTTGTTTCATTTTCACTGATTTTTGGTTTTTATTTCACCCAATACTTGATTTTCGGATGTAGTAGAGTTCTCACTTTCTGTTAAACTATATGCTTTCAGAGTTTGAACGTTAGAAAATTATTAATTTATATTCATTGTTTTTTTTTCTCAAATTTCTGTCACATAATGGCCATACCCACTGCTGGTACTTCTTGCAGTTGACCAAAGCAATATAGTACAGAACAAGCTAGATCTATGTTCGAAACCTTGTTTTTGAGTGATTCAGAAATAGAGTATTCATAGTATTCAGACTTTGACAATAATTTTTTTGTTGTGACAATGGGTTGTAATATTAGTAATAGTCATGCTAAAAAACCAAGCCGATACGGCTTAGGTTTAGCTAATGGATGCCTCTATTCCAGCACTATCTGTGCCTCAGAGGAATTGAGTGGTAGTGATTCTGATAATGAAACTGGTACTTTAGGGTATATCACACAAAATAGGCCCAGTTGTGTAAATAAAAATAATAAACTTGACTTTTAAATAATATTGTTCTGACGTCACATAAATTTATAATATTTTTCATTCTGGGATCATTTACAAAAATGTACATAATTTCGTTATTTGTGGACATAAATTAATAAAATAAACTGTATTCTGGAGGAATTTGGATTATGTTGTATAATATTTCAAAACAAATGGATAAAAAAGGTAAAAATTACCTATCTTGAATATTTTATATTTTAAAAAATATAATTATTCCTACAAATAACAACATATTATAAATATATTGCTATTTTCATTTTCTGTATCCATTTTCCTTTCCAGTGATGTATAACACATATCACATTTATCTAAATTATTGTGTGAAGTAGACAAAGGTATATGGTGAAATTTTTTGAAACAGGAAAATTAATCTGGTCCAAAACCTAAAATAACGTGTTTCCTGTTCTGATCCTGAAAGAGTTAACCCTAGTTTATGATACCCATCTGCGGCCAACATGTTTGTGATACTGTAGTAAAAATCACTACCACTTAAATGTAACATTAGGTGCTCTAAAAATAGTATTTTCTCTGAACTTTTGATATACAGCCATGTGTTCACACTAAGCAAGACACAAGGACTCAGAATTTCTGGCTCAGGTTAATTTATGACCTGAGTGTGACCTCCAGGACTGGACGAAAAATTTTTTATATCAATAGAAACAAATCCAACACTCAAGGGTCACAGGAAGTAGTAGTTAGGAGAGTACATGGAGGAGGGTAATGTTTGACCACTGCAAAATGTCAATTTTGGAAGAATTTGTGTTTTGATGCGGTAATTTTTACTACAGTATAATCTACAGCTAAATTGTCCATACAATTTATAAACAAATTTTTTGCCCCAAAGCATTTTTTACTGCTCCATTTTGCTAGGTTGTAAATATTGCCATGATTGCCACAAGACTTTATCAATAAAGAATTTTACTTATATTATTCATAAATATTAGAAACACAGGTAGAGGACAGCACTCTTCAAGTAGTGCTTGATGAGAAACAGGTAAATCGACATCAGCTGGACATGAGTAATAACAAAAGACAATACATGTATCTTTCTCACATATTTTTTCTTAAAATTTTAATAAGGTTCTGGATAATCAGTTTTACAATCATCATCATCATGTACCGTACCGGTTGGCGTTGGCGATCATGTCCTTCCACAATTTTCTATCCACAGCGCATCATATGAGTTCTGTTGTTGACTGATTTCCATGCCATGACACCAAGCTATCCAGTATTTTCTCTCTTTGTCGTCTGCGATCTCTCTTTCCTTTTATTTTGCCAGTTGTAACCGAGTATTCCAACTTTCCTCTTCTCATGATGTGCCCGAAAAATGTTTATTGTTTCTTTCTGATGTTTTTTAAGAGCTCCCTTTTTGTGTTGGCCTCTTTGAAAACTTTCTCATTGGTCTTTTTAGCTGTCCAGGGAACTTTCAACATTCTTCTGAGAAATCCCATCTCTGTGGCCTCTAATCGTCTTTTCATTTGTTTGTCTATTGTCCATGATTCACTTCCATAGGTCAGAATTGGTTCTAGATAGCATTGATGAACTCTCTTTCTAATTTCTATTGACATAGATTTGTTGCATAAGATATTTTTTTTACATTTTATTTTTTTACATTTATATTTTATTTAGTTTTACAATAGATTAATGTTTAAGCTATATAGAGAACTCACCCCCATTATCCAGAAGGATTTGTAAACACTGCATGGATGCATTTGAAACAGCTGTATAGACAGCTGTCCTTCCGCAAACATCTTGGGCATTTATGTTACCTTTTTCCTCACCCTGAAAGTACAAACAATCTTGTAAATTACATTTCACTAACTCAATTGTACAAAAACACAAGTGTAAGTAGCATTTCTCTTACTCTGAAAAGTACAAAAACACAAGTGTAAGTAGCATTTCTCTTACTCTGAAAAGTACAAAAACACAAGTGTAAGTAGCATTTTCATCATTCTGAAAAGTACAAAAACTAAAGTGTAAATTGCATTTCTCTTACTCTGATAAGTACAAAACCACAAGTGTAAGTAGTATTTTCATCATTCTGAAAAGTACAAAAACACAAGTGTAAGTAGTATTTTCCTCATTCTGAAAAGTACAAAAACACAAGTATAAGTAGCAATTCCCTCAGTCTGAAAAATACAGATAACTGTGCTTCATTCTTAATTATGATGGCCCACCACATTCTGTATTCCTATCAAATAATCAATTTTAAAATAGTAAGATTCATTGCCTGCGATGAGACAACATTTCTTTAAAGATGTTTTTAGCTGCTCCCTGTAAAGTGCCAGACTCACCTTGTACAGAACTACAATGCAGTTCAGATATGTCCGTAGATATCATTACATGGTATGGGGTGAAGGGCATCAGATAACAGGCCACTGGACCAATAACAACAACATCAAGTGCCAGTCTCCATCAATAAAATAAAAAACAATTATATTTTGTTTTCAATTCTGGACTATCTACTCTAAATCTTCCTTGTTTTCCTTCAACTGTAAATTGTTATTTCTGTTTGTGAAAGTTATTTTCTTTAAAACTCTTCTTAGTATTCTAACTCCAATCTGTAAATCCTTTCTGTATATCAGCAACAAAAAATTAAAAGCAGGGCAGTTTTAATTAATGTTCAGAAAGTCGGTCAAATATGTTCTAAACCTATGTTGAGGATATGGCAGAGTCACTTTTCTTTGATTTTATCAACTGTGAAATGTTAAAAAGAAACAAGACAATAAAAGAAACAAAATTTTGTTCTTGTTAAAAAAAAAATGTCCCATTTTGATGGGGTAGAATAAAATAGAGCAATGAAACATTTTTTCTTAATAATCAAAAAGACATGTATGCTGTTGAGAATGATATTGAATGTGGAGTGGAAAGCCCAGAAAAAAACTCTGACAGCATCTACAGTGTTTCAATGCCAGAGAAAGATAGAAAAGGTATGGAGCACCAGTGGCTGTAAAGAAAAATGGCTAGTGGAGTTAACAATAAACAGAACTGATGTGATGGAAGGCAGCAGAAAACCAGTCGTAATTTGATTTGTATATTCTTGGGTCACCACAACTTTAAATAATCAGACAATGAAGTTAAAGGGGATTCCAGTGAAAGAATTTTGTCTGATGGGGTGACTTCAGGTGCTCAGTTGATACGTGACCACCAGCAAGCTACTGTAATCAAACTAAAAGCAAAACAAACACTGAGAATAGGAACTTGGAATGTTAGGACACTAATGTAAAGTGGAAAATTTGATAATGGGAAGGATGGATTTACATTTATTAGGACTATCATCATTATCAAGTACCGGGCCTAGTGGCGTAGGTGATCATGTCTCTCCACAACTTTCGATCTCGGCAGCTATTTATCATTTCTGTTGTTGACCTTCTGCCAAGCCATTCTCTTAAGCTGTCTGGTATTTTTTCTCTTTGCTTTCCTCTATCTCTTCGTCCCTCAATTTTTCCAGTTGTTACAATATATTCAAGTTGTTCTATTCTCATTACATGGCCAAAAAATGATGATTGTCTCTTCCTAACATTGGAAATTAGCTCTCTTTTTGCTTTGACCTCTCTCAGAACCTCTTCATTACTCTTCTTAGCTGTCCATGGTATTCTCAACATTCTTCTGCAAAACCACATTTCTACAGACTCCAGTGATTTTCTTGTCTGTTGTCCTATTGTCCATGACTCGCATCCGTATGTTAAGACTGGCTCTACGTAACATTTAAGAACTCTTTTTCTTGTTTCTATTGTCAAAAATTGATTGCATAGTATTTTCCTCATTTTTTGGAAAGCTGCTTTTGCCTGAGCCATTCTACATCTCACCTCTTTTGTACATCTTCCGTCTGAGGTTAACAAAGTTCCCAAATATTTAAATTCATTTACCTGTTTAGGACTTTATGAAATGTGAAAAACTGGTTTAATGAGATTTATTGTGATAAATACAAAATAAACCATTCTGGAGATACTAAAAGGAATCAAAGAAGAGAAGGTATCATCTTAGATGCAGAGCAAACAAGAACAGTGAAAGGGTTTCAGGCTACATCTCACCAAGTCTCATTAGTTAAATTGAATGGAATGTCAAAAGATATTAATCTTATACAAATTAGTGCATCAACAGCAGACAGTTCAAAGGAAACAGCTAATATTTTTATGAGCTCAATATGGCATTTGCACAATGCAAACCAAATAAGTCCATTATAGTTCTAAGTGATTTAAATGCAAAGGTAGGTAAAGAAACAGTTGAAAAAATGGTTGGAAACTTTGGTCTAGGATTGATGAATGTGAGAGTACCTAGCTGATTGAATGCGCAGAAACACACAACATGATATAGGTAACACTTGGTTCAAGCAACACACAAGACATGATATTGGAAACACTTGGTTCAAGCAACACACACAACGTCTTTGGTCATGGGATAAGTCCAGGAGATAACATAGATAATCAGACTGACTGTAAGTATACTGATAAATAATAGATTAAAAAATTGATATCCGTAAAAACGAGATCAAGAGCATATTGCAGATTAGTGATAATGTACCAGACATCAGAAAACTCATAATAAAATTAAAAACAACAAAAAAAGAGCTGCCATTAACATCATGTGCCAGTGTTCCCTAGCGTTTGGTTTTTCGTGGCAAGGCGCTGTGCCACTGAGTACGGGTTTGATCCTGCTTTGGTCCATATATTGTTCTTTGTTTTTTTTCTGTTATTGATTATTTGTCATTTTTTCCCGAGTGCTGTAAATATACCTGTTCATCTGAATTGATTCGCTAATAAATTTACACCTACTTGTTTGTTTATGTTGTTGTTTTGTTGACATATGCCTACTTTACATCTTTAGCTAAGTCCAAAGGGACTGACTTTTGCATGGATATCACTTTTCCCTATTTTTCACACTCCCCCCATGTGCTAAGGTGTCCTTCCCCAGACAAACTGATATTCTCTTCTCTGACATCAGAGGTACTCTCATTTTTTAATTGTCAAAAGTTTGTTAAATTTTTGGGGTAGATTTTTTTCTATCAATTTTGCCTGGGCTGTAGCCATTTTTGTCCTGCTCTTTTATTATTTCAAAATGTCATGGGTTCTTTAATGTATGCACAATTGGTCTCCTATTTTTTGCTGTTATCTGATAGGGCTAGACATCAGACCTCACTACACGGAGACTGAAAAAAGGTAACGCTATAAGGAAACTACTATTCAAATTAAGAAATTCCCACCACCTGTTGTGGGATTTGAACTCAGGACCTTCTTGTCCAGAAACTGATGTCTAACCTCTTGACTACCTATCCTCCTTTACACTTATTAAATAAGATGAGAAGGTACATGAGAAATTTAACATCACAATTTAGAACAGGTACAATGCAATATGACTCCATGGACAGCTAAGAAGAGTAACAAAATTTTCAGAAAGAGGTCAAAGCAAAAAGAGAGCTTATTTCCAATATTAGGAAGAAACAATCATCATTTTTTGGCCTTGTAATGAGAAGAGAACAACTGGAATATATTGCAACAACTGGGAAAATTGAGGTTCGAAGAGATAGAGGGAAGCAAAGAGAAAAAATGCCAGATAGCTTAAGAGAATGGCTTGGCAGAAGGTCAACAACAGAAATGATAAATAACTGTCGAGATCAAAAGTTGTGGAGAGACATGATCACCTATGCCCGTAGTCCCGGTACTTGATGATGATGACAATGCAACAGAGAAAATACAAAGCATAGATGGGCAATAGGAAATGCTGAAAGAATCAATATAACACCAAAAGAAATCAAATCAGTCTCTTTGATGCCTTGAAACTACTTTCTTCTTGCTCTGCCCTGATGTGTCACCCAGGAATTATTTTCCAAATAAATTCCATTATTGTTCTTTCCAGCCCACTGTGTCTTTTGATGTGGCCATAGCATTAAAATTTTCTCTGTTGAATGGTGTTTATTAGCCAGCTCTTTTTAATGTTTAGTAAAAGTAAAGAGCCTCGCCACACTGAGTGGCATATAGGGAATATGGTGTTAGTGACCATAATTTTTACAGACCTTCAGCACATTATTTTTGGGGTAATGTGGTCCGTATTATGCCTATTCTGCTTTACTATCCCAGAAAAAATCCAGTACCCATTAAAGGCTGGGTGAATCGGTAGCCGTCGATCAGGATCGAATCCGATCTCTAGTCCTTTGTAGTCCAGTTCACTAACGACTAAGCTATCGTGGCTCCTTTTTAATGTTCAAGTCTTTTAAAATGTCTTCACTGCTCTTTTTCATTATCCAAGGTATTTTAAGGATTTTTCTGCAGCATTTTGCTTTGAATTAATCAATTTTCTTCCATGCTGTTTGCAAGATTGTCCATGATTCATAAACACCTGCTGTTGCTGTCAGATTGATAGATATCATTAGTAATTTTAATTTTACTGCCTTGCTGGTATCATGCCACATGTACTTCATGGCGTTTAATTTTTTAGTTGTTATTGCTAATCTTCTTTTGATCTCTTTCTGGCAGTCTCCATTGTTAGTTACTACAGATCCCAGATATTCATATTTTGTTACAATTTCAAGTTCTTCACTGTTGATAATGATTTTGGGTTGGCTTTTTGTTTTTTCAATGGACATGATTTAGTTTTCTGTATGTTTAGATAGAGGTTTTGCTCTTCACTGTGTTTACTATATACATTCTTCTTCTTCTACCTTTCAGCTCCCTGTGGAGCATAGGTCTTCAACAAACACTTTCCAAGCAGTTCTGTTTCTTGCCATTCTTTTAAGATCATTCCATGTCTTCCCCATCATCTTCATCTCTGCTTCCATATGTCTTCTGCAACAATTCCTTGGTCTTCCTCTTTGTCTTCTTCCCTGGGGATTCCAAAATAGGGCCTGTTGTGTAATACTCTCAGTTGGCTTCCGCAGTGTGTGTTATATCCAGCAACATTGTCTTCACTGTATCTTTACTATATACATTACACCAAAATATATAACTGACTTTGTGAATTGAGAAAAGTAATTTCTTATAATCAAGCAAGGATAATAAGTGTCTATTTCCTCAATACTATATGAACCTCACTGTCTTTGCTAAAGCTACTTTTAATGTTCTGAAAATAACCTTACCTGCAATAAACATTGGAGAAGGTCTGTATTGTTATAAATGGATGCCTGGTGAATCAACTGCCCAGGCCAGAGATCTTCATTTGAATTCATGATATTCCACAGAAAACATCAAAGAAATCCACTATTTGATATCATAAACTACTTTTTTTTCTTATTTATGACAATGTCCGTTCACATTTTCTTGCCATCTCTATTGGCATGTTGTATACTTCAAATATGAGCTACAAAATAAGTAAAACCTGCTGACAAAAAAAAAAAAGAAATACATTAGAAAAATTGTGATACAAATGTACTTATGTTATCTAATATGACACAACATGTAAAAAGAAACTAAATCAAGTAAATAAAGTTGTTTTTTTTTCAGCCTAAATATTGATAACATCTTAGAATAATTCTTTAAGTCTTGTAGAACTACTATTCTAAAGGAAGAATGAACATTGTAACACCTCAAATGTGGCATGTATGGATTATGGTATTAGTGCCCAAATTTTTAACCACCTGAACATTTTTATTTTGGTAATGTGGTCAGTAAAACATCAGTATAATATTTCTTTCACCAATCCTCCTCCCCTCCCCCCGGCCACCCCCAAAAAAAAATCTCTCTTGTACCCATTAAAGGCTTGGTGAACCTAGAAGCCATAAACCAGGATCAGACAAACTTTTGTCCTCATCTGAACAATTCACTAAACAATGCTCTAACAAACCTATTTTTTTTTTTATCTAAGAGAGACAACTCTAATGATAAACAGCACTCATGTTGTTCTGAATAATTAAAATAGTTAACATAAAAATTTAGTGCAAGTCCAGCAACCACAGTCACAAAAACCCTAAGTGTGTGAAGGGTAAAGGTGACTTTTTTACTAGTGTTTTATTTTACTTTTTCATTGACACTGACAGCAGTTACTGTTGATTGTCTGTTTGTGTTGCATAGTTATTATTCTGATTAAATTAATCGTCCACTAAACAATTAAAATTTCAACTGTGATGCTTTGTATACAAATTTATGCTGACAAAAGCAAAGTTATGCACTCATACCATGCATATTTTGCTATTTTTTAAATTTACAGGTCTCTTGTAAATCTATTCAATTTCCTGTGGTGGATATTATTAGTGAAAGTGACCACTTGCAATTCCGGCTGGAATTTTGCTGCACTTGAAATAATATCTACAGGTTAAATCAATGAGAGTATCACAAAAAGTGTTAAAAATAAAATTTATTGCAAAGTATATTCATTTCATTTTACGAGAATACGAAGAGGCATTTGATAGTTTAGACAGAAGAATTCTTTGGAAGTTGCTGAGTCATTACGGAATCCCATAAAGTTTATTAACCTGATAAAAACAATGTATGAAGGAACGAAATGTAGTGTGGTGCATGAAGGACAGATTACAGAAGCATTTGATATAAGAACAGGAGTAAGGCAGGGATGCCTTCTGTCTCTATTTCTCTTTCTACTGGCCATAGATTGGATTATGAAAATAACTCAAAACAACAGAAATGGAATCCAGTGGTCACTGTCCAAACAACTTGATGATTTAGACTTTGTTGATGACATAGCTCTCCTATCACACAGCCATCAACAGATGCAGAATAAAATGAACATACTTGATGAGAGATCTCAACAGCAAGGACTGAAGATTAATAGAGATAAGACCAACATTATGAGAATTAATACAGTTGGCAATAACCAAATAAAACTAGGAGAATTACCTCTATTAGATGTACAATCTTACAGATATCTGGGCAGTAATATAGATAAAGAGGGAGGAACAGAAAATGATACCAAAATAAGGATATCAAAAGCAAGAGGAGCTTTCATTGCACTGGGAAACATATGGAAATCCAAAGAAATTAGGTTAAATACAAAAATAAAAATTTTCAACTCAAATGTTAAGGCGGTCCTATTATATGGCTGTGAAACATGAGAACAACAAAATTTACAATCACGAAGATACAGACTTTCATTAATGGATGCTTTCGCGGGATAAAAGGATGGAAATGGCAGGACAAAATCACTAACATAGAATTATGGAAATGTACCAGTCAAACACCAGTGGATAAAGAGATTCAGTGAAGATGATGGCGCTGGATAGGAACACACTACAGAAGCCAACTGAGAGTATTACACAACAGGCCCTTTTTTGGAATACCCAGGGGAAAAGACAATGAGGAAGACCAAGGAATTCTTGGAGAAGACATAGAAGCAGAGATGAAGATGATGGGGAAGACATGGAATGATCTTAAAAGAATGGCAAAAAACAGAACGACTTGGAAAGTGTTTGTTGAAGACCTATGCTCCACTGGGAGCTAAAAAGGTAGAAGAAGAAGATATTCATTTCATATTTAAACAAGTTTGCGATGTTTTAAATTTTACATTCAAAGTAATATATTTATACATTTATTTTTTTTTATGTTGATGTCACTTCCTAGCATAATTTTAAATAAGGCTTGAAAGCTTATTATATATCAGTACCAATTTTTTAACTTCTGACACTCCTGTGTGTTACCGGGGCCTCATTATGAGGAAAGTAAAGAATAGTGACACTGTAACCTTCCAGGCATGTCGTAAGAGGCGACTAAGGAGGTTGATCGATGGCTTGACAAGCTGCCATTGTAAAAAGTATTGTTATGGAAACAGCCATAGATTTTAGAAGCAGTGATCTCTGCAATATTTACCATTTTAGCACGCAAGGTTTCTGTTTTTGAGATTGTGGTTCTGCCCTATGTGCCGTCTTTGGCTCGAAAGGACAATAGATAGATAGATATTACTGTGATGTATTATATATATATAAAAATTTGCATAATTTGAATGAATGTACAACCATATTTTTGCAAGAAAAGTGCATAATTACATGCTTGACCTAATGAAGAAATAAATTTTAATTGGTAAACACAATAACCAAAACTACAAATGAAATAATACTTACAGGTTTATGTATGTTAGTAGCTCCAGAATTGTAATTTTTTGCAAAATATATCCATGTTTACATAAAACTGTGAACTTTCAGATGTGTAAACAAACATATAATTTATTTAATTTAAAATAAAAAAGGTTGCAGTTATCTGATAATTTGGTAATATTATGAAAAAGAAACAGAAAATACTATATATAAATATCTGCACTTCTTGCACAAATTTACACTTTTACTATCGTTTATTTAAATGTGCTTCTGAGTGAAACGTCAATTACTCATCGACAGAAAAATATGAGTACCTCTGAAGACGGAGTTATCTGCCTGTGCGGCGAGGGACCCCTGTGCACACGGCTGCCAGGGAAAAATGGAATAACACGCAAAATTCAGTTCCTAGTCTCTATGGACTTTGTCAGAGATAAAAAGCTGGTGAACGAAGACAAAAAATCTTGTCTATTCAACTCTTGTTACAAAGTTTCCCAAATTATATAATATAATATACTCATCACATCCTTGATATAAAAGAACTGATATGACAATGATTTCTCACACCAGCAATTATGTTTAACTTTTTCCAGACCACTACCGACAGATTGGATCCACATATGAAGGTATCTACAGGACTAAAAACTGACACATCGACTCAAATCGAGTACGGTTGAATTATTTAAAGTAAGGTAACGATTCTGTATAAAAATTCACCAATACTTGTATTCGATATCTAGAAGAAACTTTATAATTACTTCCATTGACTACCGCATGGTATTTTCTTTGTTAACTAGATAAATTGTTTGAATTTTTTATGTAAATGTGTGTTTATTTGTAACAAATAGTTGCCACACCTACTACTGCTATTTCTAGTGTATAATGTATTTATTTGTGGACATAAATGCATGAAATAAATAGTATTTTGAAGAATACAATTTTATAGAAGAATGGATAGAAACACACTTCTAATGAGGGAAAATATAGGTACATGGAATATGATATTATGAATTGAAAATTATCTGCCTTTGAATATTTTATACTATTTATAATAAACAATACATTTTTCTTTCATATATATTCAAAATATTGCTATTTTCAATTTCTTCAACCATTTTACTTTCCAGTTATGTACATGTACCACATTTAATTATATTATTATGTAAAATTGTATTTTTAAAAAAAGACATGATGGAATTTTTCTAAATTTAAAATTAACCTGGTCCAAACCTAAAGAAAACTTAAAGTTAAGCCAAAGTCCAGAAAGAGTTAAATACAGCATGTTTAAATATACATTCATTCAATCATTAAAAAAAAAAAACAAATATAATTATTTGTATTACATTACTACTCATTTACCAATACTTCTCTGATGATTCATTAATTGTTACCTGCTAAGTTGTGAAGTTTGTTTTAGTTCACTTTGGCAACCTTAAAAGTTAGCATTTGACTCATTTATCATTAAGTGTTAGCGCTATTATTACTGTACACTTTGGCCACTTTAAAAGTTAGCATTTGACTCATTTATCATTAAGTGTTAGCACTATTATTACTGTACACTTTGGCCACCTTAAAAGTTAGCATTTGGCTGATTTATCATTAAGTGTTAGCTCTATTATTACTGTAGACTTTAAGTTCAACTCTTTCCGTACGTTTCGCTGTACTGTGTGCCATGCCATTTTCGACTGCGTATGTTTCGCCACAGTGTGCGCCACTCTTAATTTGATTAGTGTGAACCGTCATCAAACCATATACTTTTTACATGTCTTGGATCATCTTGGTATTTGTTGAAATCTAATACCTTGTTCAATTATCTAAAATTTCATTTATAATATGTTATATAAATAAATATAGATTGGTTCTTAAAACCATGAAAAATTTTGTCTCTGAAATCTCTTCTGATGCATCAATAAAATGCTTCCATAAGGAATGAGTTAATTTGAGAAAAAATTAAGAAATTTCATGTCAATGGCTGCGCCTTGAATGTGACTTGTAGTGTACTCATAACCAAAACTAGTGTTATGTCATTATGTTCATGATGCTGTAATTAATAATTAAAATAGTTACATGTAAAAATTTTAAGTAAGTCTGGAACCACAGTCACTGCAACAAAAATGAGTAAAGTCTTAGTTTAACTACATAAATTATTTATGTTCGATTTCAGTTAAGAAGAGTAATGTCCCCTTTAGGTAACATTGCACCTTATTCAGCTGTTCTCTAATATGTCATTAGAAGACCTTTAATTGTAGAAAAAGAGAAACAATGCGAGGTTAAAAGTAACCGTCTATGTTTCCTAAACTAACCCTATTCCAAAAATAAAATAAAATGCGTTAGTAATCAACATGTAACATAGAGTTAATTTTCAGTATTTGAAAAACATTATATATTTGTTAGGACGCCAACTAAGTGGAGATCATTTCAATTTATGTCGTTAAAGTTGGAATCCAAAAGAGTGAATGAAGGGCAAACAAATTTAAATGTACTTTTTTCTGGTGTACACTTACTCCTCAACTCAGTAGTTTTTTGGTTTTATTTTTTTTCATTGGTCACTTGGCGACATCAGGCAGTCCGTTATTATGATGGAAATATTACGATTAAGTTAATAATCATTATTATTATTATCTATTTATGTATAATCCAACACTGACACACACACCACAGACTCACAGTCACATCATGACCACACTCAACTGATACTCACAGTTACAGGTTAGTCACTTACATTACTTACAAAGTCAACAAGACAGTCAAGTCAAGTCAAGCGTGAGTGAGTAGTGATGCTTACTTTAATTATTTTTGTTACACTATCTAGACTTAGACAAACTCATGGTGACCAAAGGAAGGTTTATGTACTAATATTGAGCGCGTTTTGCTACTCCATAAATTATAGGTCTCTTAGGTAAACTGAAAATCTAACAAATTTGCCATGACGAGTAATACTTGATACTTGATACACATTTTTTTGGGTATTTATCACCTACCTCTGTTATTAGCGGAAGTGACCCCTCGCAATTCCGAGAAATTAAAAACTGGGTAAACCAACTTGGATGGGAAAATGCAAGAAGCGGATCACGGTTGCAATTTGGCTTTTTGAAATGCAGATTACGGAATTATTTTCTTGTCTGTTCTGTTTGCGTAATACATTTTGTGTGTGGCTTATTTGGCTTTCTACTGTTGTCATTAAAAAAAATGTTCGAGTGAATGTATGACTGTTCCGTTAATTACGGCCAAATCCAACCGCATCATCCGCCCACGCTGCCGAAAATTAATCTCCTTACCAGGTGTAACTAAAAACAATGAGACCTGCATCGGCATGCTGACATGATATCATGATGGTGATAATACATCACTCTAGAAGCGTCAGGTATTATTTGTATTGTCGGCAACGGCGTCACGTCTAAGTTTGAAGTGTCCGGTGTTGTAATCTAATCAGAGGCATAGTTAGGAATTTCAACGCCCGGATTAAAAAGTCAGTTTTCGCGCCCCCTCGTGACAAGCTGTGAGGCCTAAGAGGGTCATGCTTCCCCAGAAATTTTCTGTGGCATATTTTTAGGGTATGGGAGGATGAAAAAAGCAAAATAAATAAAGCAACAATGGTACTTCGAAGATATAATTGAATAACAGAGAATGGGCAGAAACAAGAAAGCATATTACAAATAATGCAAAATTATTTAATACTAAAATATTAGTCAAATATAACATTGCGAAAACTTAAAAAAAAAAAAAAATTACTTCTGATACAATAGCCTGAAAAGTTAACGTAAAGTAAAAGAAATTGTTTGATGTAATGCTTTAGGTGTAATTATGTAACAGCAAAGAGAAATTCTCCTTGCATTTGCTGCTGCAAATTTATCGATTAGTTCCTCAAAATATATTGAGTTATTTGCGGGTCATCATCATTGCACTCCGAACATGTCCATAGGTGCTCAGATCCTTTCCTCAGCGAGTCCCGCAGTGTCCAGCGACTGACGACTCCAGTTCTGTGTTGGTTGATAAGTCTTCTTACACGCCCACTAAGTTTCTCATTTCTGGCTGTCCCCATCTTAACTCCCATCTCCATCATCCGAAGAAGTGACGTGGATCTGTGTTTGTCGAAGTCCTGTGCTCTTCCCACGTCTCGGAGGGCATTGATGATATCCGCCCGATCCATTGGTTGCCCGTCCTCAACGACAGCGCAGCTAGCCAACCTGTCCGCTCGTTCATTTCCCCGTACTCCCGCATGTCCAGGGACATAGACAAAGGCGACCTTACGTATTTTGGACTTCTGCAATGACTCTACCCATTGCATGCGTACAGAGCTCGCCTCCACTTTTGTTATCATCGAATCACTCAGTATACATGCGTGGGTGTAGTCTTGTTGAAAATATATGCTGTCGATAACCTCCCACACCACACTCAGCAAAGCCAAGCCTGACAATCTTTTCTGTCTCATGTAGGACAAGATCAGTTTTAACTTACTGAAAGATCTTTCACAGCTGGCAACAGTCAGTAAAATCTGAAGACCAACTCTCAAATTTGGCAATAATTCAGCCCCATACTGCACAATGAAGCGAATAATAATACATAAATATTATTATATGGGGAACTTCCCCATATAATTATATAAGTTCCCCATATAATAATATTTATGTATTATTATTTGTACCCAGTATATAATCATATTATTTAAGTTCCCCATATAATAATATTTATGTATTATTATTTGTACCCAGTATATAATCACTGGGAACTACTATTCGTGCTGTTTCGTCCAATAAATGTTTGTCTACAACACAAGTATTCAGCCCTACTGGGAGATACTTGCATTAATAGGAAAGTACAAATATACAATTTATTTCCGGTCTGTGATCGTTACCCTATGCTATAGTCATTGAGAACGTCATCGTGTAAGACACTACTGCAATAGCCAATTTTTTAGTTGGCTGCGTGGTAGTGTGCCAAGCGTTCGGCTTCTCGTGGCAAGGCGCGGTGCCACTGAGTACGGGTTCGATCCCACTTCGGACCATATATTGTTCTTCGTTTTTTTCTATTGTTGTTTGTCTGTCAATTTTTCCGAGTGCTAACACATACTTCTTTGTTCTATTATTCTCCACAATGAAGCGAAGCAGGTCCTCTGGTGTTGAAAGCTTAACATCAGCCCTTGTGAGTAACATTCAGCAGTCCATTATTTCACTGAATATCTCCAAGCCATACAAGTCTGTATCATAAAAGCTTCCAGTAAAAAATGCACGTACGTTTCAAGTTATTTTCATTAGTTGTACAAATCAGTTCCTTTGTGTCTCTTGAAAGTCCCTTTGAAAGCCAAAACTAGATAGTTTCTTCAAGCTGATGAATATGCCTCCCATTTCTGTGTGTATTTTGTCAATCACACTTGTCATCAGTTATAACATTCAATTTCCTGCTGTGAGCCCAACATCCTCTACAACGGGCTCCGAGTTGGCAGTGTTCCCTAGCGTTTGGCTTTTCGTGGCAAGGCGCTGTGCCAAGGAGTACGGGTTCGATCCTGCTTAGGACCATATATTGTTCTTTGTTTTTTTTTCTGTTGCTGATTTTTTGTCATTTTTTCCGAGTACTGTAAACATACCTCTTCCACTGAATTGATTCGCTGATTATCGCCTCAGAAGTTTCCCTCTATAATAATACATTGATTATTATTTGACCCTGGTTTTTCCCAACTAGGCTACCAAGGTCCCCGAGAGGGACATATGTGCTCCGAATAGTAGATTTGGAAAACATCAGATCAGAAGTATGTTTTTTTCTTTAAATAATTTTACATTTTAGTTGACGGTGTGCTGCTTAGATGGTATTTCGCACTTTTTACATTGTTTTGCTAACTGTAACTTTCTTCGACATTTTCTGCGTTACAGCAAACGATGTTTTTTTTCGCTAAGTATCGTCCATGTAGTTTCTGCTGTGTTTACTTATTTTTTACCTCACGGCATTCTTGACTTCATCCGCTTCAATTTGTGCAACATCACTCCCATGATTAGATTCATTCTTCTGTACATATTTATGTACGTTCAACGTTGTGTTAACCTGGACACTAGACACATTTTTACCACCAAAATAAAATATATTAGACGCTAGACAGAGAACATCATGAGACATAAGATCATATGAGAAGAATTAGGAATAATTCCCGCCATTTGAATACATAAAGAAACAACAGATACAATGTTTTGGCCACGTGCTAAAACAAAAAGATCAAAATACGATATAACGAGCCTCCAACAATCGCACCGGAGACGCCACAAACAAGGGCTGGCCGCAGGTTTAACGAATTGATAGGACATTCGAAACACTAGGTCAGGAAACATAGTAGCGGGAGAGGTCAGCGCAAAAGACCGAAAATTGTATCTCACATCAACGCTGAAAGGCAAATAGGAAGTAGAAAATAAGTGGATGTGCAATGAAGGAGCCGCCATATGCGGCTGTAAGAAAATGAGCTATAAGCTATTTTTTTCTAATTAAATAATTCAAATAAATAATCCAAATTTCGTGCTTATCGACATTATTAATCATCATCAAGTACTGGGCCTGTTGGCGTAGGTGATCATGTCTCTCCACAATTTTCTATCTCGACAGTTATTTATCATTTCATGTTGTTGACCTTCTGCTAAGCCATTCTCTTAAGCTGTCTGGTATTTTTTCTCTTTGCTTTCCTCTATCTCTTCGTCCCTCAATTTTTCCAGTTGTTACAATATATTCCAGTTGTTCTCTTCTCATTACATGGCCAAAAGATGATGATTGTTTCTTCCTAATATTGGAAATTAACTCTCTTTTTGCTTTGACCTCTTTCAGAACGTTTTCATTACTCTTCTTAGCTGCCCATGGTATTCTCAACATTCTTCTGTAAAACCACATTTCTACAAACTCCAACATTATTAATAGCAAAACGCTATTGTTATTTATTGAGTGAGAGGTGGGAGGCACAAGACGCCTACCAGCGTCTGGACTTAGAACGGTCAAGTACTCATTGCTGACTGCAAGCGTCAGGATCGGCAAGCAGCAGTGCTGACCCAGAGCTTCATCCACGTTCCATTCGGTGCCTTGAGAGTGAGAAAGCTAGTATGGATTGATGAAGAAAGACATGCCAGTGAAAGTTGGGAAGCACGAGCATTCGTTAGTCCTCTACGCTGAAATAGAACATGAATACATAACGTGCGCACATACTATTTGGTCCGAAAGATAATTTTAGCTGTAATTGGGTTTTAGTTTTTCCACCTCATCGGTCCGACGAAGCACGTTCCGGTAATCTTTTTAAGATCTAAACGGTCCCCGATATATATTTTAAATATGAAATTGAATTAAAAACCTGATTTGCCGCCAGTGTTTCGTTTTACGGGATGGAATATTTTTTTTAAAAAAAGGGGGGGGGGGAGCCCCGACTTACCAGAGACATCCTAGTTCTTTTTTGGGGCATTCCGCGTCAAAAATGACCGGAACTAAAATCAACGGCGCTAACTCATCATCAGCATCATCCAGTGCCATCTCCGCAACAAAGGTTGCTGGCTACCATAGAGCGCCATCCTGCTCTCTTGCATTGATGGTGCCGGTTGTCATAGATTGATTTGTCCATCTTTTGATGTTACTTGTCCATGTTAGTCATTGTTTGCCTCTGCCTCTTTTACTCTGTATTTTCCTCTCCAAGATTACTTTTAGTAGGCTGTTGTGTCTTTTAAACATGGCTCAAAAATCGCATTTGTCTTGTTTGAATTGCATTTAGTAGTTTTCTTTTTCTTTTTTCAAATTTAGTTGTTTTAAGACTTCATCGTTTATTTTATTTTCTTTCCATCTAATTCTACCTATTCCTATATATATCCACATTTCAAAGACTTCAATTCACTGTTCTGTTATCTTGTCTAATGTCTATGTTTCTGCACCATATAGGAATGTTGAGAAGATACGTTTTGCTATTCTTAGTTTTAGCCCTGGTATTATTTGCTTTGGTGTTAGTATATTTTTCATGACATTAAGATTACTTTTTGCCATTCCTATTCTTTTGTTTATTTCAGTTGTACATTTTCCATCACTGGTTATAGTATGGCCAAGGTTAACTCATCATGTGGCCTGAATTGTATGAATCAAACAAGAAGATAAGGAAGGTTTGAACGTTTTTCAAGAACGAATTTAAAATCCTGGCCAATACTTTTTCCCAAACTGTAAAAAACATGTGAAATTCATTTTTATTAATCTCCTGAAAAAAAGAGACAAATAACTAACCATGCAGTAAGTTCGCCTACTCTCAACGCCTGCTCTCAACGAAAGGTTGACACAAACTAGTAAACTGTATTCATGTTCTTGTTACTGACTGAATGTGTCAAGGTTGTTGATTCCAAACTTTGACCCAAAAACCTATGGAAATAATTGACAATTGACGAGACAGAAATTAAAAATTAATATTCACATAAAATAAAATACAATCATACTGGAGAAAAAACACATTTCAAGAACACTTTAAGTATAACTAGAACCAATGTCCGCCCGTGCGCTGCCGGGGCCCGAAAGGGAAGTAAAGAATAGCGGCGCTGTACCCTACCAGGCATGTTCGTAAGAGGCGAGAAAGGAGGGTTAGGCATGGGACTGGCTATCCCATACTGTAAAAAAATAAGCCGAAAAAACTTCACAAACATGAACAAGTCAAAGAAAGATAAAGTAAATCCGTCAACCAGGAAAGAGAAGGGCTCTCTGTCTAAGAGACGTATGACGCAATCCGGAGAAAGCCATAAGGAGTCCGGGTTGCCGACTCACCCTTTGTCTACCAGGAAATCATCCAGAATTGGCACCTGGAATGTTCGTACCCTTAACGAACAGGGAAAAGCGGCACAAGTGGCAGCAGAAATGAACAACTACAAGATAGATATTCTGGGAATGTGTGAAACAAGATGGCTGGGAGCGGAGAGAATAAAATTGAATACAGGGGAGATGATTTTATCATCAGGACACCAGGAACCAGGAGCACAACATAGCGAAGGGGTAGCTATAATGCTATCAAAGAATGCACAGAAGACACTAATAGAATGGGAGGCAGTGGGACCAAGACTGGTGAGAGCAACATTTAGAACAACCAAAAACAAAATAAAATTACACATTATACAATGCTATGCACCAACCAACGATAAAGATGACTCAGTTAAAGATGATTTTTATAAACAGCTACAATGCCAGATGGATGCAAGACGAGCCAAGGATATTATAATCTTGATGGGAGACCTAAATGCTAAGGTAGGATCAGACAACAGAGGCTTTGAAGAGATTATGGGAAAACATGGACTTGGAGATATAAACGAGAATGGAGAGATATTTGTGAATTTCTGCGCCCTTAATCAAATGAGCCTAGGAGGAACAATATTCCAACATAAAAGAATACACAAAGCTACATGGGTGTCACCAGATCATAGAACGGAAAATCAAATTGATCACATATGTATTAATAATAAGTTTAAGTCATCCTTACAGGATGTAAAAGTATATAGAGGGGCAGATATAGCTTCTGATCATCATCTTCTGTTAGCCAAACTTAAAATTAAATTAAAAAGGTATACTACAACGAATAAGGGCAGAACGTATTTCAATGTAGGGTTTCTTAAAGAACAAGGAATTAAAGATAAATTCGCAGTCACAATATCAAACAAATACCAAGTCCTCCAACAACTAGAAAATACAATAAATATAGAAGATCATTGGAAACAGGTAAAAAATATATGGAAAGAGACATGCGAAGAAACACTGGGGAAAAGAGAACGCCAGAATAAGGCATGGATGACAGCAGAGACCCTGGATAAAATTAAAGAAAGAAAGAACAAGAAAGCAGACATAAATAAAAGCAAAACAAGAAGTAATAAAGCCAAGACACAGGAAGCTTACACAGAGGTGAACAAAGAAGTGAGAAGATGCATTAAAAGGGATAAGAGGAAATATATAGATGAATTAGCTAAAGAGGCAGAAGAAGCAGCAAATAAAGGGAATATGAAAGAACTGTACAACAGCACAAAGAAATTAGGTGGAAAATACAAACAGATCAACGCCTTTATCAAAGATAAGAAAGGAAATCTGCTTAGTAATATAAAGGAACAAATGGAGAGATGGAAGGAGCACTTTGAAGAACTTTTGAACAGACCTGGCTCAAATAATCCTCCAGATATACTACCAGCAGAAGAAGAATTACACGTTAACTGCGGAAAACCAAGCAAAGAAGAAATAATGAAAGCCATCAAACTGTTAAAAGATGGTAAAGCCACAGGACCAGATGAAATTCCTTCGGAAGCCATCAAAGCAGATATTATCACCTCTACCAAGATGTTACATAATCTATTGGATAAAATTTGGGAGAGGGAAGAAATACCTAAAGACTGGAGAGAAGGTTATATGATCAAACTACCAAAGAAAGGAAGTTTACAGGAGTGCACAAATTATAGGGGAATTATGCTACTATCAGTGCCAGGAAAAATATTAGGCAGAATCATTCTGGAGAGACTAAAAGAGGCTATAGAGAAACACTTGAGAGATGAACAAGCAGGTTTTAGGAAGAACAGATCATGTGCTGATCAAATAACTACTCTACGTATAATAGTTGAACAAAGTTTAGAACTAAAATCCCCACTTTATATTGGATTCATAGATTACGAAAAGGCATTTGATAGTTTAGACAGAAGAATGCTTTGGAAGTTGCTGAGTCATTATGGAATCCCCATAAAGTTTATTAACCTGATAAAAACAATGTATGAAGGAACAAAATGTAGTGTGGTGCATGAAGGACAGCTTACAGAAGCATTTGAAATAAGAACAGGAGTAAGGCAAGGATGCCTTCTGTCTCCATTTCTCTTTCTACTGGCCATAGATTGGATTATGAAAATAACTCAAAACAACAGAAATGGGATCCAGTGGTCACTGACCAAACAACTTGATGATTTAGACTTTGCTGATGACATAGCTCTCCTATCACACAGCCACCAACAGATGCAAGATAAAATGAGTATATTAGATGAGAGATCACAACAGCTAGGACTAAAGATTAATAGAGATAAGACCAACATTATGAGAATTAATGCAGTTGGCAATAACCAAATAAAACTAGGAGAAATACCTCTACTAGACGTACAATCTTATATATATCTGGGCAGTAATATAGATAAAGAGGGAGGAACAGAAAACGATACCAAAATAAGGATATCAAAAGCAAGAGGAGCTTTCATTGCACTGGGAAACATATGGAAATCCAAAGAAATTAGGCTAAATACAAAAATACAAATTTTCAACTCCAATGTTAAGTCGGTTCTATTATATGGCTGTGAAACATGGAGAATAACAAAATTGACAATCACGAAGGTACAGACTTTCATTAATGGATGCTTGCGCAGAATAAAGGGATGGAAATGGCAGGACAAAGTCACAAACGTGGAATTATGGAAATGTACCGGTCAAATACCAGTGGATAAAGAAATACAGCGAAGACGATGGCGATGGATAGGACACACACTACGGAAACCAACTGAGAGTATTACACAACAGGCCCTTTTTTGGAATCCCCAGGGGAAAAGACAAAGAGGAAGACCAAGGAATTCTTGGAGAAGACAGATTGAAGCAGAGATGAAGATGATGGGGAAGACATGGAATGATCTTAAAAGAATTGCAAAAAACAGAACGACTTGGAAAGTGTTTGTTGAAGACCTATGCTCCACTGGGAGCTAAAAGGTAAAAGGTAGAAGAAGAACCAATATCCTGGAGTAAATGTGAAATGGTTTCTTTTGATTTTTTTTTCCGTTTGCTATCTTTTACCTCTGACGAAGTTCCTAGAGATTAGGAACTGAATTTTGCGCGTTAATTTGTTTTTGTTTTCTCCGCACAGGCAGATAACTCCGTCTTTGGAGGTACTCATACATTTTCGGTATGTGAGTAATAGACGTTTCAAGCCGGGCCTCGCTGCTGAGACCAGGGGTGGTTGCCGCAGAGAAAAATCACAAATAAAAATTCCAACCAGCGTAACCCTGATTTGAACCCACAACCTCTCTGTCTCGAGGTCGGCGTCTAGCCTCGAGACCAACCAGTCCCCCGTTTCTGAAATGAATCTTTTAACAACTTCATCTTCAAATCATCCCTGTTTAATACTTTATCTGGTCAGCTTCTGTTATTCATTTCAAACCCGTTACCAAGTATTAGTGATAATGACAGCTTCACTCATTGAGTGCCGTCTCTGCATCGAAGGTTGGCTACGACGGAGTGCTATTCCAATCGGTCTCTTACTTTGATGGTACAGATTGTCATATACTGACTTGTCCATCTTTTGACGTTGCTCGTCCATGTTATTCTTGGTCAGCCTCGGCCTCTTTTACCTTGTATTTTCCCTTCTAAGATTACTTTTAATAGGCTGTTGTGTCTTTTAATATGCCCCAAAAATCTCATTTGTCTTGTTCGGATTGTGTTTAGTAGCTCTCTTGTCATTTTGGTTGTTTTAAAACTTCTTCGTTTATTTTATTTTCTTTCCATCTAATTCCACATATTCTTCTATAAATCCACATTTTAATGACTACTACGAACAGTAATATAGCTGTTCAAACAAGAAATGATCCAGCGAAGGCAAGGATATACAGAGGATATGTCAAAAGTGTGGGAGTTTATGTAATAACTACTTCCTAGAATATGTCAAAAGTGTGGGAGTTTATGTAATAACTACTTCCTAGAATATGTCAAAAGTGTGGGAGTTTATGTAATAACTACTTCGCCGAGAATACCGGGAAGGATAAATCCCAGTACATGTCAAAAGTGTGAGAGTTCATTAGCTACTTCATGGAGAGCACCGGTAACCTTTTTCTTAGAAAAACAAATTCAAAATGTGACGTCATGTGGACTAACATTCTGACATTGCAATTGGTAGGGAAAACATGCTATTGTTCACAGATTGTGTGACAGACAGTCCGAAAGTTGTATTTCTATTTCAGACGTTCGCCCAATGATTACTTATGGAATTCATCATCCTCCTAGTCATCTATCCTTAAGACAACGTTGAGTGGGCATATCTGCGTTGTGTTGCGGTTTGCACTTTAAAAAAACCAATGGATCGGGCGGACATCATCAATGCCCTTCGAGATGTGGGAAGAGCACAGGACTTCGACAAACACAGATCCACGTCACTTCTTCGGAAGATGGAAATGGGAGTTAAGATGGGCACAGACAGAAATGAGAAACTTAGTGGCCGTGTAAGAAGACTTATAAACCAACATAGAACTGGAGTCGTCAGTCGCTGGACACTGAGGGAATTGCTGAGGAGGGGATCTGAGCACCTATGGATATGTTCGGAGTGCAATGATGATGACCCGCAAATAACTCAATAACTCAATAAGTTAAAAAAAAAAAGAAAGTAAAGAGTCCCCGTCACGCCAAGTGGCGTATAGGGAAATATGGTGTTAGTGACCATACATTTTACAGACCTTCAGCCCATGATTTTTGGGGTAATGTGGTCGGTATTACGCCCGTGCCGCTTTACTTTCCCAGAAAAAAATCCGGCACCTATTAAAGGCTGGGTGAACCCGGAAGCCGTTAGGTTGGGATCGAACCCTACCTGTTGCGCTTTGTATTCCAGTTAACTAACCAGTGAGCTATCGAAGCTAGTAGAATTGTGATATTTGTGCCTTTCGGCCAAACACATCCGACCTCAGCATGACATTTTTGACTACCGAGTTGCCTTACCGCTTCAATACCTACTCAATTGGCCAGGCTAGATGGTTATTCTATTTCTAGACACCGCGAAGAGGTGGAGCGGGGTCTGGATGGTTCTGACCCACTGATCCTGACTCAAGCCATCAGCTATGAGTCGCTTACAGCTTATAGTTCTGTTCGGCGCCTTGTCTCCAAGAGCAGTTCGCAAGCTAAAATGAATGTACTTAAATAAATGGTGGAGGTTTGTGAAAATTAGCCGTACATATGATGTGTCAAGGTAATAGAAAACAGCCCCCCATTTCAGGTCTACAACTTTTAAACATTTTATAACTATATAGGGGAGCCGCGATAGCTCAGTGGTTAGTGAACTGGACTACCACGGACAAGGGGTAGGGTTCGATCCTAACCGACGGCTTCCGGGTTCACCCAGCCTTAAATGGGTACCGGATTTTTTCTGGGAAAGTAAAGCAGCACGGGCGTAATACTGACCACATTACCCCAAAAATCATGTGCTGAAGGTCTGTAAAATATAGGGTCACTAACACCATATTTCCCTATACGCCACTTGGCGTGACAGGGGTACTTTACTTTACTATAACTATATAGCAAAGATTGTGCTAGTGGTGAGCTCAGTCTGTGTCAAGGTAAACTAGACATAGTTTAGAAAAGCACTTGGCATCTGTTTTTATCAGTATTACATGGTTATGATTAATCGAAGGCCCCGGTATTACTTTGGTAAAGAAGGCGGTGATATGCATGGCTGTCCTTGCCAATGAAGCATTTAGGAAATCGTCATCTACTCCACCTTTAACATTTGTCATTAAGGATTTTAATTCGTTTGCAGTGATACCTTATGGGCTTTCCATTACCATAACCATAACATTAGTCGTATTTGGAGTCACGAAAAAGTTATAATTTTACATTCTCCCATTCTCTCTCTTTCTCTCATACATACTTCAGCTTCTCTCCCCTTCCCGTGTTTTACTTTATTTTTGACGGACATCAGACAACCCCTTCTTTTCCTCGTCCACTCTCAAAATGTCGTTAAATAGGCGTAGATGTGATGTGTTTACAGCACGCTGCGTTATTTGCCCCTTTCTGTCCAACGCGTTCGATCTCAACCCGGAAATATGATTTTCCGGGTTGCCTTCCACCTTCGATCCCCACTCGCTTAGTCAGACTGGTTATTTTTGTTCTCCAAAGGCAACACGTAGGGACGAGGGAGGGTCTTGATACACGGTTGTTGCCGCTGATCCTAACGCAATTAGTCAGCTGTAAGGTCACACCAGACCGCATAAAACCCTGGTGCTGTAAAGGCGTCTTGGTCCCCCTGTATGCTGTTATGTATATGTATTTATAAACTTTTCTTCACTTCTATGAACAAAGAGAAGACAGAAGTCAAGTTGGATGCGTAACGAAATGTATTTTTTAAAAACTGCAGCAAATGGTTAATACAAATTTAAATAAATGTTGAATGGTGGACTATACACAGAATTACAACAGGGAATTATATAAAATCTTTGTAAGTATTTCAGGTTGGGGCAAGTGATTATTATGTTTTAGGGACCGGGTGTGTAAAAACAGTTAATAGCTAAGCTTAGCTTAATTTTACTTCCTCTTTGGGGATTGCTGTGGTGTTGTGATACTCTTTATGCATCAACATATACGCGGACAATGTCCTTTAGTGTCCAGTCTCCTTCCTGATAACAGATGAAGATCTCAACTTAATGCTCAAACTCCGAAGCATTGGTGAGCGCTGCTGAGGGAAATTTAAAAATAAACTTGGCGTTTATTTATTTTGAAGATTGTACACATTTTACTTCTTTTTTAAAATACAGGCCTGCAGCTTATTGATTACTGTTTTAGATTTTCAAATGAAGGTTTTTTTTTAATATGCAGCAATAAAATGATATATTTTGAACACACATCTTCAATTATACTTAACTAGGCACTTAATTAATTCCCCTACATTGATATAATACAATTAATAATTATAGTTATAACAGCTCACTTTATGTGATTTTAATTAATATCTTTTGAATACGTGGTAAGCATCCTAGCAGCAATGATTCTTCTATATTATATTACAATTGAGCACTCTGTTACGGTGCGTATACAAATGTTTTATTTATCTTTAATAATAATAATAAAAAGAAATACCACTCACAATTTGAGTGTGCCAAATAATAAGGAATGTTTTATTCAATATTTTATAAAGCCATCTTCACTGCAGTGATTGTAATTTGTGGCCTTTATTTTTAGAGCCCTATAGTGTCCCTGTAAATTCCAGAATTGGAATAAATGTCACACAACTGAGATTGTTTGTATATTTATGGATAATGTGGTCAGTACTATACCAGATATCTTGTTTCCAGAGATAAATAGGTTTGCGTACATTTAAAGCTGGATGTGCCTAGAGAAAGGGCATTCGTGGTGAGTGGGGTTTGGGGCAGATGAAGCCGACCTCTTGTTCAAGCTCACTAAATAGTGCTCTACTGCACTCTCAGTGCTTTACTGCATTCTCTCAGTGCTCTACGGCACTCTCAGTGCTCTATGGTACTCTCCCAGTGCTCTACTGCACTCTCAGTGCTTTACTGCATTCTCTCAGTGCTCTACGGCACTCTCAGTGCTCTATGGTACTCTCCCAGTGCTCTACTGCACTCTCCTAGTGCTCTACTGCATTCTCCCAGTGCTCTACTGCACTCTCCCAGTGCTCTACTGCATTCTCTCAGTGCTCTACTGCACTCTTCCAGTGCTCTACTGCACTCTCCCAAATGCTCTACTGCACTCTCCCAGTGCTCTACTGCATTCTCCCAATGCTCTACTGCACTCTCCCGGTGCTCTACTGCACTCTCCCTGTGCTCTACTGCACTCTCCCAGTGCTCTACTGCACTCTCCCAGTGCTCTACTGCATTCTCCCAATGCTCTACTGCACTCTCCCAGTGCTCTACTGCATTCTCCCAATGCTCTACGGCACTCTCCCAGTGCTCTACTGCATTCTCTCAGTGCTCTACTGCACTCTCCCAGTGCTCTACTGCATTCTCCCAATGCTCTACTGCACTCTCCCAGTGCTCTACTGCATTCTCCCAATGCTCTATTGCAATCTCCCAGTGCTCTACTGCGTTCTCCCAATGCTCTACTGCACTATTCAAGTGCTCTACTGCATTCTCCCAATGCTCTACTGCACTCTCCCTGTGCTCTACTGCACTCTCGCAGTGCTCTACTGCATTCTCCCAATGCTCTACTGCACTCTCCCAGTGCTCTACTGAATTCTCCCAATGCTCTACTGCATTCTCCCAGTGCTCTACTGCACTCTCCCAATTTTAATAAAACTGATATAACAATAGTCACGTCGAAGAAATAATCATCACTACCATGCAATATAAAAATAAGCGGGACAAATCTGAAAAAAAAGTGCAGTGTCAAATACTTTGATGCAATATTAACATCAGGTGGAAGATGCACCACAGAAATAAAAAAAAAACAGAATAGCACAGGCCAAAGTAGCATTTCAGAAAATGAAAAATATCTTCCGCAACAAGTCTATGTCAATAGAAGTGAGAAAGAGAGTTCATCAGTGATACATAGAGCCAAATCTGACATATGGAAGGGAATGCTGGAAAGTAAGCAAACAAGAGAAAATATATTTTGGGTGTTCACAGAAGAATGTTGAGAGTTCCCTGGGCAGCTAAAAAGAGCAACGGGAAAGTTCTCAAAGAAGGCAACACAAAATGGAGCTCATAAGAACATCAGAAAGAAACAATCAACATTTTTTTCCGGCACATCATGAGAAGATGAAAGTTGGAATACTTGATTCTTGATCCTTCCCGTGCCATTAGACGTCGCTTGGCATGCCGTTGGGGCTTGGGTTGTTTTTCATGACCCATCTCAAATCTGGGTCAGATGTTCGATCTTATCTAATGAGTCTATGCCTGCCAACTTTGCTTCACTTATAAATGTTCTTTTCTGTGTCTATTTAAGTCTTCCTCTTTTTCTGTACCCTGTTTCCCATAGAAGAACCTGTATTGGAATTCTTGTGTTATCTCTTCTCAGCACATGTCCGACATATGTACATCTTCTTTCCTTCATTGTATAAGAGATCGTTGGTTGCACGGCCATTTATTTTATTTCAACATTAGTCTTAATTCATTCCACTGTAAACATAGTATTTTTCTTAGGCTTTTGTCTTCAAAGAGCATTTAGGTTTTTTTCTTAATGTCTTTTGATATTTTCCAGCTTTCACATGTATAGGTAAGAATATGTTTGAGTTGAATATTCTGAGTTTGGGTTTCATGCTTAATATTTTTCCCCTATTTTGGCTACACTGCTTCTGATTTCGTTCTTTGTTTCACCTTCTTGATCTATATTACTACTAAAATATATATAGTGGTCTACATTCAATGCTTGGCGATTGAGATATATATTTATATTGCTTTCTGGGTAATTGTTATTTTTCATTATTTTTGCTTTATCCCTGTTACTTGGTTCTTTCTTCTTCTTTCCTTTTCTCTTTTCTATCTATATATTGACCTTTCGAGCCGTAGCCGGCCCATAGGGCGTAGACCAAGATACTCCTCTTATCTGAATTTTAGTTCTAGCAGTTTTCAATTCTTTTAAAGATATGTTATCAAATCTCGCCATTTGTCTCTGTTCTGTGCGAGCAGCTCTATCTCATTGAGTGAGCCGAATCCTGCTGCTCTTGCCTCTCTCATCAATGTACCTGTTGTTTCCCATATGAGGGCTTGCTTTGCTATTCGGTTATTATCTCTTCTCATCACATGTCCAACATATGACCATCGTCATTTCTTTATTACTGAAGATATTAGTGGTTTCTCTTTTCACTGATACCTAAAAGGTGTCGTGGTTTATATCATTTGTCGTTCTTGAGCTGTTCGAACCGTCTGAATTAGTGATTTTCCTTTGTTGTTACATGTCTCTGTCACTGCATCTATCCATCTTCTTCTGGGTCTTCCTCTTGGTCTTTTTCCATGCATTCTCGAGAAGAACGCCCTTGATGGTGATTGGTGAGGATTCATTCTGACCAGGTGACCAAACCATTTAAGTTGTTGTTCTATATATTCTTGGCAGGGTTTAGTTCCTACCATTTTTCTTATGGTTTCATTTGGTATTCTATCTCTTCTCTTCTCAGTTACTTGGTTACAAGTAGCAAGCAAAATACAGGGAACGAGAGATCAAGGGGGACAAAGACAAAAGATACTAATTAGCTTCGTGTTGTGGCATGGAAAACAGTCGACAACAGAACTGATATGATGCACGTTGATAAAAAATTATAAGGAAATAATCACCTACGCCAACCGATATCGTACACGATGATGATGATTATATTACATTGTTTATTGACTTTTATTCTGGTGGGGCAAAAATGAGGAATTAGGTGGGGGAGGGAGGAATAGAAGAGGAGAAACTTGACATTCATAATATATAGGAATTTACAATTATTGTGGAAATGAAAGTTGATGCATGACGGAATCGGAAATATTATTAATTGAAATTTATTGTGGCCATGGCCTACCAAGAGTTCATCTATCTATCTATTGTCCTTTCGGGCCGAAGACGGCACATAGGGCAGAACCATAATCTCAAAAACAGAAACCTTGCGTGCCAAAATGGCACATATTACAGAGATCACTGCTCTAAAATCTATGGCTCTGTTTCCATAACAATACTTTTTTATAATGACAGCTTGTCAAGCCATCAATCAACCTCCTTAGTCATGCGACTTACGACATGCCTGGAAGGTCACAGTGCCTCTATTCTTTACTTCCCTCATAATGAGTTCCCAGTAACACACGGATTCATGCTAAAATACAATTTTTTCTTACAAATATGCACTTTTGTATGTGACTGTGTTGGTGCATTCAAAGATATGTCACCAGTGTTTCACTATTATGTTTTAAATGCTTTTGTAAGGAAAATGTGGAAAAGTAAAAATGCCAAGAACCACTTACATATATCTTATTATTGTCTTTCTTTATGTGAATGTGCCATTAAAGACTTTCTGACAAATGTCGTTCATGTGACCATACACATTATTATATATTCTTTTAGTTAGACACATACTACACAAGGAAGAGATAATACCAAAATGTTTGTGTATTAAACTTGAAAATCACATGTGCATGCACACACACATATATATATATATATATATATATATATATATATATATATATATATATATATATATATATATATATATATATATATATATATATATATACACACACACGCACACACACACAGATGTGTGTTGTTGAGAGTAATTTCACAGAAACGCAATAGTTCATAACATAATGCAAGAACATATAATTTTCAAACAACTTTACAAATGCTATAATGAATTACATAATACACCAAAGAAATCTGGGAACATATAATTGTTTTATGTTCACCACTTGCAGGAACATTTTAAAAAAATGAATACTGTATCAGATGCAGATTAAAAAGATGAAACAGTTCTGCTGTCACATTTTTTTTTTACAAAAATGTTGATACATGTAATATATTACATAACAACAATATATAGTAAAAATGTTAAGTTATCAATCTATTATTAAGTGACTTATAAAATTGTAAAACGTAATATTGACTATATTTGTAAGAAGACAACATTACACCTATAAAATGTTGAAGGAAAATGCATTTAATTCATATATTTTAGTTTCACTGTCACTTTTAATGTTAAATTTTATTGGAAGATGCTTTGTCCAGTGTCTATATAATTCTGATAACATGGTTGTAGTCCAATATCATGACTAGTAGCTTCTTTAGTTCAATTTCAAGTTTGCAGAAATAGGAAATGTTTGTTGATAATTAGATTAGTATATACCCAGTAACCGTGAGCGGTGTGTCTCATCCATTTTGATCATGTTTCGATATTCCAATTGTTTACGATGAATGATGATATCGTATGACAGGGAACAGTTGGATGTGTTCACTTTCTGAGCGGTTTCACCTTATGTCTTTTGGCGTGTGCTGAGACTGCTACGATGGGGACTACAGTTACCTTTCTTTGTTTGGGAGATGAGATATTCATTCGGATGATTACGCTGGCACGGGCAGTTGAGCAATTATGGATTTTAATTCGTTTGCAGTGATACCGGAGCCTTTCATAACCAAATAACCAAATACCCAGTAACCTTACTTCCATCTATAATTTTAACATTGTCTATTATTTTATTTATTATGTATATTATTATCGACACAGTAAACAGAGATGGTCTCTACAAGGTGTTAGAAGGCATAGGCTGCCCTCCTAAATTACTTAGGCTGATAATTTCCTTCCATGAAGACATGAATGGCCAAGTCCATTTTGATGGGAGTCCATCAGAGAATTTCAAAGTCAACAAAGGAGTGAAACAGGGATGTGTCCTCGCCCCCACCCTTTTTGGTATATTTTTTGCTGCCCTCCTAAATTACACCTTCGAAAACAGCTCAGGAGATATTTACATTCGCACTAGACCGGATGGCTCACTGTTCAACCTAGCACGACTAAGAGCAAAAACCAAAACAAATGTTGCCCTACTTAAAGAATTTTTATTTGCTGACGATGCAGCCCTAGTCGCTCATAGTGAGGCCACCCTACAGTCGCTGATCAACAACCTGGATAAAGCATGCGACCTTTTTTCACTGTCAATTAATGTTCAGAAGACAGTAATACTAAATCAAGGTGACTTCAAACCTATATCTATTACTCTAAAAGACTGCCCACTAGAATCAGTACAGAAATTTACATATCTTGGATCCACAGTTACGCAAACCATCTCTCTTGATGAAGAAATAAACTGTCGAATTGGTAAGGCAGCTACGACCTTCGGCAAACTCACAAAAAGGGCATGGAACAACACGAAACTAACTCAAAAGACTAAACTCTTAATATATCAAACTTGTGTGCTTAGCACACTACTATATGGATCCGAAACCTGGACAACATACTCAAACCAGGAAAAAAGACTAAATGTCTTCCACATGCGATGTCTCCGCAAAATAATGCACATCAAATGGCAGGACAAAATAACCAACTTAACTGTCCTGCAACGTGCTAAGACCCTAACAATCATGTCGATGCTCAGAAGTCGAAGGCTAAGATGGCTGGGGCATGTCCAACGGATGGAAGAAAAACGCATTCCTAGGCAAATACTATATGGCGAGCTAAAACACGGAAAACGACAAATCGGCAGACCTAAACTACGATATAGAGATATCTGCAAATCATCTCTGAAAGACTTCGCCATCTGTGAAAACGACTGGCAACATCTGGCAAGTGATCGCACATCATGGAGAGCACGTATAAGGAACGGTATAACAACATTTGAGACTGTTCTAAGACAGGACTTAGAAGAGAAGAGACTCATGAAAAAGGATGGTAAACCCTGTGGACCAGCGAGCCTGACCTGTTCATTATGTGACCGCGTGTGTTTGTCAAACATTGGTAGAATTAGCCACGAGAGAAGCTGTTCGGCAAAAACAATACCTCAAAAAAATACGCAATAGCCTCCACTAGACCGTCTGACAAGACGAAAAGGGCCATATATATATATATATATATTATTTTATTCTTTATCATTTTACCCTTCTTCCATCCTTAATTTTAACTTGTATATTATCTTATTATTTATAATTTTTAAAGTTCATTTCAGTTTGAGAAATATGTCCTGATCTAAAATATGAGAGTAAAGATAAATTCCTGCAAACTGGGCTGAAAGGAGTCTTTCAACAACTCACAGCTGATTACATATGTCAGGATCAGTGAACAACAGAGCTGATCTAGACCCAATGCTACATCCCAGTAGTGCCCCTAGAAGTAAAGTATACTATAGGTCGTTTCAAAATATTTTGAAGGTGTTTAAAATTCCATATCTCTGCAACCAATTGATTGATAATGCTGAAATTTTGCATATGGTCTTGTGATTTTTTGGTCCCAAGAAGTACATTCATTTCCTCACCAACAAACGTATAGTTTTAAATATTCTTTATTTGAAGTATACAAATTTAAGGCATTTTGGTCAAACCATATATTTGGAGGAATTACCGCTTCATATGAGTGAGCACCCACGGACTTGTCATCTTGAACGTAATGCGCGCCAATTTCCCTGTTTTAAGCACTAAAAAACACATAAAACGCGTCATAGTTATAATTTTATATCCGGTGCATCCCATTTCCTGTCGTTTTGTTGTGATTTATGTGCAACGGCGTATCCTAATTATTGGGTAATTTCGTTAAATTTGTGATCTGTTAGTCAATGGGTATAAAAGTAAAGTTCCTTACATTGCAATCAGTGGCAATAAAGGTGTATAAATATTTTTGCATAGAAGCTAAGCGTGGAAAACTGTATCGAAGCATCTCAAAGCCAGAAAAGAGAACTATTCACGCATTGGGTATAAGCAAACGCTTTTTCAAACAAGTGCTTAAAGCTAACGGAGTGTCCAGTTCAATCAAGACTAGGACGCTAGGAAGAAAGAAAGTAGTAGATAGTTTTGACAAGGAAGTGATTAGAAGAGCAATTTGTAAAATGTTCGATTCCAAAGAAACTGTGACTTTAAGAAAACTGAAAATTCGACTGAGAGCAGAAAATGACATTGTTGTGTCGAAAACAACATTATGGAGAACTGTTAGAAGCATCGGTTTTACGTTTAGAAAGTACGATAGTGGTAGAAATGTCATCTGCGAGAAGCCGCACTTAGTTTCTATGAGGAGTAAATATTTACGTGAAGTACGGGAAATGCGTAACCAAGGTTATGATATTGTATTTCTAGATGAATCTTGGATAAATTCTCACCACACAAGTGCAAAGGAATGGCAGTTATCAGATGGAAGTATTAAAAGATGTGTACCCACTGGAAAAGGACAGCGTATTATAATGGCACATGCAGGCAGCCGAAAAGAAGGGTTGGTGAAAAATTCAGAACTTATATTCACCTCTAATTATACTGACAACAGGGACTATCACACCGAGATGAATGGCCATATATTTAGAGAGTGGATTGAAAATACTCTTCTTCCAATTCTAGACAGACCATCCTGTCTGGTAAAGGACAACGCGTCGTACCACAACGCTGTGGCAGAAGAAGACAAAATTCCTACATCTACCAGTACAAAAGATGTTATAAAGATTTGGCTAAGAAAGGAAGGAATTCCATTTAACGAGGGATTTTTGAAACCTGAATTACTGTCACTTGTTAAGAAATCGCAAAAGACCAAAGTATTCCAAATAGACAAAATCATTCAACAGCATGGTCATACGTGTTTGAGACTGCCCCCTTATCATCCACAATTAAACCCCATTGAACTCGTTTGGGCAAAAATTAAAGGGCAGGTGGCAGCTGAGAATATAAGTTTTAAACTATGCGATATAAAAGGACTGACATATGCTGCTCTATCACAGATTGACAAAGATTTTTGGTGCAAATGTGAAGATCATGTCTTAAAAGAAGAAAATGACTATTGGAAAAAAGATGGACTATCGTTCGTTCAGCCCAGATTAGTAATCAATATGTTAGACTCCTCTGATTCAGAATAAATGAAATAATAATGGACGTTTTTATATGTCCGCATGATCAATCTTTAGCTAAAGTTGATAACGTTTTGAAAATGTAAAGATTCTTGATATGTGTACTGCAGGCATGCAAAGAAACTAAATCACTTTCATATGTCTTGTTTACGTAAAATAATGAAATTCACATGGAAAGACATAAAACGAACAATGTAGCTCTTTACAGTGAAGAGGATCCCGTGCTTACATCGGACTCTTTAGTCACATGCGTACCCATAAACAATAACTTTGCTTGATATGTCATGCTCGTTATCGCTCGCAACGGATAATTAATTTTTTTAAATGTATTCTTTGTTGTATATTGTTTAAATAGTTTTCATTAATGGAACTGTTTATACGTTGATTTGTTTTAGACCGTCTGTAAAGGCTATAACATTGACATTCTCATAGTATTTTAAAGAAAGTAAACAATAGAAAGTAAACAGTTGATAAACGCCTCCAACTTTCAAGTTGTGTAGAGACGCCTATGTCGAGAAGCTGTTTTCCATTAATGTACGGTAAATTATTTTCTCCAGGAGCAAAAAGATCCGTAAATTCACTGAGATCAAAGGAAAGTGCTGCTTCATGATGAAGCATACTTCCTACATCATTAAATTTTGTGAAATCGGTGGGACCTTGGAAAAACAAGGCCAGATGCAAAAAATCAAGTTTGTAAGTGCAGGGAAAGAGGAGATATTTCATGTTAATCGTGAACATTTAGATTTGAAACGACCAATAATAAGTCTGGTCAAATGAATAGAGATTGAAGTGGGAAGCCGACATAAAAGTAAAAAAAGTAAAGTACCCCCCGTCACGCCAAGTGGCGTATAGGGAAATATGGTGTTAGTGACCCTATATTTTACAGACCTTCAGCACATGATTTTTGGGGTAATGTGGTCGGTATTACGCCCGTGCTGCTTTTACTTTCCCAGAAAAAATCCGGTACCCATTTAAGGCTGGGTGAACCCGGAGCCGTCGGTTGAGATCGAACCCTACCCCTTGTCCGTAGTAGTCCAGTTCACTGAGCTATCGCGGCTCCTACTAATTTTTAGGGAATTAGTAAAACCCAGGTGTCCTCGCCAGGATTACGAACCTCGGCTGTTGCCGTGGTAAGCCAACCGCCTATCGATTGCGCTAACCGGACACCCGGGAAGCCGACATGCTAATCAAAAATGTCATGCCTAAGACAGATGGGTTAAGTCAAAAGATGTGAATATCATGTCTTGTCAGACAGAAATTAGTGACACAAAACATTCACACCCACTTAATGCCCTTTAAGGTTTGAATAATGAAGTGGAGTAATCATCAGGTGAATGCTGAATAAGTTTTAAAATAAATCATCATTGACCTTCCTCTTTTAAACTTTGATGATTAAATCAGTATTTTGATCATCAGAATTTTTGTATAATTTCCTGTCAACTTTCCCACTTAAATATATATTCAAAATGGAAGTTATAATATTTTTAAACAGCATAGAAAATTATTGAGTAATAATAATATTACAAGATTTATTATTTATTTTTAAAAATTATGTTATGATTTATTTCAATAAATAAACATGAAACATTAAATCACATTGTAACTATAAAAGTGCTTCTTCAAATAAACATTTGACTTAGATATAAAATAAGGATTTTATTTAAGTGAAACATGACATCGTGCGACAATTTAGGAAGCCATGGTCTGAAATGTTAACTTAATTGAACTTATTATCTCCATTAAATCATTTTAAACAATGTTTAGTACATACATGTGTGTGCAGGTTCGTTTTACTAATTTTTTGTGTGTTAATGAGTGGAAAGATAACAGATTTTATTTTCTAGATTCAAAATTAAGAGTAGCAAATTGGCTTATTGGATTCTAAGCTACATAAATGTTCAAAATATGCAAATATAAACTAATGGAAATCTGTACTAATGGTTCCAGTTACCTTCCTGTATCATCATTGTCTCCACAATGAAGGTTGGCTACCATGGAGCGCCATTCTGCTCTGTCTCTTGCTTTGATAGTGCAGGTTGTCATAGGCTGATTTGTCCATCTTTTGATGTTACTCGTCCATGTTAGTCTTGGTCTGCATCTGCCTCTTTTACATTGTATTTTCCCCTCCAAGATTACTTTTAGTAGGCTGTTGTGTCTTTTAACATAGCCCAAAAATCATATTTGTTTTGTTTCAATTGTGTTTAGTAGTTCTCTTTTCATTTTTAGTTGTTTTAAGACTTCATCGTTTGTTTTCTTTTCTTTCTATCCATCTTTCCTACCTTCCTGTATAGACAAACTTAAGCATACATTATTATTTTTTACTGTGCTTGATAGCAAATTACATATAATTCTTATGTTTTCATCTTAGTGTTTACACCATCAGCAAAAGTTTGTGATGAATTTGACCAATGTTGGAGCTCCTCTTTAATCTGGGTAGTTTTCATTTGATGTTTCATTTTTGGACCAATGGTGAGATATGTTTTGACCTGTTGTATAATTTCTACACTTTTGACTTTTTGCCCAAAGTGGAGTATCTAAGTTTATGCATATTTTTTATTCATTTGTTATTATCAATTTTGAGCAAGAAAATAACAGTCTGTCTTTTCTGGAATGATTCTACTGTAATCTCTTAGACTGGATGACTTTAGTTTTTGCCTCAGTAATCTCAATGTGTTACCTTGTCAAATTACTGAAGTTTCAGAACTGCTTATATAGTTATGGAATTGATTCAGTATATCAGATTGTAAACTTACACTCATGACTATGTGCACATTTAGCCCTTGTATTGTCTTAGATCCCTCCATGATAGAGACAAATGATTCAAAAGTCTTTTAAGAATATATATAAAGTCCCATAAGGTTAAATATAGTCTACATTTTTAAAGCATCTATCAACCTTAGATGCACTAAAACATGTTCCCATTATTTAATTTAGAAATGTGCAAAAATACTTTAGTATTTATCAAATAATGTTCTGACTTCATTAACTGAAGTCTTAATGTGACATAAAATTGTTTGTTATTAACACAAACAAGCAGAAGTAGCCTTACAACCAACAAGTAATATAATATACATATATTAAACAATTATAAAAACTGTACATAACATTTTCTCAAGATATTTATCACAAAGTTAGATGAGATATCAAATATGCTAAAAATCCAATATGGAAGCCACAGCAATTTGTGAATAAAGATATTTATTATTGCAAAAATAATTTGTAAAAGTCACTTATAATTGTAAAATAAATGAATTTAAAGTAAAAAATAAAAAAATTTAAAACACTTCAAACAAATAAACTTTCCAAGACGTAATGTCTGAAATATGTATTTTGTGAAAAATTGCACTCAAAATTCTTTAATCAAAAGCTTTTTTCTTAGTCTCATTTCTACTTATAACCCTTCAGTTATTGAAAGATAAAAATAACTCAATTTCTCATTTTTTTTTACAACCTCAGCCATTTGTTGCTTAATGTCACTCCAATATATTCTGGACCTGTCTCATGCTCTGCATCTTTCACTTCTTCTTAATTATGCTCTGTCTGGTTTGAAATCACAAGACATTCTCTTCAGGTGGGCAATATATTTTATTTATGTTCTGAGTTCAAGATTAGTTCTACACTGATTTAAACAAAAAATGTAATCCCACCAAGTTTATTTGTATTATATGCTTATCTTTATCTTTGTTTAACATTTTCTTGATTTAATATACCTCATTTCTACATGGAGTTGTTTTTATAAATTGTTTTGTAATACTGAGTTAGTCGGTAAAGTAACATTAATCAAGTTATGTATCACAAAACAGAGTGATTTTGAATAAAAATAGGCAGGTTTGTAATAAATTGATAATCGAAAGTAATCACAAATAGTAAACTAAATTTAAAGTTATTAGAAGCTCAAATTCTTGAGTAAAATAGAAAATAGTAAAAGTTATTTTTTTAATACTAGACTTGAGGAAAAAATTAGGGATGGGAATTGTAAGAGAAGAATTTAAAAATGTAGTAAACATGAACATAATACACATTTTCAACAAAGAACGGTCATAAAATTACTTTGTTTAACGATAGTTCTTCTCAGGGTTTTTCTTCTAAATTAAAGTTTACCAGAACTGTGTTATGCCATGCCTCGAAATGAAAAAAATATCATAATACACCATGTCTCTGAAGAAAAATATAGTCACTACACCATATCCCCCATATGCTTAGTAAGGCATGGAGGGAACTTTTACTTTTACTCTGATGCTCTGGTGTACTTGTATTTGTCAACTGGATTCTGTATTTATTAAATTATATTGCACTATATTTATTTATATTATATTGATAATATATTTATATTACATTTGTCAAATGGACCTTAAAGCCATCAGTAAGTGAGGTGTGAAGTACATTGACTGTTAAAGTTCCTAAAAGTTTACCAGAATTCATTCCAGATAGTTCTGGAAGGAAAAAAATCCCTGGTTCTAATTAACTTCATTTAGTTTTTTTGTTTCTATATTTTAGCTCAATGATTATATTGTTATTACTGTTATTATTGATCCACCATCCATTGGATGTTTGTACACCATATAGCTGGCTGGTCTAACACAGAGTATATATTTTAAACATTTTTAAAAGAAGAGCTAGTAGGAATTATAGCCTTTTAAAATTAAGCCCAGACAACAGCATTCAACTGGCTCTTTATAAAATTCAAATGCCATGTGATCTTTTGCTTGTTCAACTTGAACATTTGGCCAACATTTTATTGTCCTCTTCTGATAGTACTAGGCACTCAATATCATCTAAACTGTGATCAGAGAACATTTGAAGAAAACTAATTGCTCCATTTGGTTTTAAACATGTGCTTTAGCTACAAGGTGAATTAATCAAACACAGCCTTTCAGGTCCCTTTTCAAAGATCACTGGCAGGAACTCACCATCTATTCCTATTCTTGGATGTTTTGCAAGGCAAATACCATGTGCAAATGCCACAGTGTTCCCAATAATTATATTAAATAAGATCTACAATTTTATATATAATAATGATGTTTATAGTTCATAAAATTCTTGGAGTTCTCTGCATAGTCAAACAAAAATAGATGAAGATGATTAATGAGTCAAATTCATAAAGAAGATTTGTAATGCACATCAACCATATCTGTAAATATTATTAAAAGAGGAAAATTGAAACACACAGCAATTATACACAAAAAATTACAAGGAAAGGGAGAGACAAATGTGGAATGCAGAGGGAGAAGATAATGAACTGCTTGACATTGTTATATGACTGACAATCACCAGCAGAGTAGATACATCATCATCATCATTGAGTGCCTTCTCCGCAACAAAGGTTGGCTACCATGGAGCGCCATTCTGCTCTGTCTCTTGCTTTGATAGTGCAGGTTGTCATAGGCTGATTTGTCTATCTTTTGATGTTACTTGTCCATGTTAGTCTTGGTCTGCCACTGCCTCTTTTCCCTTGTATTTTCCCCTCCAGGATTACTTTTAGTAGGCTGTTGTGTCTTTTAACATTGCCCAAAATCACATGTCTTGTTTGAATTGTGCTTAGTAGTTCTCTTTTCATTTTTAGTTGTTTTAAGACTTCATCGTTTGTTTTCTTTTCTTTCCATCCAACTCTACCTATTCTTCTATATATCCACATTTCAAAAGCTTCAATTCTCTGTTCTGTTTTCTTGTCTAATGTCCATGTTTCTGCACCATATAGGAATATTGAGAAGATGTAACATTTTGTTATTCTTAGTTTTAGCCCTGGTGTTATTTGTTTTGATGTCAGTATGTTCTTCATGACATTAAAATTACTTTTTACATCTCCTATTCTTTTGTTCACTTCAGTTGTACATTCTCCATCACTGGTTATAGTATGTCCAAGGTAGTTGTAGTTCTGAACTGTCTCCAGGTCTATTCCTTCAATTTTGATATCCATTTGTAGGTTTTGAGTATTTCCTTTGTTTATGATCATAGTTTGTCTTTTTGATATTCATATCTAGTCCATATTTTTTGCTAATCATGTTTATTTCATTAAGTAATTGTTGTAGATCTTTTTAGGATTTTCTGCTAGTAGTACAGTATCATCAGCATATCTTAAGTTATTGATTATCTTTTCATTAATGTTTAGGCCTGGCATCTCTGTGATGTTTTTAAAGACTTGGTGATAGGATGCATGCCTGTCTTACTCCTCTTTTTATATCAATGGGTGTATAGTTCTCTTTGTTATATTTTATTATTGCTGTTTGCTCCCAGTATAGATTACATATTAGTCGTATGTCCATTTCATCTAGATGTATCTCTTTTAGGCATTCTATAAGTTGTTTGTGGTGTACTCTATCAAAAGCTTTGTTGTAGTCTATGAAGCCGGTATATATTGGTTTGTTTACTTCTGTGTACTTTTCGATTAATGTTCTCATGCAGAATATGACTTATTTTGTCCCGCTATTTTTCCTAAATCCAAATTCTATCTATCTATTGTCCTTTCAAGCCAAAGACGGCACATAGGGCAGAACCACAATTTCTAAAACAGAAACCTAGCGTGCCAAAATAGCACATATTGCAGAGATCACTGTTAAAAAAAATCTATGGCTCTGTTTCCATAACAATACTTTTTACAATGACAGCTTGTCAAGCCATCAATCAATCTCCTTAGTCGCCTCTTACGACATGCTTGGAAGGTCACAGCATCACTATTCTTTACTCCCTCATAATGAAGCCCCGGTAACACACGGGAAAAATCGAAATTTCTGCTCATCTAATTCAGTATTGACTTTATTCTGAATCCTTCCTTGTATAACTTTTATCAGAGTAGATACACAAAACTGAAAACAAGAGACAGTGGAGAAACATGATTAAGTTATTGGGTTATTTGTGGGTTATCAATATTGCACTCCAAACATGTCCACAGGTTATTAAATCCCTTCCTCAGCATGTTCTGCACAGTCCAGCTACTGATGACTCCAGTTCTGTGTTGGTTGATAAGTTCTCTTATGCACCCACTAAACCTCTTGTTTCTAGATGTACCCATCTTTACTCTCATCCATTTCCTCCGAAGGGGTGTCATGAACTCGAGGTTGTCCTGTGCCCTTCCTGCATCTCAAAGGGCATTAATGATGTCTGCCTGATTCATCTATCTTCAACAACTGAACAGCTAGCCAGCCTGTCCGTTTTTTCATTTCCCCTTACTCTCGCATGTCCAGGTATGTGGACAAAGGTGACTCTGCATATCGCTGACTTCAGTAATTACTCACCCCATTGCCTGCCTCCACTTTTCTTATCATGCTCATTGAATCACTTAACATACAGGCGTTGGTGTAGTCTTGTGATTCCAGCCAGAGGAATGCCCTGGTCACAGTTATCATCATGCTGCTCATGGTCATAACATACACTCCCTTGTCTTTTTTGACTGTTCTGCCTGCAGTGCATGCAAATATACATGATTGCATACACCAAATAATATGCAGTCGAAGAAAAAAACTATAAGAAAAAACACATTTAATTAACTCAAATTTATTTTTACTTACATTTAATTCATAAAAATATGTGTACATCAATATGAGGCACATATTTGAGTTGTCTCACAGTTGCTAGCTGAACTACACCTATTAATTCTGATTTGTGTATGTTTTTGTAAAGATCCCATAAACACTTGAGTAATAATTAGCCATTGTACATTTCATGATTTAATTGAATTCTTACAAATAATAATAGCTTAATATTGTTGGCCATTGTACATTTATTGATTAGGTATAACTTTTATGAATAATCACAAGTGAGTATTTGTTATCATTTTATATCTTTTAATCAGATATAATTATTATACATAATCACAGCTGAGTATTATTGGCCATTCTGTATTTCTTGATTAGATATGAATTCTTATACATAATTACAATTGGGGGTTATTATCCATTGTAGATTTATTGGTTAGTTATAATTCTTACATATAATCACAGTTGAAGATCATCAATAAATGTAAATTATTTGATTAGGTGGAATTCTTACAGCAAATCACATTTTATGGTCATTATCTATTATAAATTTCTTGATTAAATGGAATTGTTATTGCAACCACAGTTGAGATATATTGGCTATTATTCATATCTTGATTTTGTGCACTAGTGGTACTACAAGATCCAAATAATAAATGAGTTAAAAGTTCCTACTGACTCATAGGTGACTGCTGTTATAAAAATTACAATAATTAGAGCTGATCACGATCAGGCTAAACCTCTAAGTGACAGTCCTGGAAACAGAATAAGTTTCTCCACATGAACAGGGGACCAAAGGGGGAAAAAACCTGGTATTCCAACTTGATGTAAAATATGATAAGATATAATGCCATTAAGTACAGACATGCAGATAAATAACAATTTAGTGAGCACAGTAAGATAAGACTTGTTTGTGTGATGATATGTCAATCAGTTATTTAAAACTGTATAGGAATTTTCCACATATACATCCCTTGCCATTTGTTGCAATGAATTGAACATCTTTGGAGTTGTCCAACAAGCCAGCAATTCACAATGTAACATTCATTATATTTCATATTTGTATTCTAAGGAAAGAAAACAGATCTTTTTAATTATTATTTTTATTATCTGTAATTATGTAACACTTCTCAGTTAACTCGTATCTATGAAATGAAAGTTCACCTATCTGGGTTCTATGATCACAACCAGTGTTTCCCTTGAAGAAGAAGAAAATAATTCCTGAATCGGAAAGGCACCTTCCACATTTGGCAAATTTAAAGATAGAGCCTGGGCCAACACCAAACAACACCCAGTTCTAAGATTCAAATTTACCTAAGTTGTGTGCTTTACACTTCTATATGGATCAGAAACTTTGACTACCTATGTAGGCCAAGAGAAAAGGTTAAACAGCTTTCATGTGCATTGCCTTTGAAAGATTATGAACATCAAATGGCAGGACAAAGTAATCAACACTAATGTCTTACAAAGAACCAAATTCCCATTCATCATGGCAACACTTAGGAGTCGTAGACTATGGTGGCTGAGTCAAGTATGAAGAATGGCAAACAATTGTATTCCCTAAAAAATAGTGTATGGTAAACTTAAAAACAGAATGAGACCAAAAGACAAACCAGTGCAAAGTATGATGGTTGTTTGCAGGGCTTCCTTGAAGGAATTCTCTATTAGTGAAAGAAACTGGTAAAATCTGGCTGCAGATTTGGATAACAAAAATAAAAAGAAATAGCACAGCAACTTTTGAGGTAATTCTTCTTCTTCTACCTTTTTAGCTCCCAGTGGAGCATAGGTCTTCAACAAACACTTTCCAAGTCGTTCTGTATTTTGCCATTCTTTTAAGATCATTCCATGTCTTCCCCATCATTTTCATCTCTGCTTCTATCTGTCTTCTCCAAGAATTCCTTGGTCTTCCTCTTTGTCTTTTCCCCTGGGGATCCAAAAAAGGGCCTGTTGTGTAACACTCTCAGTTGGCTTCCATAGTGTGTGTCCTATCCAGCGCCATTGTCTTCACTGTAATGCTGATACCAAATTCAGAAGACAAAAGACGCAGGAGAAAGGTGATGAGCTGAGGCACCACTAATATATCTTATTCATTCTGCGGACAGATTTTTCTATCCAAAACTGGCAGATTCAGCTATAAGAGAAGCTGTTAAAAAAAAAGCATCAAGCTTAAGACACTAATATTTTACCAAACTACTGACTTATCATGATTGATTGCTACCAACCATCTGTCAAGATGTCAAAGGCCATTGTTGAAATGAAAAATACATATCAAATTTTTCTAGTATTTTAATAAATTAACAGTAATCAAACTGTTCCATACAAGTAAGGATGTGCAGCTATATTACATGCTCATTTACTCCTGCATAGAGTAATTTCAACAACATAAAATGAAGAGTATGTACAATTCAACAAGAAAAGCAGTCATTAATGTATTGGCACAAAAATCATTCCAACAATAAATGCATACATTAAAACTTTATCTGAGTCAAAGTGGAAGAAAATCTTATCTATATTAGTAAATGCACTGCATTTTACAACATATAAACTAGAAAGACAATACAATTAATGGCAATACATAAATTATGTGCAATATATTCTGCCATCAGAGACATTTGGGATGTAAATTGAGGCAATAGTTTGAAAACTAAATATGATCCCAAAGTATGCATTGTCTTTGGGATGCTGGTTGTTTGAGACTTCATTGTCCTAAGTTTTATCAATGGTGAAGTGATCATTATTTTTTTTGTTGCTCACCTTCTTGAAGAATTCTATGCATGAACCATGATAACCTTTACACCTTAGCATGAACACAAAGTCTCACTGGTGATGTGGTTTGTTTACATGGCTTATGATTAAGTAGTTTGGGCACAATTTCCATTTGGGGCAAATTTTCTTACCAATAAACGCAACCTCAGAAAATGGGTAGCAAAGATTTTCTCTGCAAAAGTAAGTCAATCTACCATTAATGAACACATCACTTATATAAATGTGCCAATAGTCATAGAAGTATATAGGCACAAACAATATTTTCCTTATGCAGCAAAAAGTATGAATTACATCTTCTTCTTTCCTTCCTCATTTGACTTTCAGCATCGAGGGGAGATATGATTTGTGATCTTTTGGTCTTCTGTTCAGCTCAGCTGCTGTTATGTTTTCTAGTGTATTCCATCAATCCATCTTTTTTGTGGTCAGCCCTTGGGTCTGGTTTTCTTGCAATGTTTATTGAAGGCTCATTGAATCTAATTGAACATTAATTATATGGTTTACTATTTACTTACTACAGTTTTATTGCTTGAGAACCATCGAAGTATCTGTATTTTTGTCCTGCATCATACTATTGATGGTAAATTCCTTCAACAAATTATACATTTTTTTAGGAACATCACAAATTTTGTTGATTTTCAATCACTTTGTTGCTTTATTTATTTTATTTCCTATCTCAGTGTTTAAAGAAGTTTTATATTACAAACAGAGAAGGTTTATTTCCACTCACACAATTATTTTGGGGAACATTTCTTTAGATGGCATCAAATGTCAACAGTCTACATAAGAAAACACACCCACAAATATTTTAGAGAAATATTCTTTTTTTAAATGTCACAAAATACCAACAAATTATATCAGTAATTATAAATATCTAGTTGCAATAATAATTATCAACTTTTTACAAAATGCTACTTTGTCTAAATTTGGAAATATCAATACAACACATAAAAAGCATATGAACCAGTGACATGAATGTAAGATGCTAATAATTCTCACAGATGAATCATATAAAACTGAACAGTAAATAGCTATTATCATTCTAAGTTTTCTTTATCACTGTTGTTTTTGAGCTATAGCTTCAGACTTGTAAATCCTCTTCAAATCCTTTGGGGTAATGTGTTTCATTTATTTGATCTATAATCACAGAATTGGTAAAATCAAAGTGCCAAATTCTACCAGAGTTGGACTATAGGTTTAAAATGAGTAAATAAAAGAACCTTTTGCTGTAAAAAATATAAATAAAAAAGCAGCATCAGGCTGCAGCCTGAACAACATTTCAAAGACACATCAATTATTTCTGCCAGCTCAAATGTTTGCAACATGTATGATCATTAAAATAAACCTATGAAGCCAAAAAACCACAACAATACAAAGCATTGCATTTGGCTATAAAGAATAAAAAAAAAAAATTTTAAGGCATGAGATATGATTCTGCACAATTATCTATGTTAAACATCATATTTTGCACTGCAGCCTAGCTGATAGTTAACCAGAAACTTCTGATTGGTGTTGCATGCAGTCGGGAGCTCTATAATGATGGTAGCATTTCTTAAGCTTTCAAAAGTGTGAACTCCTGATGTTACCAGGTGTCTGGGTGCATCACAGGAGATTTTGCAAACCACAGATGCTGCTCAGAGCATTCACATCCTGTTTGCATGGTTGGTGGTGAATGTTTTCACAACTACACTTCCACACTTCCCCAAAATAGGCTGATAATGACTGAAGTTCACTAGCAGCTGTACCAATCACAACTCTCCCTTTCTCTCTCTCTCTCATCTAAGCATAAATCTGTTAAGTGGGTGCGTATGCATTGTGTTGCTAGTTTATAGTATAGCTGTGATATGTGTTCCTTTTGGCCCAGAACATCTGTATTTGGTATGGATGGGTAGATTTGTTTAACAAATTTTGCCCAGACACTGGCCATTTTTTAAGCCTACCCTTTTGAACTTAAAACTCCCAAGAGTTCTTTAATGTACACGAGGGCACAAGGGATCTCCTGTTTTTCACCATTTTTCTGAGAAAGCTAGACATCGTATTTCACTACCCAGAGACCAGGGAAGAGTAAAGCCATAAAGAAACCATGAGTTCAATTTTTTAAAAATGTCCACCGCCTGTGGTTGGAATCAAACCCTGGACCTTCCTGTTCAAACGTTGGCATCTTGCCTCTAGACCATCCAGTCACTCATCAATCGCAATAACAACATAATAATAACCTCTAAGCATTACAAAGTTGGAAAACCATATCTGAAAGTAAGTAGAATTATGATGATTTGTGACACAATCTAAATAAAATTGGATTAATTGAAAAAATGGAAAAATAAACCACCACATCTAAACTTAATTTACCCCATTTTTACAATTTCTTGGAAATCTTGAAACTTTGACTGTACTCCTGGAACAGGTCAAAATTAGTTTATGAGGTCTTGAAAAATAAATCAAGAGAGATGAGGCATGACAGAAATTATTTCTATATAAGGCGCAAAGTCATCTATGTATAAAACACATTTTTGTAATACAGTAATTTTTTTAGTATTAAAAAATGACAACAATAAATAACATCACTGAGCCAGGATTTTCCAAACTACATAAATAATAAGTTTTTTCATGTCACTTTTTATCATTTACTTTTTTTGTGTGTGTTGTAATATAAATGTATTCTTCCTAAAATATAGAAAAGAAGGTTAACCGCCAATTTTTACATTTATTATCCCCTTTGTTTGCAAGGCTGAGATGGCTACATAGAAGACCCATAATAACACAAAAATAATACTACAGATAATTTTGATACATTTTGGTCCTCCAAGTTCAGCTCCTATGGAGGGTGTCATACGCCGAGCTACAAGTATAGCTATTGCGACAACTGCAACAAGAGAGTAAATAATGACACTGAAGCCAAGAGACCCTGCTTTCACTTCAAATGTATCACCCTGCAAGAAGATCAAATAAGAAATTATATAGTTTTTGCAGAAGGTAAAACATAGAACAGTACAGCAGAAAGTGATTAGGATAACAAAGTTACAAAACATTCTTATTATATATATATAATCTTTTATATCCTATATGGTCCTTTTTTCAGCAATATTACTCCATTCTTAAATTATCATTTATTTTTTCTCTTTAATGATAGGCCTATATTTATTTTTTAGAATGTTTTAGAATAGAGTAAGGCCTTGCTTTTGATATGTCAGGTTTTAATCAAAAGTATTTTGTACATTTGTCTATCATTAATCTTATGTTAAAATTAATCTCTCTATACAAATGATTGATTTTTTTCAAACTTTGTAATTATCAATATTGAATATTTATTCCATCAATACATGAAATTGTGGTGACTCAAGTTCAATATCTAAATGTCTTAAATCTTATTCAGACCAACACAACTATTGAGATTCACCTTAACTCTGAAAATGGATGTCAGAGGTTTTCTTGGAGTATAAAGCAGCCTGACATGTTAATAGCTCATAAAATGTACGGTTTGTCATTGAAAAATATTGGCACTAACACCATACCTTTTCATTCTCTTGTTCAACCCCCTGTGGAGCATAGGTCTTCAACAAACACTTTCCAAGCCGTTCTGTTTCTTGCTATTTTTTTAAGATCAATCCATGTTTTCCCCATATCTTCATCTCTGCTTCCATCTGTATTCTCCAAGAATATTTTGGTCCTTCTCTTTGTCTTTTCCCCTGGCGATTCGAAAAGGGCCTATCGTATAATACTCTCAGTTGGCTTCAGCAGGTTGTATCCTATCCAGCGCCATTATCTTCATTTTATCTCTTTGTCCACTGGTATTTGACTGGTACTTTTTCATAATTCTAAGTTAGTGATTTTGTCCTGCCATTTCCATCCTTATATTCTGCGAAAGCATTAATTCCATTAATGACGGTCTGTGTCTTCATGATTGTCATTTTTGTTGTTCTCCATGTTTCACAGCCATATAATAGGACTGACATAACACTAGAGTTGAAAATGTTTATTTTTGTTGTATTTAAACTAATTTCTTTGGACTTCATGTTTCCTAGTGAAACAAAAGACTCCTCTTGCGTCTAATGTTGATCTGCGTTTTACGTCATACAAAGTGCTGTTCAGCGACCGCTTGATGGAGATGGTTGCCGCAAGTTATTTACAAGTTACAACGCATTAATGTGGTGTGCTCCGTCAAGTCTGTCAAGCGTCTTTGGGAAGTTTGTACCATGTTTCGTTCGTTGTAGACTGCATTCACTAGAGTAATCATGAATACATGGGCGCAGACATTTTGTGCGTGCTACGTCATCATATTGGATCATCGTGTGTCCCAAGACCGACCATGCGCTAATCTTGCGTTTGGTGTGCATCGGGGATAATCTGAAGACGAACTGTGTTTTGTATGTTCGGAGTTGGAGTTAAACACGATGTCATAACATCATCAAGCGCCATACATTTACTATGACGATCATCATTTTCAGGAGGACGTGATCTTCCGGGCAATGTGATGGATAGGCGGCAGGAACCATTAAAGGCTATGTCTGCAAAGTGTTCCTTGTTGCAGTTTCCTCATGTTCCAAGTCCAGCTTGTTGCAGGAGCTACTGAGTTAAGTGCTCTGTGCACACCGTGAGCTGTGTCTCATCCATTTTGATCATGTTTCGATACTCCAATTGTGTACGATGAATGATGATATCGTATGACAGGGAACAGTTGGCTGTGTTCACTTTCTGTGTGGTTTCGCCTTATGTCTTTTGGCATGTGCTGAGACTGCTATGATGGGGACTACAGTTACCTTTCTTTGTTTGGAAGATGAGTTATAATTCGAATGATTCCACTGGCACGGGCGGTTTAGCAATTATGGATTTTAATTCGCTTGCAGTGATACCGAGGCCTTCCATAACCAATAACCAATAACTCCTCTTGCTTTTGATATCATTAATTTTGTATCATTTTCTGTTTCCCCTTCTATATTACTGCCCAGATATATGTAAAATTGTACATCTGATAGGGGTATTTTTCCTATTGTTATTTAGTTATTGCCAACTGCATTAATTCTCCCTATTTTGTTCTTATTTCTAATTATTTTCAGTCCCAGGTACTGTGATCTCTCATCAAGTATGCTCATTTTATCTTGCATCCATTGATGATTATGTGATAGGAGAGCTATGTCATCAGCAGTCTAAGTCCTCAAGTTGCTTGGTCAGTGACTACTGGATTCCATTTCTGTTGTTCTGAGTTACTTTCATAATCTAATCTATGGCCAGCAGAAAGTGAAATGGAGATAGAAAGCATCCCTGCCTTACACCTGCTCTTTTTATTTCAAATGTTTCTGTAAGCTGCCCTTCACGCACAACACTACATTTAATTCCTTCTTACAATTTTTTTTACCAGGTTAATAAACTTTATGGCGATTTCATAATGACTCGGAAACATCCAAAGCATTCCTCTGTCTAAACTATCAAATGCTGCTTATTCAATACACCTTAGGCATATTTAAATTACATCAACAAATAAATAGTCAGTTATGCCTTAACTCATACCTTCATGTAATGATATACTGATGCCATCAGCCATGGTAGACCGAGACCAAGAAATACATTGACAGAATTACTCCCATTGACATTTCCAATAGAATTGTCAGCAGTTTTTTCCATCATTGCTGCAGTTTTGCTTGCAAATGTGTCAGGCATACTTGTTCCCATGGCAACCAAAGTGATAGCAGTAATAGAGTCCTCTAAGCCAATAAGGCATCCAAAAATGCTGGCTAGGTCACCAATGATGGCAGTTAGAAATCCAATCAAAGAAAGTGATATAATAAAGGTTGGCCATCCTCCAAGGAAATGAGTAGGTGGGATGAAGGCAAACATAATCTGAAATAAATAATGTTAAACATTAGTTCAAATGTAATGTTTGAAGTAAAATAATAATGGAGGACAAACTGCACAATTTCATGACAGTTTGAAGTAGAAATATTAATAGTAGAAGATATTAAAGTAAGACAGCTTTTTCTATAAAAAAAAAGTAGGAACATATAACAATTATTTATGCATAGTTTAATTGATGCAATCTTTAGAAAATATTCAATAATCTGCACATACTATAAAAACAAAAACAAGCTAACACAGAGAAGTCCTGAATATAAAAAAAAAAAAAAAAAATGAAATACTGAAATCATTGAATAATAAATTGAAACATTTACTTTGCAATGATGAGTGTATAAATTGTGTAAATTTGTTTCACTCTAAAAGTAAAATTGGAAATTAAGATGTAATTCCCTTAAGTTTAAAATGATTTAAATGAATATTATTTTGAAAATGAGTATATTCATGTATTTCAAGTACTATAGATCATCACATAGACTCACAGTGCAATTCACCACAAATCTCTAGTTTGGTAAGCCTTTAACTTTCAGCAGGAGAGTCAATGCCTGCTGTTTTTTAATTCCATTTTCAGTTTTCTTCTCAGTGTCTCAAAAGTTAACCTCATTTTTCAAATTTTCTTTTGCTTCCCATACGAATGCTGACTTTATGTTTCTCTGGTTGTATCTTCTTATCACAAGCTTAACATGCCCACCCTCCTTTCCTTATTATTGATGATACTATTGGTTGCAAGGCCATATCTTATATCTGCTCTAGTGTTTTAATTCTTTCCATTTTATACAAAATAATTTCCTTTGATATTTGTTTGTGAATGCATCTAGTTTATTCTAGCCAATTGTCTTTATATAGGACTCAGCCTTAATAGCAAAAAGACGGAAGTAATATTTACAACAAAGAAAAAGACATCACCTCAGTGCAAAATAAAGACAAGTGGAACAATATTAAAACAGGTAAATGAATTTAAATATTTGGGAGCTTTGTTAACCTCAGACGGAAGATGTACAAAAGAGGTGAGATGCAGAATGGCTCAGGCAAAAGCGGCTTTCCAAAAAATGAGGAAGATACTATGTGATCCATTTTTGAGAATAGAAACAAGAAAAAGAGTTCTTAAATGTTATGTAGAGCCAGTCTTAACATATGGATGTGAGTCATGGACAATAGGACAACAGACAAGAAAATCACTTGAGTCTGTAGAAATGTGGTTTTACAGAAGAATGGTGAGAATACCTTGGACAGCTAAAAAGAGTAAATAAAATGTTCTGAAAGAGGTCAAAGCCAAAAGAGAGCTTATTTCCTATATTAAGAAGAAGCAATCATAATTTTTTGGCCATGTAATGAGAAGAGAACAACTGGAATATATTGTAACAACTGGAAAAATTGAGGGATGAAGAGAGAGAGGGAAGCAAAGAGAAAAAATACCAGACAGCTTAAGAGAATGGCTTGGCAGAAGGTCAACAATAGAAATTATAAATAACTGTCATGATCGAAAGTTGTGGAGAGACATGATCACCTACGCCAGCAGGCCCGGTACTTGATGATGATGATGAAGCATGAATAATTACTAATAAACCTTTTATATTCCAAAGTATATACATAAAACATATATATTTTTTGGTCAGTGTAAATTTATACCATGAGAAATTAGTATATTCAACAACTGGATACTATTAGAACTATCAAAATAAAAACAGAATCACTGTCCATGTAGTTTTCACTATCAGATAAAGTTATTACAAAATATTAATATAACATGTCTGATACAAATTAAACATTGCTTCCACATCTTGAAATTGCTTCCATTGAGAAAAGCAATGTTGCACAAATTACATAATGTCTTCAAGGAGTGAAATAATATTTCTCCGCACTAGGCTACTTGGATGGAGGTCACTGTTCCTTCTCACTGTCATTACTGTTTCCCAACTCAGCCAGATAACCATTATTTTCTTCAGGCTTCTTGTCAATATGGCAGATAGGTGACAGGAACCATTGAGGCTGTATCAGAAAAGTGGTCCTTGTTGCAGTTTCCTCATATTCCAAGTCTGGCTTGCTGCTGGAGCTACTGAATTAGTGCTCTGTGCACACCATGAGCTGTGTTTTTCATCCAGATCGTGTTTCAATATTCTGATTGCTTACAATGAATAATGATATCATATGATGAAGGGCAGCTGGGTTGCATTCACTTTTGTGCGGCTATATCTTATGTCTTTTCACGTGTGCTGTGGCTGCTATGTTGGGGACTGCAGCTGCCTTTTTATGTTTGGATACCTCAATGAGATGAGATGTTATTTCAGATGATTCTGCTGACACGGGCGGTTGAGCAATTATGAATTTTAATTCATTTGCAGTGGTGCCGGAGCCTTCGACTAACTATAACTATTTTCTTCAGCTGGGTCAACTGTAAAGTATGAGGTTGTGTTAAAACACAAGTTCATTATATTGCAAAACCACTGGGTTACCACTATGATACAGATATTTTCCATTTGAAGTATACTAAAATCTTTATCACATGAGCAGTAACTCAATAAGCTAGTAGATTATAAATTCAAAGTAAAACTTTATGATCTATCTCAAAGTACTTGATAATATGATTGGTATACGGGGTCAACAACATATACATACTGATGCAGGGTGTGACCTCCCTGTGTTTAAGAGTAAATTCAATAAATACAATATTTTTAACATAGCAATCAATCAAATTCTGCAACCACACTAGAAGTATAGTAAAAACATTAACTATAAATTTGCATGAAGTATAGCTGTATTAATGTCAAAACATCCAAAAATATCATCTATAAATAAGAGAAGAAGGTGGCCATATGTTGGTCATGTGAAGTCATGAGGCAACAGAAGAATCTTAAAGCAGGCCCTCAAATGTGAAGCAGAGGGTATAAGAAATAATAAACTTACTTATAGAAACCCTAAAAAGAACACTGAGATGAGCAGCAACAACAGCAGACATCAGTTCCTTTGTCAAAGTTGAGAGGCTCGCCCCAAAAAGGGATTTGTGATGAGATACAATGCACACCCTGTGCAAAATCTGACACTTAATAGCAAAGATCATCAGACATTGAGTCTAGAATTTCTGCCCTAAGTGCTGTCGTTGGTTCGAAAGGATAATAGATAGATGGATGGATAGATGGATGGATAGATGGATGGATAACTTTATTAATTATTTAACAAAAAATACAGCTTATTAATATATTGCTTACTTTCCAGAAAAATGTACAGAAGTGAAGCACATAGTCCATGAATGATGCATTTGCTATATTTCCACCATTAACATTCATTGCTTCCACAAACTGCTGTATGTAGGTGGTCTTATGTAGCTCAAGTGCATCCAGATTTGCCTTTGTCATGTTCAGAATACGGTTAACAAGTCCATTGAATTCTACAGAAATGGAATAAAATCTGTAATCTTGGTCTTTCAAATGCCAAAACAATAATTAAAAAGAAAAAAAACACCTTTTTTTCCCATTACTGGGGTCTGCCAGGGAAAACATATAGGACCAAAGAATAAAAACTACTTGTCCAATGCAGGAGAAGTAACGTGATCAGTTTTGTGCTTTTTTATTTCATCCCTGATAGAAAATATCTTTTCACCTTACTGGGGTTCAAATCAGCATTCTCCTGGTTTGAAGCCCAGGTTATCAATTTGGCCACACGCTCTGACAAAATAATAATTGGGATAACATTTCATGAAACAAAAAAATAGATTATTGTTCTTGGTTACATTTTGACAACAGTCATTTAAACATTGAATTGACTTCCGTCTTCAAGATGGCAGATCTAGTCCACATCCTCTCGATTGCTGCAGAAAGTGCATCCAGGGTCTGATTAATTTCGGTTCTCCGTTGCACTTTTCTGTGTTAAAGTCAAAATGATGATATACTTAATACATCTGTGCCATTAAAGTGAGGTCGTAGGCTGACAAGTCCCTTTTTGACAAATCAAGTGTTGTGAATGAGACCTTCCACCGTCTAGACTTGATCTGCGCTTTACGTCACATTGGTGCTGTTCATGACCGTTGTTGGAATTCCTTGACGCAAGTTATTTACATGTTACTTATTAATGTGAAATGCTTCGTCAGCCGCAGTTTTATCCTTTTAGGGAATTTGCACTGTGTTTTGTTCATCGTAGGCTGCATTCACTAGAGTAATCAAGAATCTAAAGGGCGCGTCATTGCTGTGCTTGCGAGATTGCTATGTGTGCTACGTCATCGTAAATCCCTAGACTGGCCTTACACTAATCTTACGGTCTGTTGTTTGATGTGCGACGGGGATGATCTGACGACTAACTGTGTGTTTGTATGTTTGGAATTGGGGTCAACAACGATGGCCTAACATCATCAAGTGCTATACATATTTAAAGAAGTATGATGATCATCATTTTCGGGAGAACGTGGGCTTCGGGGTATATGGTGGATAGGTGGCGGGAACCATTGAAGGTTATGCATGAAAAGTGTTCCTTGTTGCAGTTTCCTCATATTCCCAGTTCATGGGGGACTTGTTGGTCTCGAGGCAAGACACAGGCCATAGGACAGAGAGGTTGTAGGTTCAAATCTTGGCTACACCAGTTGGGATTTTTATTTATGATTTCTCTCTGTGGCAATCACCCCTGGTCTCAGCAGCTAGACCCGGCTTGAAACGTCAGTTACTCATCGACGGAAAAAAACATGAGTACCTCCGAAGTTGGAGTTATTTGCCTGTGCGGCGAGGGACCCCTGTGCACACGACTGCCAGGGAAAAATGGATTAACACACAAAATTCAGTTCCTAGTCTCTAGGGACTTTGTCAGAGTTGAAAGCTGGCGAACGCAACAAGAACAACAACAACAACATAAACATTTTGCATCACTAAATGTAAATAAGAATAATTAGTACTAGTTATATAATGTGATATTTAATAATGGTAGCCCTATATCAATGTGAGTTCTGCTGTGTTATGTAGAGTCAATATTGACACATGAAAGTGAATCTTGGACAATCAAACAATAGACAAGAAAATCGATGGAGGCCACAGAAATGTAGTTTTACAGAATTTAGAAGGAAATTGAGAATACTAGGAATGGTTAGTTATAGAGAGTAACAAGAGCGTCCTAAATGAGGCCAAAGCAAAATGAACAATTGTTGCCAACATCAGGAAGAAACAAATCATCATTGTTTGGTCTTGTGTTGAAAAGGGAACAACTGGAATATGTTGTGACAGCTGGTAGAAAATAAGGGAAGAAAATATGCATGGAAACAGATTTTTAAAAAAAGAAATTTTAAGGAAATTGTTTAGTAGAAAGTAAAAAATGAAGCAGTTAAATAAGTGTATATGTAGAAAGTTGGAGATATATTATCACCTTTGGCTGTAGGGTAGTATTTGATGATGATAGCAATGTGGCCATCTGAGGTATTTCTTGGAATGCAAAATTCATCACTCTTTACATGTTCTTTGTCTACCGTATTATATTATAACAGTACAGTATTTGTGTTTAAACTAAAGCATATGGAAAAATGGGTCTTATTATTTGTGAGTGAAGCATGTTTTTGCATTCTTTCTTTCTTTCTGGCGTTCATCTGATGACTACTAAGGAATTGATTAGTCTCTTCATCATTCATCCTTAAAGGAACATTAAGTGGGAATAAAGGCGTTGTGTTGAGTTTTGCAGCAGAACTGCAGCCTTTTGGCCCAAAACATCTGATTTCAGCACAGCATTTTTGAATACTGGGTTGCCTTCCTTCTTCTATCCCTGCTTGCTTGGCCAGACTAGACTGTTTAGTCTGCATTTGGTTCTGGTTCACTGGTGATGGCACAAGTCATCAGCTATGAGTCACTGACAGCTTCCAGCCTCCCGCCCTCTCATTCTGTTTGCATCTGTCAATTTTTCTCTTGTACTCCTCTGCATCCACTCCTATTTATAGCCATAAAGATCCCACTTAAAAAAGAAGAGGAATAAATTGTGCTATCAAGAAATTGTCACTTTAGGAATAAACAAATATCTTCATGACAGATCAACTTTCAGTTCATTCATTGAAAGTTTGTATTCACCTCATTGGTCATCTCTGAACCCACACTGAAAAAAAAATTGATGACAGCGTGGTCCTTATAAATCCAGTTGATGAATAACAAAAATAACAGCAGCTTCTACTTCAACCGCAATAGCTGATGCCATCTCCACATATTTTATTTAAAAACTAAAGTGGTAGCAATGAGGTTATTATGTAATGAAGCAAGTGGAGTACAATGGTAATATCTATGAGAATAAATACTGTATGAAGTGGCAGGTATCACAATTAATGCAGTGAAGCAATGATGTCAGGCACACTATTTTCTTTACTTTTTTTCCTTTATTCTTCCTCTCAGCTCTTTCTTCTTTTCACTCGACATTTTTCTTTGTTTTGTAATAATGTGAAATACTAAACTAATATATATTTTGCTTATTTTTACCTTCATCATTAACAATTGTTACAATAGTTTTGCTGATTTTTCCTATGGTTGCTCCACCACCAGCCTCTGTTAACTCAATCTGAAAACTTTCATCCCGTTCTTCTTTCTGTGAAAAGAACGTTGTCTCATTTACAGCTTTTTCATATAAAGAAAGATATAAGATAGCAAAAAATATCTATAATAAGTCAATGAAGTTTAGAACAAATGATCTTTCCTTTTCAAAAAATTTCCCAAGTACAACTCTCAGAGTGAAAATGTGATAGAAGCAGTTTCTCCCTTTTCTGAATCATGGACGCCTCACAGTGTCTACCTAATCTTTGATTGAATACCTTGATATTCTTACAGACCCATTAGAGGCAACTAACAGAAGTGTCACCCCTGTCCAGTTGTTTGTAATCCTTTAGATTGCCCTTTTTATTAATTTAAATAATAATAATAATTTTTTTTTCAAATTCAATTGAACCTATTCTTAATCCTATAATTTATTGAATATTCTCTGCAGATGTTTTAATTTGTGGCTATTAATTGCTTTTAGCATTTTCTATGATTTCCGGTGTCATGGCAGCTACGTGCAGTCGTTTTTATATTTCGGCTCTTGCCGATATATTTAAAATGATTTGCGTGACAGTCGAGTTATGAAATTATGTGTTGCTATTCCCCGTTTGGAGTATGTTTTATTTCTGACGTGTGGATAAACTGTGATTACCGATATTTAAGTGGAATATGATTTATTCTTCTTGTGTCGTGTGTTCGCAGTTCAATAATCAAGCACATGGTTCGACAAAAAAATGGCGCCGCCGGGTATGTTCAACCCGAATATAAAAAAGTCTGTGTCGGTGGATGGGGCGGATGAATTGAAAATGACCAACGGCCCAGAAGGCGAAAACAGCAAAGTGTGTGGTACACATGAGGCATTTTCAGAACACGAAAGACGAATATGGCAGACCACCGTGAAAGAGATTGGAGCCTCATCACGTAACACTCCAAAGAGAGCCATGGAGAGAAATTCTAACTACAAAATTGAAGCCTTTGAAATGTGGATTTATAGAAGAATAGGTAGAATTGGATGGAAACAAAAGATAACAAATGATGAAGTTTTAAAACAACTGAAAATAAAAAGAGAACTACTAAATACAAATAAGTCAAGACAAATGAAATTTTTGGGGCATGTTAAAGGATACAACAGCCTACTAAAAGTAATATTGGAAGGGAAAATACTAGGTAAAAGAGGCAGAGGCAGACCAAGATTAACATGGACGAGTAACATCTAAAGATGGACAAGTCAATCTATGACAGCATGCACCATCAAAGCAAGAAACAGAGTAGAATGGCGATCCATCGCAGCCAACCTTCGTTGCGGAGAAGGCACTCGATGATGATGATGATTTTCTATGATATTTTTAACAAGTTTGTTAATCCACCAAAGATGGTTATGAGTAAGTAACAAGTATTAATGTATTTTGTAATAACCTATTTGTGTAGAAATAATTTATTCTCTTATTCATATAAAAAAAGTACATTAATTATTTGACAAATGTAGAATCAGGGATTAGGATACAATTTTTCAGCCATTGTGTCCAATCTAACAAAACTTGTAATTGAAAACAATGCTAACTTACATATTAATTATTAAACTAACTATCTTTACGACACATAGTACCATTGCTGGTGTATGTCGAGGGAACAACGATAGAACCAGAGGGATAAAGGCTGCTTGGTCAAGCAGTCGCCACGACGTGTGCGACTTAGGATTTTTATTTCACCCCCGATAGAAAAAATCCTTTCTGTCTACCGCGGGCTTTGAACACCGTACGTCAGCTTTTCAGCCAGCGGAACAGTAGTTTTAGTTGCACGGCGACGCGTACCTTATTAATTATTTAATAGGTAATATTTACATATTATTAATTGAATTTATACAAAAGCAAAAATGTGCTGTTTGAATACTGTTAAACTATAACATCATTATTGAGTTATAACTCAATAACATCATTATTACTATCATGTAATTATTATTTACTTATGCATTACTGTTTTACTCATTATCTGAATATTAAACTCTGCAAAAGGTTGATTTCAATCCCGATCAGTAGCTTCTAGGTTTAAATATTTTTTAATGGATACCAAATTATTTTGAGAGAGAAAAATGGCACTGGTGTAATGCTGACCATATCACTGAAAAATGTGTGGATGGTCAGAAGAAGAATACTTGCCATTTATACCCTATTACTTATATGCCACAAGATGTGACAGGGTTGTTTCCCTTTTTAACTATCCGAGATTTAAACTAAAAAAAATATATCAGCATTTTGGTGTATTTTTATTAAACTTTTTTCTTCTCTAGAAATATCCACATTCATGATGAGCAACTTTAACAATATCTTTTTTATCAGTCACTGCACATAGCGAGACATGCCGAGGAAGGGATCTGAGCACCGATGGACATGTTTGGAGTGCAATAATGATGACCCACAAATAACTCAATAACAATATTTTATACAGTTTAGGATTGTAAATCTTAAGTTAGGCTTATGGGATCTGTGACATCAAAAGACAGAGACAGTCTAAGGTTAAGAAATGCTGTCATGTTTTCTAGTAAATATTTAAAAAAATAATATGTGCTGTTTGATTCAAGTAATAACAATTGACTGGTCTCTCAATTTGGCTTATAATAGTAAGTATAAATGGAGACTGTAGAATTAAAATGTTTAATCTAATAAAAAAAAAAGGTGAAGTAAAGGGTCCCATCATGCCATGTGGCATATATGGAATATGATGTTAGTGCCCATATTCTTTCTAGACTTTCAGTATATGATTTTTGGGATAATGTTGTTGGTATTGCACCCATGCCACTTTAATTTCTCAGAAAAAAATTTGGTACCCACTTAAGGCTGAGTGAACCCGAAAGCCATAGATCAGGACTGAACATGTCCTCCTATCCTTAGTAGTCCAGCTCACTAACCAATGAGCTCTCATGGTCCCTGATGAATGCACCACCATTATTCTATATTCACTAATTTAAATGAGTTATTAGGCTGTGTGTGAGTTTGACGATTATTCCTTCTGTCATTTCAAATTATTTGAGCCAAGAATATAATGTGCTGTTAAATTGCAGTATATGAAAGTGGTGGCAATCATGTTTTGAAGGTACCTATAATAAAAACATTGGATCCTGACATGAGAAATATGTATATTGAGGTATCTCTATAACAATGGAGAGACACATGAAAATTGATGTTGGACCTGTTCAGAGACTCTGAACATTGACATTTGTTTTTTTTTTCACTGGGGTGACTGAGAAAGCAAATTATGGCATTTGTATCCAGTGAGTGAAGGAACAATTGGTATGGATTTCTCTTCTGAGAATGACTGAGCCACCATAGGCTTGATTGAGAAGCAGTGACATTGATTCTTTAAACCAGTAACCAGCAAACTATAATTCTGCTAATATTTATCCATTAATTGGGTGGTGAAGTTTTTAATTTACCTGACTGGAAAATAGAGGAATAATAATACTCTTGGTAGTTTCTTGATTGTCAAAGGAAAGTTCTCCTTCTTTGCCTGAGTAGTCTTTGCCTTCAACTGCAGTAATGTCCTTGGTTGTCCACTTAACTGTCACATGACCATCGGCTCCATTCAAGCGAACAACTGGTATAAGTGCTTTCAGTCCTGTCTCCTTAATCACAAAGCTTGGCTTAGCAAATGCAAGCACGCCAGGTTCTTCAGCCAGGATTGAAAAAAAAATCAAACATTGAAACTTTCATTTTCTGTTAAACAATTACATGAAAAATAATAAACAGCAACTGACATTTTTAGCTGTAATCCTAGATGTTTTACAGCATATTCCATGTAGTTAATACATTTGGCTCATTTTAAAAATTAGTATGTTATGAAAGTGGTTACAATTTGAAACACCACACCATAATGTGAGTTTTCTGGTTAAATAATTTTTGTATTAGGCCTACTGATATTATTAGTTGATTATTGCTTATGAGAAGAAACATTTCAAAGATTAACATCTAGTTCTGACATTTTCAATCTGTAACCACAAATGTCATTAAAATGTAAAATATAGTTTCTTCAAATCAACTTTAATGTATCAATGAGGAATCATGTACAGGTTATTTTTCTGAAATCAACAAATGAGCAAGACAACTTAAATATCAGTGACAAACACATGTGTACTGTAATTTGACATATTGGTAAGTAATAGGAAGAAAGTAGAAAAGAAGTAAGACTATCAAATGATAAACATTTCATCTGAAAATTAATGTTCAACCAAAAAGAAGAATATCATGAAAATCTAATATAGTCAAACTCGTTTATGAGTTCAAATCATGTTATATTATCTCCTCTTCAGATACTTTTTTAAAATTGTATTTTCTTCATTAAAATAATAGTTTATTTTAATATTACAAAAATTGTCAAAAATTATAAGGAAATAAATAATGTAATAACATTTAGCGTTTCAATTCATTTAATGTCCTCATTTATTTTTCTTGTTTGGAAAGTTAAAGAAAAAGTCAGTGATTACTAATTGGGGGTGTCTAGAATAACAACAGATTATCTCCACTTGTACAGTATGGAGACATCCCTGCAGTGCCATCTCAAGTCTGAACTTACAGAGCATTTTTGCTTCTTATATTTTTCACAAGATTCTCTTTGGGTTGCCTATCATTTACATTTCCTTTGCCAATTATTGTATCCATTCCAAACCTCCCCATTACTTTCACTTTGTGTGCATAATTAGATCTTACTAAAGCATTAAGGTCTCCTATGACTATAATTAAATCATGTTGGTGAGGAGCTAGACAAAGGAGTCAGGAGTAGATGGAATGCTTTAAGTGAAGATGCAGAACCCACCAGCAAGTGGTACATGTTCTGGTCTGGACTAATCCATCTGCACTTCATGGGTTAAATTCTTCTGTCTTTTCTCCTCTTTCTGTCCTCTATAAACAGGCATGTGGTGCTCAAGAACTCAGAAGATCAGACCACTTATGAGAGAGAAAACTCTACACAAAGCTCAAGCAAATGGTGCTCTTAAACCCAGGAAGCCTGACCATCTACGGGTAGAATCCCCTATAGAAAAAATAATCTGCTGCCTTGCAGGAAGATAGGGAGCCATGATAGCTCAGTGGTTAGTGAACTGGACTGCAAAGGACAAGGGGTAGGGTTCGATCCCAACCGACAGCTTCCGGGTTCACCCAGCCTTAAATGGGTACCGGATATTTTTCTGGGAAAGTAAAGCAGCACGGGCGTAATACTTACCACATTACCCCAAAAATCATGCGCTGAAGGTCTGTAAAATATAGGGTCACTAACACCATATTTCCCTACACGCCACTTGGCGTGACGGGGGTACTTTACTTTTTTTTTTTTTTTACTTGCAGGAAGATTGGGGACAATCAAAGGATAAGAAAAGCAAACCCAAATAAAATGCTGGCAAAATTGGATGCGTTGGACCATTGGCGAAGAACATAGTGCAACATCCTAACATGTACTCAATCAGAGTGAATCTAATGGACTCTAGTTATCTACACACTTGCCACAACAGAATGAGAAATCACATGTTCACCAAAACCAAACTCAAAATAGGAACTACCAGCCAATGCCACGGCACTCTGGATAACATGACAACAAAGCACTTTCTACAGGATTGTCCCCAGTACACAAGGACAATGTCGCCCACACCCACTTCCCTGGAAGAGAAACTCTACAGGGCAACCAAATCACTGAAACATTCCATAAAAAAAAATTCCACCCTAGGAAGCAAAAGTGTAGATGAACTATTGACATGTGTATGTATTTGACTAATCATACAATAAACTTTTTTCTTACCGTCATCATTGATAATAGTAACTTCACAGATGCTATTGGGGCCGAGCACACAGTTTGGATCATTCTCCACCTTTAGTTTCACAAAGAAAAACTCATCAGGTTCCCACTCATTATCATCAACAATTTCAATGAACACCTCCCTTAGTGCTTCTTTCTTTTTGAACTCCACCACTGAATCAAAAGCCTTGTAATCCTCCCCAACCAAAGCTGTTCCATTGATTGTCTCAACTCTGTTAAAATATGCAAACATAATGCGAAGCATAATATTTTGTTCTTTATGTCTAATTATTTGAAAAACTTGTCTTGAATTAAAATACTACATTATTAAAACTATTAATCAGTTATTACTGAATTCATTTATTATGTAAGAAAATTAAGAACTGCAATATTCTGTAATGAGAGTACAAACATATAATCTATCTCAAGATTTTATAGATGAATAAAATTATTAAAAGAATTATACAATGATGAAAACAAATAAGCTGTGTATTTGAAAATATCTAGGAACTGAAAATATTATATTCAGAAACAAAGCTGAAAAGAAACTATTCATCAATTTGTTTTAGTGAATTGTGAAGTAGTTTTTTGAGAATAAATACTGATGAAGAAAAATAATTGGAAAATAATTATAATGGGTGCAAAACAAAACGTCAGTAATCCATTTACACAAAAATTATAAATATTTAGGAGAAGACTTGAAATTGATTGAAAGGTTACAGAAAGACAAACTTAAATTACCTGACAGATGCTGGGATGTCCATGCGACCAGTTCTCTTTATTCCAAGTCGAACTTTACCCTCATTCTCCATAACAGCAACAGCAGCAGCTGTGAACTCTATGACAGCAAACTTTCCACCCTCACTGTGGTCAACATCAGTGATTTCAGTATTAGCTTGTGCTCGATTTTCGTCAGGTACTTGTACTTGTTCAAAAACCTGGACAAACACATTTGCCTACTGAGCAGTACATTAATAAAGAAAATAAATAACATTGTTTTAATCTCCTCATCATCATCAACATGGTCACTTAACCTTTTAGGTCATTGAAGTAAAGATGTCAACACTCATTCATTCTCCTTCTCACACTGTCTTAGGTAGCTGCCTGATAACCTGAGATCTGTTCACTTAATGATTTGTCTTCCCATCTCCCATTTTTACAGCATTTCTTTTTTCCCTCATCTTTTGGTTCCTGATTCTATTGTTTTGTCCACTCCTGATGAACATGACACATGCCCTTGATTTAGTTTTATTTTCGTCTTTATAACAAGTGGATAAATCAGGCATCCGCTTCTTTGATGATGTTGTGTAACTCACTCAAACCAGGAACTTGTAATGAGATGCGCACTGAGTCCTGTGCACACACATCTTATGTTGATGTTGTCAAAACAAAGTGTGAAATAAAACATTGTGATCTTATACATTGTGATAGTATATTTATCTTGTAAGAAACACAATTAAAATAAATAATAATAATAATGTGCAAAAATGTGTCTTTTCAGTTTAAAAAAAGTGTATGAACAATGTTTTTAAAATATAATTAATTTATGTGCATTGATGACCCCCAGAAAGGTAGTATAATTATTAAAACATATTTTGTTGTAACAAAACAATACACTAATTAAATACTTATGTATATTGTGATGCTGTAAATAATAATGTTTTACGTTTTGCTTAAAAAAAATAAATAAATAGATGCACAGTTTATTCATTATTTAAATATATTATTTTGAGGAAAATAAATTTGCTACATCTATCTTGAGTTTTACAACACACAAAAAGATTGTACGTACATTTTGAAAATCTGGTGGTACTTGGGGAATCAACTTTCGTCCTCCTGTTATATTTCTGATTGCATTAATACGATACCACGCTCGTGTATGAGGCGTCTCATCAGAAATATGGCGGGATAAAATGTTTGCAGCCTCTTCTAGCGATAAACCTTCAACTCTTCCAAGTTCCTTGAAAATAAATTAAATAAATTAGAGCATCATATGCTTAGTTTAATATAACAATTATTATTGCATGATTAATTATATCTTGAACATTGAGGCGAGAGACAATTACAGCAAGCATCAGTTCCCTCACCGAGATTGAGTGACTAACCCAGAATAGGGATGTGTGGCAAGACACAATAAGTATCCTGTGCACGGTCTGACACTTGATAACAAAACTCTGATTGTCGAACACAAGAGTTTAAAATGTCTGCCCTATGGCAGAAAGGACAGTATATAGAATTAAATCTTCAGTGTCTATTCATCAGGTAGTTAGTTGTAAAGCTGACATCTCAATCACACAGAGAAAGCTGACATCTCAATCACACAGAGAAAGCTGACATCTCAATCTAATGACACAGAGAACTAAAATTATACAATTTAACCTACTTGTAAAACTGTACTCAATTTACAGATTTAAGGATAGTCAGGGTCGTTCAGAGGTGATTGGGAAAGAGTCAAATGTATCTCCAAGGTATTGTCAATAAGAGAGCATAATAAATATAGTGGTTTATATATATCGGCTTGAGAATAATGTAAACATGGGTTCAAATGAGGTCTGACATGCTCTAACCGACCCAGCTAAAGAAATAAGAATGGATACTCAGTTCACTAGGTTGGGAAAGATATTGATTGTAAAGAAGAGACTGGTGGTGGCTCACCTGTAAATGTTATTTATAGGCCCATTAAGTTTAAGTTTAATATGCCATTCTGGTACATTATGATATATGTTAAGATAAACCTTCTATCTTACCTTTATTATGATATATGTTAGGGGAACCTTCTATCCTACCTTTAGTGTCTGTAAAGCAAATGATATTTTATGAAGGCATTTTAGATTATATAGGCCTATATTATATAAACTTTTATTTTTTATAGATTGCAATGAACAAAGGGAGGCCTGCATGATTAAAATATTTTATTTTTCCCGGAGTTCATTACTGCCCCTGTATACAGCTCTGGTTGAGACAGTGAGATAAAATACCAAGATGCTGTAGCTTTAAACTGTAAACCTTACAAAATGTTCCCCTAATTCTTTTGAAAATTATTATGTTTTGATATAAAAGGGATTTTTTCCAACACTTGATTTAACTACAATCTTAAACTCCATTGCTAGAAAAATTTGAATGTAATTTGTGTAAATTGCCACCATATCATTAGAAAACAATTAATTTAATAATATTAATGGTAAAAATTATGCAAAATTAATCAATTAAAAACTTCAATCTCTTCTAGCAATAATAATATATTGTGGTGCTATGAAAACCATGAGTATGGCAGGGAAGAGAAGAATAGAGTCACTGTCACCTGCTGATTGAGGCAACTAAAGAGGTTGGGGGAAACCAGAAATTCCACAAATTGCAAATACACAAACAAGGAAACCAACTAGCCCATTCTTTAAAACAGTAGGGACTCTGGGAACAAATTATCACTAGAAATAAAAAAAAATGGATTGTATACACACTTTGAAAACCTGAAGCCAGCTTAGCCAGACAAGCAGTGCCATAAAACCCACAGGGAAAGAGAAAACAGGTAGGTCTATGAATATATTGAGAAGAGAAATCAAGAAAACACTCAAGGATGTTGGCACTGACTGGAAGGAGATCAATGACCAAAACTACGGATAGTTTTAAAGGCCGACCATATTCGTGGCCTATGCCCCCAAAAACTGCCTGAAAATTTTTGATTGATTGTTTAAAGAATCAGCAAGAGCAATAAAATCATTGCCTGATGAAGAATAATCAGATCAGGGTCTATTTTCTTTATTAATTTGGTAGTTAATGAGTTTAAATTATTACATACAATATGAAGATAATTAGTTATCAGAGGCTGGTCATACTAACTAAAGAGAGTTGAACATTGCAATATTATCCCTAAATCATAAAATGTTGCACACAATTAAAAAAAAACTATTGAAATAAATTGTAGAAGTGAAACACATTTCTCATAATATGTTGATTTAAAACGAGTGTTGCCACCTTGTTCTCACCTTGTAGGTGAAAAGGTGACAGAGTGTTTTGGACTAATCCAATTAATGTAATTGATAATGATGATTAAGGTTCAATTTGATTGATGTGGGTTAAATTTCCTGGGGAGTCAAAAAGTTTTTTTTAAAATGGAGTTCGCAAGGGATTTTTGTGAAAAAAACCCTCTGACACATAGATTATGTGACAGTTGTACTGGGACCTAGGACATGCTGCCTCTATTCTTCTTCTCCATTTCCCCAAACAACAGAATCACCACTCTCCCCCTCTCCAAACAAATAAAACCTCTGATAGACTATGTGACAGTTATACTGGGACCTAGGACATGCTGCCTTTACTCTTCTTCTCCATTCCCCAAACAACAGAATCACCACTCTCCCCCTCTCCAACCTCTCTGATAGACTATGTGACAGTTATACTGGGACCTTCCCATGAAGATTATCACCACTTTCCCCCTTCCCCCAGCTGACCCTATTAAAAGGAACAAATGCAGTTACCCTTGCAAGTTTTGCCATCTCCTCGTCTCTACTCTTCTCTTGAGGTGTTTGAGACTCTCCAACTTCTGCTTTAGCATCGTCTAAAAAAAAAAGAAAAATTATAAGGAAAAATGATAAATAATATTGGTAGAAAGTTCTTTACTAGTCCAAATGTTGTTAATGAAGCACGGCAGTAAAATAAGGAGTGTCAAGATGTTAAATGACAATAGTCCAAGACATTTCACAAATAATTTGCTTATACTAAAAGCAAAAATGAAGAAAAATCTATAATTTGGTATAACATAAATGGCTGAATTAAGAGAACTAGAAGAGAAGATAACCTAAATGGATATAGAAATCAGAATTAAAGATCAATGTAGATAAATGTATAACTTGCATTTTTGTCATTAATTTTTAAATGGAATGAATCACTGTAGAAACATGGTAGACTTTAGTCATGAAAACTTAAGAAAAGAAATTAGAATAACAAAGTAAATTCTATAAAAATACACATTCGTACAGAAAGCGTCAATTAAAATTTAATTTGTTCACATAATTGACTATACTTAAATTTATGGCAGTTTCATGTATTAAATAAAACTGAAGAGAAATGTATAAAATTTCCTGTGAAATCTGCAATAAAAATGATAATATTATTTTATACAATTTTAGTTGAAAAGGTATACTATATGTGCCATTTGTCACAAAAATGTTTTTCTTGAATTTTATTAACACATCTAACTACATATACTTGAGATAAACAATAGTTTTGTTGTGGATAAATTACTAATATGACATTTTTGCATGTATTTGCATTATATTATTCTTAAAGATTAATTTAAAGATTACTAATAATATATTTATACATTTATTTAACAAAAAAATAAAGCAAGTTAAAACAGTCTGTTTGCATTACATACATTCAGTTTTGATATTTATTAGTTTGGATTGTCAGGGAATTAAACTGAAATGGCAAAACATGCAATTTTTATATTAATGGCTTCAAATAAAAGTCCCACTACATTTGAAATACCTACACAAAAAAAATGTATATTTAACAAGACAGAACAAGCATAAGTCAGTCAAACTGTTTAAAACCATTCTGTGAACATATGTTAAGTATTTGATGATTGTAAAAGCTGCATGCCATGCCTCACATGCATTAAAAAAAAATGTGCTTCTTGTGATTTGAGAAGGTTTTTCTGAGGATTTGTTGTTTTTCTGAGTTAATTATATACTTTAATTTGATTTATATAAAAACGGTAGCTAGATGTTGCTGAGGCATATCACCTGCCTGTTGGTCAGAAAGTTGTTGATTTGTCTGCAGAAACAATTTATACGAGGTATTTTGCATTGACCCTTATTCTCACAATAGAAAAAAACATGTTTTTATAAGAGCTGGACAATGTAGATCCAGTGTAGATATGAAAGTGATGAATGATGTCCTGGCGGTTTAAGATTTTAAAAGTGTAGAATTAATACACACCTTTACACTGGACAAAATAAAATAAAAAACATTCATACAGATATGATAATAATTTAACCAACTCTATACAATTCTCACACGTTAATTAACGTACTATCAACCCTTACATATGCATGCGAGAGCTGGAAAACAAGAGACATGAAACAAATGTGAACGCATTTGAAAATAAATGTCTAAGGAAAATACTTTATATAGCGTGGAACGAATTCAAAACAAACGAGGAAATTAGAAAAATCGCCAATGAATCACTAATGTCTGTAATCAAGAAAAGATGATGGTCATATGTTGGATATGTGATGAGAAGAAATAATAAGCGAGCAACAAAGCAGGCATGTGGGATTCAACAGGTAGAATGAAAAGAGGTCGACCTAAAGAGACACTGCGAAGAACATTGATCAGAGAGGCAAAGGCAGCAGGAATCGGCTCCCTCAATGAGATTGCATGCACAGAACAGAGACAACTGGCGGGATTTGATAACAGATCTTTGCAAGAATTGAGACTGCTAAAAAAAAATTATGTGAGTATCTGGGTCTATGCCCTATGGGCCGGCCACGGCTCGAAAGGGCAATAGATTGATAGATAGATATTATTATCTGTGAACTCTTGCCCATGCTCACTGGGTGTGAGATTGTTCTCTAATGTTATACATTTAGTGAGTAACTTCCAAGACTTACCGTCCCCAGTATGGCCTTCTTCATTGACAACAGCATCTCCGTTTGTGACTGGAACTTTGTTATTAATGTTATCATGAACTTCATCACCACTGTTACATCCATCTTGGTTTTTGAAATTCAATGATGAATTATCATAATGATATAATTACAGTTGCTACCATGAAATCTACCAATTATGTTCATTAGAATTATACTATATTTAGTTTTACAATCATTAATTTTTGTCCAATCACGTCTGATCTTATGAACATCTCATTCTTTATATGTACATTCTTTATACGTATATTTTAAGTATAGAATGTAATAGATAAATTATGACTTATTTCACATAATTTCGTTTAAAAATAATCATGCATATTTTAAGTATACTAACTGCACCGAAAAATTACAAATTACAGTTATTAATGATCTTTGCAATACTCTATCCCACCATATTTTTGGGTACTAGCGTTTCATCTTTTAGTAGTTTGACTTTCTGAAATTCTGCTTTACAATACATGTTTATATATGTTCATGAGTAACAAGTTTATTTAACGAGGTAAAATATTTTCATTTACTCATTCTAGATAGATTCTGAAAAAAAGTGTTTATTTAAAAAAAAAAAAAAAAACATGTGCGAACATATACAATTGCAACTTGACACAATATAGATGATTCACACAATGAATTTGAAAGTTACGTGATCACAATTTAAAGTATTTGAGATCACATGAAATTGAAGAAATGTGAGCACAGGAAAATGACTAATTAGATACACGAAAATACTGCTACCGCTGAAATGAGGCTTTCATATGTTGTAAATGAAGAAATTGGGAGTCGCGATAGCTCAGTGGTTACGTGAACTGAACTACAAAGGACAACAGGTACGGTTCGATCCCAACCGACGGCTTCCGGGTTCACCTAGCCTTTAATGGGTACCGGATTTTTTTCTGGGAAAGTACAGCGGCACGGGCGTAATACCGACCACATTACCCCAAAAATCTGTGCCGAAGGTCTGTAAAATTTATGGTCACTAACACCATATTCCCTATACGCCGCTTTTGCGTGACGGGGGTACTTTACTTTTTTTTACTTAAAGAATAAATTGCCTACAGCTTTCAACAGATAATGTTTTGGTTACTTCTTCTTCTTAGTCTGATTACTTGTGAGCTCTGGATGAAATGTTTTAGAAACAACTTTTAAAAAAAAAATCGTTTAAATGAACAATTTGAAAATTAAGCATTTTTGGCACTTTGTAATGTTTGAGCTAGTGATGGGTTCACATGACAGGTCGAGATATTTCTTTGAACTAGTAATGGTTTCAGCATGGTGAAGATCATTATTAAAAAAAACAAAAAAAAAGATAAAGACCATCCATATGGTCATTGGCATACATAAAATATGGTGTTAGTGCTTATATTATTTTTTCATTATAATTTTCTTATTTTAAGGGCAATAGGTTCAATATTTTCCAGGTTAGTCTACTTTCACATATTAAGTATCTGGTGCGAATTTTCAAAGGCAGTGTGTTCTTTGAACCATGTCACGTGGCAGCGAAGAAAACGCTCGCAGCTGCTTTACATCTGTCACATCGTTAGCAGATGAACTTTTGCAAATTAATTTCAATTGACATTTAATATTGAACAGAACTGCATTGCTTGTATTTCTGTGATCAACTGCGAAAACATGTTTTGAATAATTGTAATGCCATTGATTATTATATATATATATATATATATATATATATATATATATATATATATATATATATATATATATATATATATATATATGCAAGTGCTTGCTCTTAAGAGTTCTCGGAGAAAACCAATGAAGAGACACAATGACCCCCTTTTTCAAAGTCATATTCACGGGCTTCCAAATATGTGGTATATATATATAAATATATATATATATGATATATATATATATATATATATATACTGTATATGCCTAACCTAAACAGGTTTCTCTTCACATAACATGTGTTAACTAGCAGATAGCTCAAGAGAAAAAATAATATTATTATAACTACAGTTTTGTAATCTACTGATATAGATGACATGTTATTGTATACAGTCATGTTTAGGATGGACAAGTTCTAAGCCTCTGCTGTAGAAACTTGAAAATCGAGAAAATCACTGTAACCTGTCATTTAAATTGGGATCAAAGGTCTTTCAGTAAAGCGCCACATGACATAACTCACTGATTAACATAACGTCAAAATAAAAAAAAATAAAAATATGACTCTTTGTTACTTCAATAATTAATTCATAGTCAATATCTTGTACATCAACATTTTACTGTTAACAATGTGCTAAATTCTATTTTTATTGTAAACTTTTATTTTCAAAACATGTTTTACGATGATTTTTAGAAAGGCTTTCCAAATAAAACACGCAGCGGAAATGTATCTCATTTTATAACTTTTTATGATCCAACAATTTCATGTAACTCATGAGTAAATTGTGACCACATTTACAGATTACATAAAAGCAGCACACTAAGATTGTTATGATTCAATTGATGTAATCACATACCTTTCATTTTCAAAGAATTACATTTAATAAATGTAAATATATATTTTTTTAATAGGCTTGTAAGCTCACATATGACACTTGTAAGAAAAAAAAGCAGATAATTTGTGTGTTTTTCTGCGTTTTCTTCTTTTTAGAATGAATCAAATATTATATAAAATTTTGAAAAAAAAAATACATTTAACCTTTATTAAGTTACTTAAATATGCATTTTTTCTTCTGGAAATTACGTACTCCTTAAATAACTATTTTAATCTCTCGAAAGTCTAAAGATGTATTTTTTAAAGACTAACATACAATTAATTAAACACATGAAATATCATAATGCTGAATAATGATAAAAGCTGCGCAATTTTAACATCATCAAATTTAATGAGTACTGATTTTTTTTTTTTTTTTTGGGTTGGTGTGGTTTTGTCACGGTTCTTCTTTTTATTTTACTTTGTTTTGTTTATGGGTGCCAGAACTGGAGAACAACTAAAGAAATAGAAAATAAACTGGATGCTTTTGATGACAAATGTCTCAGGAAAATACTTCGTATGGCATGGAATGAATTTAAGACAAGTGCAGAAATTAGAGAAATGACAAAGCATCATTATATATCAACTGTGATCAAGAGAAGGTAATCAAATGTTGATCATGTGTTGAGAAGAGGCAAGCGACTCTCAAAGTGGACCATCAGAGGGGATGAAGAGGGTAAAAGCAAAAGAGGCCGACCTAGAGAAACACTAAAACGAAACCGAGGCGAGAGGCAGCAATAGCAGGCATCAGCTCCCTCGCCGAGATTGAGCAACTCACCAAGAAGATAACCATGTGGCGAGATACAATGTGGGTTCTGTGCACGTTCTGGCACTTGATAACATAGATCGTTGGACACGAGTAGAATTTCTGCCCTATATGCCGTCTTCGGCTCGAAAGGACAATAGAATAGAATAGAATAGAATAGAATAGAATAGAATAGAATAGAATAGAATGGTATTATTGTTCCTGTGTACATGTTTGCCGTAAGCAATGAAAATGTGGAAGGTGTGTGACCATAAATGATGACATATCAAAGAGGGGGGAGCTTTTGTAGTTTAATTGTGGAAAGCACTCGATGACAACCAGGCACAACCTGGGTTCAAATGTACCCGAGGTTTGAAAAAGCTCCCGTGACCTACCCAGTCACTAAGCAAAATGGTGATCAGTGTTGCCATTCTGGGAAGGTTGATGAATCAACATTACTACAGAGTTTCATGCTGAAGGCTACGCCAGTCGGAAGTTTCGGGTCAGCCACTGGTTGGGTGATAGGGCATTTACCACTGCTAGGATGCCGTTCTCACGCATTTACGGTTTGCCAATTTAAATAATACATTCTTGTCAAAAGTTATCAAAATGCATTTACTGAATGAAATGAAAGAGATGTAATCAATATAGGTTTACACCTTATACATAACATTGACACGTAAAAGCTGCCATTTAGAGATTAGAGTATACAATCTGAGTGACGTCAAGAAACATAAAGTATAAAAATGTTTCATGCCCTCTTTCTCTCTCACTCCCTATTTCTGTCTCTCTTTCACACACACACACACATACACACTCACTCTCTCTTCCCTTCTCTTTCTTTAATACACAAACACACACTCACTCTCTCTCTCTCTCTCTCTCTCTCTCTCTCTCTCTCTCTCATACATATAATCAACTATCATGTCTGCTTGTGTAGGTGACTGTCTCCACAACTTTCTATCTTTACAGTTGTTTTCATCAATTATGATTTGATTTAGCACAACACGACTCTCTGATGCGGTATCTTTTCTCTCTGTCTCCACCCACCTCTTCTTCCCTCAGATGGTACAACATATGCCAACTGTTTGATTCATATTATATATTGACCAAAAATGTATGATTGTTTGTATTGTTTCTTCCTGATGTTGGCAGGATCATCCTTTTGTTTCTAGCCTCTATGTATATGTCTTCTTCTACCCTTTCAGCTCCCTGTGGAGCATAAGTCTTCAATAGGTTTTCCAAGTCGTTCTGTTTCTTGCCATTATTTTAAGATCATTCATTGTCTTCCCCATCATCTTCATCTGTGCTTTCATCTGTCTTCCCCAAGAATATCTTGGTCTTCCTCTTCGTCTTTTCCTTCGGGGTTCTAAAAAAGGGCCTTTTTTGTAATAATCTCAATTGGCTTCCGCATATATATATATATATATATATATATATATATATATATATATATATATGTAATCACACGAATTATTCATTGTGTTTTCTATTAAATCAGCTATATTTGATATGTTCTTCTGTTGTCTATACTAATTTTGTAAACTTAATTTTTTTGGGTCTAGTAAATAATACCTCGAGCTTTGTCTTTATTCCAGCTGTAACTAAATGATGGTTATATTTCATACTTGTTTTCTTGTCATCTTTTAAATGTGCAGAGAGAGCATCAACTCATCGTACTCTATTTGTCTCCTGTATTCTATAGTACTTTATTCATGGAAACAGTTTCATTACAGTCTGGGAAATCTCGATATCCGCTGCTCCGCCGTTCCATCATTTGTTGAATCCAATGGAACCTGAATGTTCCTGTCAGGTGTTGATTGTAGATGCATATGCTTTTGCTATTAGCACTTTTGGATCAACCAGATCCTATCAGGTTTAGCAGTGATCTCTGCAATATGTGCCATTTTGGCACGCAAGGTTTCTGTTTTTGAGATTGTGGTTCTGCCCTATGTGCCAACTTCGGCTCGAAAGGACAATAGATAGATAGATCCCTATTCCACTCCTAGTTTCTCAATACATAATAATATACATATTTTTCTCCATCCATCCTTATCCTCTTTTCTTATGAAGAACATACTTAGTCTAGTCTGAGTCTAGTCACACACATTGCTATATCTGCAAGCTTATCGGCTATTTCATTGCCACGTACACCAGCATGCCCAGGACAGCACACCCAGGTTAATGCGTTCAACTTAGAGTCATCCAGAAACTGCATTCACTTCTACAGCTGAGGTGTCTGTCAATCTTCTGTGCGTAGCATACTTCGCGAGTCGTTCACCATTCGTCATTAATGATTAAGCAATGATTTGGTTCGTCACACCGATTTGGTGAGTCCCATTTAGATTTGTTAGTTAATTATGTAAGATATAATAATAATAATTATTATTATATGATATTATGATAATATTGTATTATTATATTATTATATCATAGTATTATATTTTTATGAATAATAATTATTATGTGAGAAATTGTGCCCCTATAATCAATAGTTTATTTGTGCTAACAAAACTTGTCAGTTTAATATATTTTTTGTTCAGATTTCCACTTCGAAGTTAGATCAGGTGTAAGATAGGGGTGCGAACTATCCCCCCCCCCCCCACTGTTTATTACATGCATGGACTATATATGCACGTTAGCTAACCCATCAGAGACAGAGGAGATCAACGAGCTTTTAATTTGCAGACGATCAGGCACTCATACATGGAAAAATAGAAGAACTACAAGAACACCTAAATGAACTCAACAGCACAGGCACAAAATACAACATCAACATCAACAAAATAGAAATCATGAATGTTGCAAAAGAGAAACAGAACATTAACATGACTATAGAAGGCAGGCAACTAAAACAGTTAGAGGAATTCAAATACCTTGGCAGTTTAGTGACAAACGATAATTCTCAAACATCAGAGATAGACTCAAGATGCATCAAAGCTTGACAAATCTTTGGACAGCTAGCACGAATATTGTCCAAAAAGGAAATAACACTTGAGGCAAAACGGGCACTGTACAATATAATATTCATCGCAACGTTGTGCTACCAATGCCAGACCTGGACACTAGATGCAAGAGCAATAAGAAAATAACCTCTACTGAGATGAAATGTGTTAGATGAATAACAGGAAACATCCAGAGAGACAAGATCATAAATGAAGAACTGAGAAAAAAAGCTAGGAATAGCCCCCGCCATAGAATATATAAAGAAGGAACAGATAAACTGATTTGGCTACGTGACAAGGCAGAGTGATCAAAACACAACACAACGAGCCTTCAATAAGCGTTGCGAGAACACCAGACCAAAGGGTGGACCACGAAAAAGATGGATCGATGGAATATTAGAAGCACTAGGAAACATAACAGCAGCAGAAGTGAACAGAACAGCAAAAGACCGCAAATTATATCTCCCCTCGACGCTGAAAGGCAAATGAGGAAGGAAAGCAGAAGTTCAAATTTCGTCCAATACTGTCTCTGCATGTATATTTTCTAATCCAACTTCAGCATTTCAGTCTTCCAATACCGTGGATAATAATCTAGATTGGTATTAAGCAGCTAGACCTATAGAGAGACTAGTCAAACTACGATCAATCCTAAATATACAACCTCACCTTTACTTCAGACATTCTCGCTGGTATATAGCATTCGAGTTTTTCGCTGTGGCCTTGTTAATGTGTACGAATCGCAATGATAACGGACACACTTCAAGTAACATGGTGAAAGTTCAGTGCTGCCACAAGAATATCTGACAGTTCAGTGCTGCTATAAGAGTATCTGACAGTTCAGTGCTGCCACAAGAATATCTGACAGTTCAGTGCTGCTATAAGAGTATCTGACAGTTCAGTGCTGCTATAAGAGTATCTGACAGTTCAGTGCTGCTATAAGAGTATCTGACAGTTCAGTGCTGCCACAAGAGTATCTGACAGTTCAGTGCTGCCACAAGAATATCTGCAGTTCAGTACTGCCACAAGAGTATCTGACAGTTCAGTGCTGCCACAAGAATATCTGACAGTTCAGTGCTGCCACAAGAGTATCTGACAGTTCAGTGCTGCCACAAGAATATCAGACAGTTCAGTGCTGCTATAAGAATATCTGACAGTTCAGTGCTGCTATAAGAATATCTGACAGTTCAGTGCTGCTATAAGAATATCTGACAGTTCAGTGCTGCTATAAGAGTATCTGACAGTTCAGTGCTGCCACAAGAATATCTGACAGTTCAGTGCTGCTATAAGAGTATCTGACAGTTCAGTGCTGCTATAAGAGTATCTGACAGTTCAGTGCTGCTATAAGAGTATCTGAAAGTTCAGTGCTGCCACAAGAATATCTGACAGTTCAGTGCTGCTATAAGAGTATGTGACAGTTCACTGCTGCTATAAGAGTATCTGGCAGTTCAGTGCTGCCACAAGAATATCTGACAGTTCAGTGCTGCTATAAGAATATCTGACAGTTCAATGCTGCTATAAGAATATCTGACAGTTCAGTGCTGCTATAAAAGTATCTGACAGTTCAATGCTGCCACAAGAATATCTGACAGTCCAATGCTGCCACAAGAATATCTGACAGTTCAGTGCTGCTATAAGAGTATCTGACAGTTCAGTGCTGCTATAAGAGTATCTGACAGTTCAGTGCTGCTATAAGAGTATCTGACAGTTCAGTGCTGCTTTAAGAGTATCTGACAGTTCAATGCTGCCACAAGAATATCTGACAGTCCAATGCTGCCACAAGAATATCTGACAGTCCAATGCTGCCACAAGAATATCTGACAGTTCAGTGCTGCTATAAGGGTATCTGACAGTTCAGTGCTGCTATAAGAGTATCTGACAGTTCAGTGCAGCTTTAAGAGTATCTGACAGTTCAGTGCTGCCACAAGAATATCTGACAGTTCAGTGCTGCCACAAGAATATCTGACAGTCCAATGCTGCCACAAGAATATCTGACAGTTCAGTGCTGCTATAAGAGTATCTGACAGTTCAGTGCTGCTATAAGAGTATCTGACAGTTCAGTGCTGCTATAAGAGTATCTGACAGTTCAGTGCTGCTATAAGAGTATCTGGCAGTTCAGTGCTGCTATAAGAGTATCTGGCAGTTCAGTGCTGCCACAAGAATATCCGACAGTTCAGTGCTGCTATAAGAGTATCTGACAGTTCAGTGCTGCTATAAGAGTATCTGACAGTTCAGTGCTGCTATAAGAGTATCTGACAGTTCAGTGCTGCTATAAGAGTATCTGACAGTTCAGTGCTGCTATAAGAGTATCTGACAGTTCAGTGCTGCTATAAGAGTATCTGGCAGTTCAGTGCTGCCACAAGAATATCCGACAGTTCAGTGCTGCTATAAGAGTATCTGACAGTTCAGTGCTGCTATAAGAGTATCTGACAGTTCAGTGCTGCCACAAGAATATCCGACAGTTCAGTGTTGCTATAAGAGTATCTGACAGTTCAGTGCTGCTATAAGAGTACTTGACAGTTCAGTGCTGCCACAAGAATATCCGACAGTTCAGTGCTGCTATAAGAGTATCTGACAGTTCAGTGCTGCTATAAGATTACCTGACAGTTCAGTGCTGCCTCAAGAGTATCTGACAGTTCAGTGTTGCTATAAGAGTACCTGACAGTTCAATGCTGCCACAAGAGTATCTGACAGTTCAGTGTTGCTATAAGAGTACCTGCCAGTTCAATGCTGCCACAAGAGTATCTGACAGTTCAATGCTGCCACAAGAGTATCTGACAGTTCAATGCTGCCACAAGAATATCTGACAGTTCAGTGCTGCTATAAGAGTACCTGACAGTTCAGTGCTGCCTCAAGAGTATCTGTCAGTTCAGTGTTGCTATAAGAGTACCTGACAGTTCAATGCTGCCACAAGAGTATCTGACAGTTCAATGCTGCCACAAGAGTATCTGACAGTTCAATGCTGCCACAAGAATATCTGACAGTTCAGTGCTGCTATAAGAGTACCTGACAGTGCAGTGCTGCATCAAGAGTATGTGACAGTTCAGTGCTGCTATAAGAGTACCTGACAGTTCAATGCTGCCACAAGAGTATCTGACAGTTCAGTGTTGCTATAAGAGTATCTGACAGTTCAGTGCTGCTATAAGAGTATCTGACAGTTCAGTGTTGCTATAAGAGTATCTGACAGTTCAGTGTTGCTATAAGAGTATCTGACAGTTCAGTGCTGCCACAAGAATATCTGACAGTTCACTGCTGCTATAAGAGTATCTGACAGTTCAGTGCTGCTATAAGAGTATCTGACAGTTCAGTGCTGCCACAAGAATATCTGACAGTTCAGTGCTGCTATAAGAGTATCTGACAGTTCAGTGCTGCCACAAGAGTATCTGACAGTTCAGTGCTGCCACAAGAATATCTGACAGTTCAGTGCTGCTATAAGAGTATCTGACAGTTCAGTGCTGCTATAAGAGTATCTGACAGTTCAGTGCTGCTATAAGAGTATCTGACAGTTCACTGCTGCTATAAGAGTATCTGACAGTTCAGTGCTGCCACAAGAATATCTGACAGTTCAGTGCTGCTATAAGAGTATCTGACAGTTCACTGCTGCTATAAGAGTATCTGACAGTTCAGTGCTGCTATAAGAGTATCTGACAGTTCACTGCTGCTATAAGAGTATCTGACAGTTCAGCTGCTATAAGAGTATCTGACAGTTCAGTGCTGCTATAAGAGTATCTGACAGTTCAGTGCTGCTATAAGAGTATCTGACAGTTCAGTGCTGCTATAAGAGTATCTGACAGTTCAGTGTTGCTATAAGAGTATCTGACAGTTCAGTGCTGCTATAAGAGTATCTGACAGTTCAGTGTTGCTATAAGAGTATCTGACAGTTCAGTGCTGCTATAAGAATATCTGACAGTTCAGTGCTGCTATAAGAGTATCTGACAGTTCAGTGCTGCTATAAGAGTATCTGACAGTTCAGTGCTGCTATAAGAGTATCTGACAGTTCAGTGCTGCTATAAGAATATCTGACAGTTCAGTGCTGCTATAAGAGTATCTGACAGTTCAGTGCTGCTATAAGAGTATCTGACAGTTCAGTGCTGCCACAAGAATATCTGACAGTTCAGTGCTGCCATAAGAGTATTTGACATTTCAGTGCTGCTATAAGAGTATCTGACAGTTCAGTGCTGCTATAAGAGTATCTGGCAGTTCAGTGCTGCCACAAGAATATCTGACAGTTCAGTGCTGCTATAAGAGTATCTGACAGTTCAGTGCTGCTATAAGAGTATCTGACAGTTCAGTGCTGCTACAAGAGTATCTGACAGTTCAGTGCTGCCACAAGAATATCTGACAGTTCAGTGCTGCTATAAGAGTACCTGACAGTTCAATGCTGCCACACGAATATCTGACAGTTCAGTGTTGCTATAATAGTATCTGACAGTTCAGTGCTGCTATAAGAGTATCTGACAGTTCAATGCTGCCACACGAATATCTGACAGTTCAGTGCTGCCACAAGAATATCTGACAGTTCAGTGCTGCCACAAGAATATCTGACAGTTCAGTGCTGCCACAAGAATATCTGACAGTTCAGTGCTGCTATAAGTGTATCTGACAGTTCAATGCTGCCACACGAATATCTGACAGTTCAGTGTTGCTATAAGAGTATGTGACAGTTCAGTGCTGCTATAAGAGTATCTGACAGTTCAGTGCTGATATAAGAGTATCTGACAGTTCAGTGCTGCTATAAGAGTATCTGACAGTTCAGTGCTGCTATAAGAGTATCTGACAGTTCAGTGCTGCTATAAGAGTATCTGACAGTTCAGTGCTGCTATAAGAGTATCTGACAGTTCAGTGCTGCTATAAGAGTATCTGACAGTTCAGTGCTGCTATAAGAGTATCTGACAGTTCAGTGCTGCTATAAGAGTATCTGACAGTTCAATGCTGCCACAAGAGTATCTGACACCTCTAGTAAAAAAATAAAGTACCCTCTTCACGCCAAGTGGCGTATAGAGAAATATGTGTTAGTGACCCTACATTTTACATACCTTCAGCACATGATTTTTGGGTTATGTGGTCGGTATTACGCCCGTGCCTGACACCTCTAGGTGATATATAAAGCATCCCTTCCTCATTCCATAGCTCTGGGGGTAACTTGGAAACTACAGACATATTTTATCATCTTTCTCCATTGATCGCTACTTACAGTTATATTTTGGGACTTGAAGCCTGTCCACTCTTTAAAATTTCCTTCCCCTCTATTTTTCAGTCTACTTGTCATTCTTCCTCATTTTACAGTTCCTTGCAATATCGCCTTTGTCAGGACATGATAGATTTTAGAGACACTTGCCCGACCCATTTCATTTTGTTTTTCTTTATAATTGCTCAAAGATGTTGATGTATTCTGATTGCTGGTAATATCCTTTTGCGAATTTGTTTTCATTCATAGTGCGATCAAAAACAAGACAACTAAAATGTGTATATAAAATTATTCCAACATAAATCTATGTAAACCGTGAAGAATAATATTGCTCGTGATATCATCATCATCATCATCATCATCATCATCATCATCATCATCATCATTGTTTGCCATACCGGTTAGCGTATAAGATCATGTCCTTCCATAATTTTCTATCCTTAGTGCATTGCATTATGTTGACTGTTTTCCGTGCTATAACACCAAGCTATCTAGTTTCTTCTATCTTTGTCATCCGCGATCTCTCTTTTCTCTGTGTTATGTCAGCTGCAGCCAAGTATTCCGAATTTCCTTATGATGTTTCCGAAAAATATCGATTGTATATTTTAATTTTTTTTTTAGGAGCTCCCTTTTTGTGTTGGACTCTGCGATTTCCTCGATGGTCTTCTTAGCTGTCCAGGGAACCGTCAAAATTCTTTTGAGAAATCCCATCTCTGAGGCCTTTCATCATTTTTTTTATTTGTTTTTCTATATCCATGGTTCTCTTCTATAGGTCAGAATTGAGCTCTATATAGCAATAATGAACCGTGTTTCTCACTTCTATTGACATAGACTTGATTCATAAGATGTTTTTTTAATTCTCTGAAATGCTACTTTAGCCTGTGCTACTTTCCATTTTATTTCTGTGGTACAGCTTCCGTCTAATGTTATTGTGCCTAAGCATTTGATGCTCTGCACTTGATTCTGCAGGGAGCCGCGATAGCTCCGTGGTTAGTGAACTGGACTACAAAGGACAAGGGATAGGGTTCGATCCCAACCGACGGCTTCCGGGTTCACCCAGCCTTTAATGGGTATCGGATCTTTTTCTGGGAAAGTGATAGGGCACGGGCGTAATACCGACCACATTAACCCAAAAATCATGTGCCGAAGGTCTGTAAAATTTATGGTCACTAACACCATATTCCCTATAAGCCACTTGGCGTGACGGGGGTACTTTACTTTACTTTACTTTACTTTACTTTACTTTTACTTGATTCTGCGCAAAGAAACGTATCTTCCTAAAACATATCTTTCGAACATAAACTGTATATGGCACATTAAGAGTAACCCGTTTCGCACCATAAGAAAGATAAATGACGACACACTGATAATTGCCCTAAAATGAGCTGAAATCAATCTAGAAGATAACAGAAACATTAGAAATTATATCCGATGTTATAACTTAAGTTTGTCTTGCTCATTTTGTTGCTAAAATTATCCATTTAATATTATATATGCGTATACTTTTTATACAAACGACATACTTGCGCGCACGCGCACACACACACACACACACACACACACACACACAGATCTCCTGATTGGTGACTGCGTCATACTTTTTTATGGGGGGTATTTAAAGGTGCCTGTGAATAAAATGGAAACAGTTCAACAACTTAAGAACAACATTCGTTATGATATCGGCGTATCAAAGTGGTCAGACATGCTAACAAAGTTATGAAAAATGTGATAAAAAACGAGCTTGAAATTTCGTAGCTGCGCGTGGCTAGCATTTATTCGGTATTACTTTCAGAACATGAGAAAAAAAAAGTTGTAAACTTTAAATGACAAAATTACGTCAAAATATTAATCTCTTTTCATTACAGGAAACTGGTAGCGTGACCTGTCGCATCCTATATTAATTGCAAAAAGCAATTGAGTTATTTAGTTATTTGCGGGTCATCATCATTGCACTCCGAACATGTCCAAGGTGCTCAGATCCCCTCCTTAGCAAAGTCTCGCAGTGTCCAGCGACTGGCGAATCCAGGTCTGTGTGGTTTGATAAGTCTTCTTACACGCCCACTAAGTTTCTCTTTTCTGGCTGTTCCCATCTTAACTCCAATCTCTTTCATCCGACGGAGTGCAAGAAGCAATGTTGTAGATAAGTAATGATCTATAAATAAAGGAAAAGTTGAGACAGGTGTATGTACAGAGGGAAATAAAAACATGCCGCACGCTACAGGTCAATGTTGAGACTCCATTCAGAAAAGTTTCATCTGTACACAGACATCTTATTTGTACTGTTTATGTAGCAGACACTTTAAATTTGTTACTGATGTACACTGTACACAGCTGTTTGTTTTCATATTACATTTGTTTTTTTAGTTATCTTGCAAATTTTGCAGCATTTATGAACCTAGTACATTCTACTCATTCTTTAAATATGAACCTAGAACATTCTAGTTATTCTTTAAATATGAACCTAGTACATTCTACTCATTCTTTAAATATGAACCTAGAACATTCTACTCATTCTTTAAATATGAACCTAGAACCTTCTGCTCATTCTTTAAATATGAACCTAATACATTCTACTCATTCTTTAAATATGAACCTAGAACATTCTACTCATTCTTTAAATATGAACTTAGAACATTCTACTCATTCTTTAAATATGAACCTAGAACATTCTACTCATTCCTTAAATATGAACCTAATACATTCTACGCATTCTTTAAATATGAACCTAGAACATTCTACTCATTCTTTAAATATGAACTTAGAACATTCTACTCATTCTTTAAATATGAACTTAGAACATTCTACTCATTCTTTAAATATGAACCTAATACATTCTACTCATTCTTTAAATATGAACCTAGAACATTCTACTCATTCTTTAAATATGAACTTAGAACATTCTACTCATTCTTTAAATATGAACCTAGAACATTCTACTCATTCTTTAAATATGAACCTAATACATTCCACTCATTCTTTAAATTGATATTTTATAGAAGTGGTTTCAATTTGTGACAAAACATACATAACAAGATGTTCAGCTTAAGCAAATACTTTGTGTGGAGGATATTAATAGCTAATCTTCGTGACAAAAAGATCATGTGAAAAAGATTGGCAAATTCGAGTGCTTTTTTTCGGAAGGGTGTGTGTGCGTGTGTGTGTGTGTGTGTGTGTGTGTGTGTGTGTGTGTGTGCGCGCGTGTGTGGCTGGGGGTGGGATGCAGTTTTAATCCACGCAAATTTCTAAAGTACAGCTCCTGCTAATGACTTTGAATGCAGTCCTATAACACCGTAGAAGAAGCATATGTATTCTATCTTCCTGGAAAGACACACATGAATACATTAACTAAAGCAGCAATGACAAATTACTGTGTATAGTACATGTACACAATCAGTTTACTATTATACTAAACGTGCAGGAGATTACGACACAGAAAAATGGCAGTCTCACGTCAAGGACATCTTTAATGTGAACCTCAGTTAAGAACAAGGGAGATTATTGTAATAACTCTAATATAATAATTTACTAGTAGATAAGGGTATGATAAGCAATAAAGCTATAATAATGAGACTTTAAACTAACTATTTTGGTTTATAATTGGACGATTGAAAGTATAGATAAAAAGAGTGTGCATTACTAAGTTGCTAATAAAATGAACATGCATATTCATCGATTTCTAATAAAATGAGCTAGTACCATAGGACTTTTTTCAGCTGCACCAATTGTTCTAACTACCTAATCATCTAGTAATAGTGACAATGGCGTAAAAACAATTGACCTTATTATCAGGGATACCGCAATAACATCAGATACAGCTTCTTATTGTTATAATTTAGCGGTAATTACTCTCGTGTACCCATTTATTTCAATTGTTCACTTTCTCATGGCACTCCCAGCAATGGATTGAGTTGCTGAAATAATTTATGAACAACACCTGTATTGATGTATATATTGTATCCATGTTGAGTACAGACAACAATACATCAAAGTCAGCAAAGCAGTATCAGACTTGTTTAGCAATCCCTAGCGAAAGCAAATACATAATCTATCAATAACAACACATAACAACAAAATATACAATTAGCAACCTGAACCAGTCTGCTTTACTTCAGTGCCTGTTACAATATTAAAGGAAGTTGTTAATGTTATTGTTATTGTTAATGTTATTGTTATTGTTAATGTTAATGTTATTGTTAATGTTATTGTTATTGTTAATGTTAATGTTAATTTTATTGTTAATGTTATTGTTAATGTTATTGTTAATGTTATTGTTATTGTTAATGTTATTGTTAATGTTATTGTTAATGTTATTCTTGTTGCTATTGTTAATGTTATTGTTGTGAATGAAAGCAGCCCAGCACAGCAGTGAGACATAACAGTGCTTTTAATATTTTTATGAATGATTCTCTGCATACTAAGAATTATATATATATATAATAATATATACAATTTCTTCTGGCTCAAACGTGTACATATATGTATGTATGTGTGTATGTATGTGTGTATGTGTGTATGTATGTATGTATGTATGTATGTATGTGTGTGTGTATGTATGTATATATGTATGTGTGTGTGTGTGTATGTATGTATGTATGTATGTATGTATGTATGTATGTATGTATGTATGTATGTATGTATGTATGTATGTATGTATGTATGTATGTATGTATGTATGTATGTATGTATGTATGTATGTATGTATGTATGTATGTGTGTATGTATGTATGTATGTATGTATGTATGTATGTATGTATGTATGTATGTATGTATGTATGTGTGTATGTATGTATGTATGTACGTGTGTATGTATGTATGTATGTATGTATGTATGTATGTATGTATGTATGTATGTATGTATGTATGTATGTATGTAGTATGTATGTATGTGTCTATGTGTGTGTATGCGCGCGTGTGCGTGTGTGTGTGTGTGTGTGTTAGATTGGCCGTTTGAGCCAGAAGAAATTTTGAAGTAAAGAAACAAAAGAGAAGTACAGTAAAGCACATTTAGATTTTGCAGTACGATTACACGATGCTGGATTTAAGTTTTGTTTAGTTGAATGCTTTTTTTAAAAATAAATTTAAATGCGGTTAACGTTCTACTCAAAGTTGGTGTTGCTATGATATTGTTGCAGAACCTAAACTCTAAACTCTGCGATGTTGTTGCAGAACCTAAACTCTAAACTCTGCGATGTTGTTGCAGAACCTAAACTCTAAACTCTGCGATGTTGTTGCAGAACCTAAACTCTAAACTCTGCGATGTTGTTGCAGAAAGAGCCTAAACTCCTCCAAACTCTGCGATGTTGTTGCAGAAAGAGCCTAAACTCCACCAAACTATGCGATGTTGTTGCAGAACCTAAACTCCTACAAAATCTACGATGTTGTTGCAGAACCTAAACTCCTCCAAACTTTATGATGTTGTTGCAGAACCTAGAAGTCCTCCAAACTCAGCGATGTGGTTGCAGAACCTAAACTCTACGATGTTGTTGCAGAACCTAAACTCCTCCAAACTCTGCGATGTTGTTGCAGAACCTAAACTCCTCCAAATTCTACGATGTTGTTGCAGAACCTAAACTCTACGATATTGTTGCAGAGCTTTAACTTGTCCAAACTCTACGATGTTGTTGCAGAACCTAAACTTGCCCAAACTCTGCGATGTTATTGCAGAACCTAACCTCTTACAAACTCTACGATGTTGTTGCAGAACCTAAACTCCTGCAAACTCTACGATGGTGTTGCAGAACCTAAACTCCTCCAAACTCTACGATGGTGTTGCAGAACCTAAACTCCTCCAAACTCTACGATGTTGTTGCAGAACCTAAACTCCTCCAAACTCTACGATGTTGATGCAGAACCTAAACTTGTCCAAACTCTACGATGTTGTTGCAGAACCTAAACTTGTCCAAACTCTGCGATGTTGTTGCAGAACCTAAACTTGTCCAAACTCTACCATGTTGTTGCAGAGCCTAAACTTGTCCAAACTCTGCGATGTTATTGCAGAACCTAAACTTGTCCAAACTCTGCGATGTTGTTGCAGAACCTAAACTCCTCCAAACTCTACGATGTTGTTGCAGAACATTAAACTCGCCCACACTCTTTACAATCACAGGAAATTTAGCTACCGTCAACACATGTGTAAAGTGCTTAAATTTCGTAGCGATGCGCGACTATAGTACTAGTACACACAAACACACACATACATATATGTATATGTTTGCGTACGTAAGTATGTATAACTGTACCAGAAATCAATAGCTGTAACTTGTATAGGATGTTTTTTTCTTCTCCATTTCGAGCAGTATTAACGATGTTATGAGTAACAAATCATCTCCTAAGTTAAGCATGTATTAAACAAGATTCATACAACCTTACGGTTTCCGATTAATGTTAGAACAAAATACATTAAGAAATTTCAAAATTTAAAAAAAAATAGAAAAATATTTTCCTGTATAAATTCATGTTATGTATGCGATCATATATACTCGAATATAACGTCCATTACTTACAGACATTGTGGAAAAAATAGCGTTTTCTTTTGCTGTCATATTTCATGACGTATAAAACCTAGCAACACTAAAATCACGAACAATGGCTTTCAATGTGTGAACAGAATCGTCCTTTTGATACGAATTGTATAGCATTGAACAAAAATGATGATACTAGCAGGACATGAATTATTAGACATAGAATGAAAGAATGTTCAATAAAACAATGTTCATACATTGATACTCCCATCAATTACGACACGAATTTCTTTAGAGGAAACAGCACTTACCTACAAGGTGAATTCTGGTTAGTGTCTAAACGTGGCTATTTTATTTTAAACTTCATAGTTGACCTTGCTCTTAAAAATGGGTATCTAAGTATTTCCTCTGGGGAAGAGGTGATGTTGACCTCGTCATTAAACATGTTTCGAAGGTCATTGGGGAAAACAAATTTGTCACGAAACCTTAACTTCTCCTAAATGTTGCAAGTGATGATAGATACACTCCAGCTTCCTTTATGCACAGATTAGGAGCCTTACGGTAGAGCAGTGGCTTGAGAACATGTCTACTGAGGACAAGAGGTCGGGTTTGATTCCAGTATTGACGATTACATAGTTCAGGGGCCTCGGTAGCCTATTTGGGAAATCCACTAGACTAGACTACTGACGTTAAGGCAACCAGTGTTCGATTTCCGTTGGAAGCAGTGTGAATTGTACTCGTGGTTGGAAAAAAAAAACACCCCTGCGGTCGACCCAGCCGCTGTAAAAAATAGGACCCTGGTAGTAGTACTCTGGGAAGGTGAGGAATGCCGCCTTGTTGATTGAAGTCTCGTACCTTACCTTTAACTAGTTCACCCAGCCTTAAATGAGTATTGGGGATCTATCTGAGAAAGAAAACGGTCTGGCGTTGTGCTATCTATAGTTAAACGTATGGTCAAAAAGATATGAAAACTAACACTGTATTTCTTATACGCCGCATTTGAGATGTAACTGGGTTCTTACGTTTTTGTTTCTAGATACAGATTACCGACCAATCTATACCCTTGGGAACCCAAGTTGAGAACCGTTCCTCTCCAACACCACAAAATGTTTCTCAAATTTTGAGGAACAGGAAAGTCTATGTGTCATATACTTGACATATTCAATTTGCCAACTTGTGTCACGATTCATAGACGTAGTTTCCTATTGACGCACACCGTAATCTAACAATACAGTGGCATACAACCACATTGAAAACCCTGAGCCAGCAACGATTGATTTTGAACTTGTTTGTAACAATTGAGATGTCAATCTATAGAAAAACCAGGTGTTGGTATAAATGTATACTGCAAAGAGGCTTATTAATACAAATGCCAATAGAACTAACATTACATAAGGACATTTTAGCATGATTGCAAAAAAGAAAGAAAAAAAAAACATAGGGTTTTCTTGTAAATAACTCTGACAAAATATTGCTGTTTTACTTTTAAGTGGGTCTATTTTCGAAGTGTTGGAAATATTTCGCTTTAAAATGTATTACGCTGTTGCAATAAACACAATAGTGAGAGCAGAGTGCATGTGTCTCGATCGTCCTTTGGTGACATTTATACAAACAGGTACACATTTTCGTGTAATTTTCGAACAGAATAATCTTGTATCAAATGAGGGTATATATCTTTCACATGTTTAGTAAAAGACATTGTTGGAAAAAGTTAACTCTGCCTTCACTTTTTATATACACAGAAAGAGACATTGTTAGAACAAGTTAACTTTGTCTTCACTTTTTATATACACAGAAAGAGACATTGTTAGAACAAGTTAACTTTGTCTTCACTTTTTATATACGTAGAAAGCGACATTGTTGGAACAAGTTAACTTTGTCTTCATTTCATCTTATACCTATTAGAGTGTTGAGGGAGACGCAACGTTCTATTTCTCCATTTTCTGTTAGTCTCATCCATCGACATTTAAAGCGTCTCTAAGTTTCCTTCATGTTGTTTTTTCACATTCTCCGGCTGGTCTGCTCATATTCTTCTATCTTATTTATGCCCAGACTTATATGGAAATTACAGGGCAATCTTTCCTGGCGTGAAAATCAATCTCATTGTTGCCTGTGCATGTAGTTCAAGATGGGGTCTCTGTCAGTTTTGTTTGTTTATGATCTCATTTCTAGTTTTGTAACTTCCGGGCACTTCCGCTACTTTCATCAACTATCTCTTCATGATGATTCGCTTACACTTCTGCCACTTTCATCAACTATCACTTCATGGTGATTCGCTTCCACTTTCAGCTACTTTCATCAAGTATCTGTTCATGATGATTCGCTTCCACTTTCAGCTGCTTTCATCAAATATCTTTTCATAATGATTCGCTTTCACTTCAGCTACTTTCATCAACTATCTTTTCATGATGATTCGCTTTCACTTTCAGCTACTTTCATCAACTATCTTTTCATGATGATTCGCTTTCACTTCAGCTACTTTCATCAACTATCTTTTCATGATGATTCGCTTTCACTTTCAGCTACTTTCATCAACTATCTTTTCATGATGATTCGCTTTCACTTTCAGCTACGTTCATCAACTATATTTTCATGATGTGATTCGCTTTCACTTCAGCTACTTTCATCAACTATATTTTCATGATGATTCGCTTTCACTTCAGCTACTTTCATCAACTATATTTTCATGATGATTCGCTTTCACTTCAGCTACTTTCAACAACTATCTTTTCATGATGATTCGCTTCCACTACAGCTACTTTCATCAACTATATTTTCATGATGATTCGCTTTCACTTTCAGCTACTTTCATCAACTATATCTTCATGATGATTCGCTTTCACTTCAGCTACTTTCATCAACTATATCTTCATGATGATTCGCTTCCACTACAGCTACTTTCATCAACTATATCTTCATGATGATTCGCTTTCACTTTCAGCTACTTTCATCAACTATATCTTCATGATGATTCGCTTTTACTTCAGCTACTTTCATCAACTATATCTTCATGATGATTCGCTTCCACTACAGCTACTTTCATCAACTATATCTTCATGATGATTCGCTTTCACTTTCAGCTACTTTCATCAACTATATCTTCATGATGATTCGCTTCCACTTCAGCTACTTTCATCAACTATATCTTCATGATGATTCGCTTTCACTTCAGCCACTTTCATCAACTATATCTTCATGATGATTCGCTTTCACTTCAGACTTGCTATGAGTATCTCAGTATTCCCAAAATGGAGCTGGTTGGTGGTAGCAAGATGAAGATAAACATGTTTACACATTTGATGTTTCCTTGTGCTAACTTTGATTTAAATCTGCATGAATTATGTTATTGTAAACACGTAGACTGAAATATTATTCCCTGAATCATAGAGAGGAAGAGACTTATTATTGTAATGCTTTAAATGGAGTAAAGGCATACACATGCGGAGTTGCTGTAAAGCTGACGTATCTATATATTTTTGTGGTGCGTCTAATGAGCCAGATCATGGTCTACTGAGCTGCAACGTCATTTTGTTTGTTTTGTTCCTCATAGGTAAAACTGTAACTATAGTAATTTTATCCTTTTTTAAAAAATTGTCATTGATGCTTTAAATGAAATTAGATAAGATATGATAATATTATACTGAATACAACATATTGAATATATGTACTTGTTTCATATTTCAAATGAAGAAGGAAACAGATCCAGGCTATAAAAAGACAAACATGTTTCTTGTTGCTGTGTATTCGATATTCTTGATGAAAGTAGCGGAAGTGCCCGGAAGTAGAACAAAACTAGAAATGAGATCATAAACAAACAAAACTGACGGAGAACCCGTATTGAACTACGTGCACAGGCAACAATGAGATTGATTTTCGCACCAGGAAAGATTGCCCTGTAATTTCCATATAAGTCTGGGCATAAATAAGATAGAAGAATATGAGCAAACCAGCCGGAGAATGTGAAAAAACAACATGAAGGAAACTTAGAGGCGCTTTAAATGTCGATGGATGAGACTAACAGAAAATGGAGAAATAGAACGTTGCGTCTCCCTCAACACTCTAATAGGTATAAGATGAAATGAAGACAAAGTTAACTTGTTCAAACAATGTCTCTTTCTACCTATATAGAAAGTGTAGACAAAGTTAACTTGTTCCAACAATGTCTCTTTCTACCTATATAGAAAATGTAGACAAAGTTAACTTGTTCCAACAATGTCTCTTTCTACCTATATAGAAAGTGTAGACAAAGTTAACTTATTCCAACAATGTCTCTTTCTACCTATATAGAAAGTGTAGACAAAGTTAATTTGTTCCAACAATGTCTCTTTCTACCTATATAGAAAGTGTAGACAAAGTTAACTTGTTCCAACAATGTCTCTTTCTACCTATATAGAAAATGTAGACAAAGTTAACTTGTTCCAACAATGTCTCTTTCTACCTATATAGAAAGTGTAGACAAAGTTAACTTGTTCCAACAATGTCTCTTTCTACTTATATAGAAAGTGTAGACAAAGTTAACTTATTCCAACAATGTCTCTTTCTACCTATATAGAAAGTGTAGACAAAGTTAACTTGTTCCAACAATGTCTCTTTCTACTTATATAGAAAGTGTAGACAAAGTTAACTTATTCCAACAATGTCTCTTTCTACCTATATAGAAAGTGTAGACAAAGTTAACTTGTTCCAACAATGTCTCTTTCTACCTATATAGAAAGTGTAGACAAAGTTAACTTATTCCAACAATGTCTCTTTCTACCTATATAGAAAGTGTAGACAAAGTTAACTTGTTCCAACAATGTCTCTTTCTACGTATATAGAAAGTGTAGACAAAGTTAAGGTGCTGTTTGTTTTGTTATGTTTCTAGTCAGGTTTACCAAATATTATATTTTTTGGATACATGTATGTATTTTCAAAGAGATAATTAATACACTTAATTGTGTGTTACTTTTGTTGGTATAGCCTCAGAGTTTAAAACAAAAATAGTTTAAAATACACTTTAAGAAGATCCATTAAAAGTGTTAGTTTCTTGTATGGAATATAGTTAGCTTAATATGTTGCTGTACTGAACATTTTTTCTTCGGCTTTATAAATCTATCTAGTCAAAGATCATCATCATCGTCAAGTACCGGGCCTGCTGGCGTAGGTGATCACGTCTCTCCACAACTTTCGATCTGGACAATTATTTATCATTTTTGTTGTTGACCTTCTGCTAAGCCATTTTCTTAAGCTTTCTGGTATCTTTTCTCTTTGCTTCCCTCTGTCTCTTCGTCCCTCAATCTTTCCAGTTGTTCTCTTCTCATTACATGGCCAAAAAATGATGATTGTTTCTTCCTAATATTGGAAATAAGCTCACTTTTTGCTTTGACCTCTTTCAGAACATTTTCATTACTCTTCTTAGCTGTCCATGGTATTCTCAATATTCTTCTGTAAAACCAAATTCGTACAGACTCCAGTGATTATCTTGTCTGTTGTCCTATTGTCCATGATTCACATCCATATGTTAAGACTGGCTCTATATACCATTTACGAACTCTTTTTCTTGTTTCTGTTGTCGAAAATGGATTGCATTGTATCTTCCTCATTTTTTGGGAAGCTGTAGTCAAAGATAGTGAATATCAAAACATCTGTAGTGACGATGGAGGTTGTAACTCTTTTGATACAGAAACAAATAAGAATAAGTTGAATGTGCACACCAAGGAAATTCAAGAAATGCTGAGAAAAGAGAATATTATTAGCATTAGGCACTCCTTAATACATCTTGGTCTTGAGCAGAAATATGTTGACCTACACTATGTTACATCTTGTTCTTGCGCAGAAATATGTTGACATACACTATGTTACATCTTGTTCTTGCGCATAAATATGTTGACATACACTATGTTACATCTTGTTCTTGCGCAGAAATATGTTGACATACACTATGTAGAGTTTCGTATGATTTATGGGAACTGCAGTTGTATTTTCTTCCTAATGTCAGATTTATCATTTTTATATTGTTGCTATAAACGTTCTGGAAGAGGCCAAAGCAAAAAAGAGAGCTGATATCCAATATTTGGAAGAAGCAATCATCATTTTTTGGCCATGTAATGAGAAGGGAACAGCTGGAATATATTGTGACAACTGGGAAAATAGAGGGACGAGGAGATAGAGGGGAGCAAAGAGAAAAGATACCAGACAGCTTAAGAGAATGGCTTGGCAGAAAGTCAACAACAGAAATTATAAATAACTGTCGAGATCAAAAGTTCGGGAGAGACATGATCACCTACGCCAGCAGGCACGGTACTTGATGATGATGATGATGACGATGATATTGTTACTAATTTTAGTACTGTTGTTTCATGTTTGTGTTTTATGTAAATGTATTTAATTAATTACTACTTGTTATTGTCTTCTGAAATGCTTGTTATTAACATCTATTTGTAACACACTTAGCTATAAGGGATAAACATTCATGGTTGTTTAAGAAGTGTTGATTGGTAAACTACAATAGTAAGTCATTAGAAACATCTTTTGTAGAAAGTGAAAATATGCTCAATCTCACATTTATTATTCAAGCTTGAAATATTTTCCCATAATTTCATATACACTTTCACACCCGCATGATATACTGAACTAATTTATTTTCTGTTATGCTTGTACAATTAATATTTCCTTTACTTGTTCAGTTTTTCATACTTTCATTCACACTTATTTCCATTTCTGCACTTACAATCTATTTATCCTATTATGCACATTTTTTTGCTTCTTTATATACACAATATATATCTGCATTTACGATTATTATTTTTTTTAATTTGACAAGAAACTTTACATATTTAATATTTTTTTTTTATTCAGTTATTCTCCCACCTATTCATGCAGGTATTTTCCCATCTACTTGTACAGTTATTCTCCCATCGATTCATGCAGGTATTTTACCATCTACTTGTACAGTTATTCTCCCATCGATTCATGCAGGTATTTTCCCATCTACTTGTACACTTATTCACTTATCTATTCATGCAGGTATTTTCCCATCTACTTGTACAGTTATTAACGTATCTGTTTATGCAAGCATTTTCCCATCTACTTGTACAGTTATTCTCCCATCTATTCATGCAAGCATTTTCCCATCTACTTGTACAGTTATTCTCCCATCTATTCATGCAAGCATTTACTCCTCTGTTTATACAGTTATTCTCTCATCTATTCATGCAAGCATTTACCCCTCTGTTTGTACAGTTATTCTCCCATATATTCAAACACGCATTTACACCTCTGTTTGTACAGTTATTCTCCCATCTATTCATGCAAGCATTTTCCCATCCACTTGTACAGTTATTCTTCCATCTATTCATGCAAGCATTTACTCCTCTGTTTGTACAGTTATTCTCCCATCTATTCATACAAGCATTTTCCCATCTACTTGTACAGTTATTCTCCCATCTATTCATGCAAGCATTTACTCCTCTGTTTGTACAGTTATTCTCCCATCTATTCATACAAGCATTTACCCCTCTGTTTGTACAGTTATTCTCCCATCTATTCAAACACGCATTTACCCCTCTGTTTGTACAGTTATTCTCCCATCTATTCACGCAAGCATTTTCCCATCTACTTGTACAGTTATTCTCCCGTCTATTCATGCAATCATTTTCCCATCTACTTGTACAGTTATTCTCCAATCTATTCATGCAAACATTTACCCCTCTATTTGTTAAGTTATTCTCCCATCTATTCATGCGAGCATTTACCCCTCTGTTTGTACAGTTATTCTCCCATCTATTCATACAAGCATTTACCCCTCTGTTTGTACAGTTATTCTCCCAAGTACTTTGATGTACGTGTACAGTTATTCTCCCATCTATTCATACAAGCATTTACCCCTCTGTTTGTACAGTTATTCTCCCATCTATTCATGTAAGCATTTACCCCTCTGTTTGTACAGTTATTCTTCCATCGATTCATGCAGGTATTTTCCCATCTACTTGTACAGTTATTCTCCCATCTATTCATGCAGGTATTTTCGCATCTACTTGTACAGTTATTCTCCCATCTATTCATGCAGGTATTTTGTCATCTACTTGTACAGTTATTCTCCCATCTATTCATGCAGGTATTTTTCCATCTACTTGTACAGTTATTCTCCCATCTATTCATGCAGGTATTTTCCCATCTACTTGTACAGTTACTCTCACATCTATTCATGCAGGTATTTTCCCATCTACTTGTACAGTTATTCTCCCATCTATTCATGCAGGTATTTTCCCATCTACTTGTACAGTTATTCTCCCATCGATTCATGCAGGTATTTTCCCTTCTACTTGTACAGTTATTCTCCCATCTATTCATGCAGGTATTTTCCAATCTACTTGTACAGTTATTCTACCATCGATTCATGCAGGTATTTTCTCATCTACTTGTACAGTTATTCTCCCATCGACTCATGCAGGTATTTCCCCATCTACTTGTACAGTTATTCTCCCATCTATTCATGCAAGTATTTTTCCATCTACTTGTACAGTTATTCTCCCATCTATTCATGCAGGTATTTTCCCATCTACTTGTACAGTTATTCTCCCATCTATTCATGCAGGTATTTTCCCATCTACTTGTACAGTTATTCTCCCATCTATTCATGCAGGTATTTTCCCATCTACTTGTACAGTTATTCTCCCATCGATTCATGCAGGTATTTTCCCATCTACTTGTACAGTTATTCTCCCATCTATTCATGCAGGTATTTTCGCATCTACTTGTACAGTTATTCTCCCATCTATTCATGCAGGTATTTTGTCATCTGCTTGTACAGTTATTCTCCCATCTATTCGTGCAGGTATTTTCCCATCTACTTGTACAGTTATTCTCCCATCTATTCATGCAGGTATTTTCCCATCTACTTGTACAGTTATTCTCCCATCTATTCATGCAAGCATTTCCCCATCTACTTGTACAGTTATTCTCCCATCTATTCATGCAGGTATTTTCGCATCTACTTGTACAGTTATTCTCCCATCTATTCATGCAGGTATTTTGTCATCTACTTGTACAGTTATTCTCCCATCTATTCGTGCAGGTATTTTCCCATCTACTTGTACAGTTATTCTCCCATCTATTCATTCAGGTATTTTCCCATCTACTGGTACAGTTATTCTCCCATCTATTCATGCAAGCATTTCCCCATCTACTTGTACAGTTATTCTCCCATCTATTCATGCAAGCATTTACTCTCTGTTTGTACAGTTATTCTCACATCTATTTATGCAAGCATTTACCCTCTGTTTGTACAGTTATTCTCCCATCTATTCATACAAGCATTTACCCCTATGTTTGTACAGTTATTCTCCCATCTATTCAAACAAGCATTTACCCCTCTTTTTGTACAGTTATTCTCCCATCTATTCACGCAAGCATTTTCCCATCTATCTACTTGTACAGTTATTCTTCCACATATTCATGCAAGCATTTACTCCTCTGTTTGTACAGTTATTCTCCCATCTATTCACGCAAGCATTTTCCCATCTACTTGTACAGTTATTCTCCCGTCTATTCATGCAATCATTTTCCCATCTACTTGTACAGTTATTCTCCAATCTATTCATGCAAACATTTACCCCTCTGTTTGTAAAATTATTCTCCCATCTATTCATGCAAGCATTTACCCCTCTGTTTGTATAGTTATTCTCCCATCTATTCATACAAGCATTTACCCCTCTGTTTGTACAGTTATTCTCCCAAGTACTTTGATGTACGTGTACATTTATTCTCCCACCTATTCATACAAGCATTCACCCTTCTGTTTGTACAGTTATTCTCCCATCTATTCATGCAAGCATTTTCCCATCTACTTGTACAGTTATTCTCCCATCTATTAATGCAAGCATTTACCCCTCTATTTGTACAGTTATTCTCCCATCCATTCATGCAAGCATTTTCCCATCTACTTGTACAGTTATTCTCCCATCTATTCATGTAAGCATTTACCCCTCTATTTGTACAGTTATTCTCCCATCGATTCATGCAGGTATTTTCCCATCTACTTGTACAGTTATTCTCCCATCTATTCATGCGGGCATTTACCCTTCTGTTTGTACAGTTATTCTCCCATCTATTCATGCAAGCATTTTCCCATCTACTTGTACAGTTATTCTCCCATCTATTCATGTAAGCATTTACCCCTCTATTTGTACAGTTATTCTCCCATCTATTCATGCAGGTATTTTCCCATCTACTTGTACAGTTATTCCCCCAAGTACTTTGATGTACGTGTACAGTTATTATTAAACACATTACATCTGTAAAGTTATCTCTTTTCTACCGAGTACAATTATATTACCATCTTCCATCTATGCGTACACTTATTCTCATATTTATGCGTGTACTGTTGTTTTCCTCTCACCTCCACAGCTGTTCTAGCACGTACATAAATGAAACAGCTTCAACATTTTCCTTATCAAAAGTCATTCTTATGAGCCGTATAAATATACACCATATGTCATTTAAATATATTATGCCATTTCGTTCTAATCAACATGAGCAAATAATACATTCACAAACACTCTACATTACCCATTGGGATTCCAACCAACGTCGGCTCCTTCTTCGGTTTTTTCTTGGAGCAAAAATCCTTGTCTGCGATGTAAGCGATGATGATAAGTGCCGGGAAGAAGAAGAACGTGAGCACTGCCTCCCATATATCAACCACGTTAGGAGTTATCACCAGCAAGACGAAAGCCATCCAGACATAGGCGAACACACAAGAAAAGGTCGTCACACAAAATACCTGTGAAAGGTTCACTGATTTGTTATTAAAAATAGTTTTGTTAATTACTTTATAGAATTTCTCTCTCTCTCTCTCTCTTTCTCTCCGCTCTCTCTCTCTCTCTCTCTCTCTGTTTATTTCGGAAACACCGCTTCTGGTAAACTTTTTGTATTTTAGTCATCCTCTGTATACATATTTCAGAAGCAGTAGAAAATTAGACTGTCGTCAGCTTTCATTCACATTTGAAGATCGTTGACAACGTTAGTACAGATGTAAATACATCAGGGCTTTAGAGAAAAGCTGGTTTATTACGATGTTTTCTTTTATTGGAATGGTATTGTTAGTTCCAGTAACCCCCCCCCCCTCCCCCCCCCCTCCCCTTTTAAAAATAGAAAAAGCCGTTGTGAATATCATCATCGTCATCAATATCATCATCAAGTACTATGCATCCTGGCGTAGGTAATCATGCTCCTCGATAGCTTTCTCTCTAATTGGAGTCAATTGGAGACATTTGGAGTCTTTTCAGACCGTTGGTAACAAGCAATCATGATAAGTCGGTAGTTTGGTAAAATATTAGTGTCTTATACTGGATATTGCTTTGCTGAACAGCTACTCTCATGGCTGAATCTTCCAATATTGGACAAACAGATCCGTCAGCAGAATGAACAAGATGTATTCGTGGTGCCTGCCCTCGTCTCTATTGACCTGCGCCTTTTGTCTTCTGAATTTTATATCAGCACTGCATCGAAAGTTGCTGTGCCATTTTTTATTTTTGTTTTCCGTGTGCTACGATCTGCAGCCCGATTTTCCCAGTTTATTTCACTGATAGAAAGTTTCCCCAAGGAAGCACTGCAAACATCCTTATATCTCAGCACTGTCTGTCCTTTGGTCTCTTTCTGCCCTCAAGTTCGCCATAGAATATTTGTTGGGAATGCGATATTTCACCATTCTTCTTACATGACACAGCCACCTTTGTCCACGACTCTTAAGTGTTATAGTTTATTCGAAGGCCCCGGTATCACTGTAAACGAATGAAAACCCATCGACCAGCCGTGCCAGTGAAATCATTCGAATTAACTTCTTATCAAATATCCAAACAAAGAAAGATAGCGGCAGTCCCCATCACAGCAAACACTGCACACGCCAAAAGACAAAAAGCGTATCAGCACCGAAAATGAACGCAGCTGAACTGCCCTTCATCATGCGATATCATCATTCATCGTAAGCAATCTGAATATAGAAACACCATCTGGATGAAAAACACAGCTCGCGGTGTGCACAGAGCACTAAACTCAGTATCTCCTGCAGCAAATCGGACTTTGAATATGAGGAAACTGCAACAAGGAACACTTTTCAGCCTGTGCCTCAACGGTTCCTGCCGCATATCGCCATATTGACAGGAAGACCTCCTAAGTGTTGCCATGATGGATGGGAGTTTGGCTCGTTGTAACACATTAGAGTTGGTTACTTTGTCCTGCCATTTGATGGTCATAATCTTTGAAGGCAACAATTAGGAGTAGTGCACCACATTCTCAGCTAATAATAAACATAAAAGCATGAAATTGTGCACACTTTAAAAATGGCTTGTATCGATTCTGTGCACCAAATTGCACTGCAATCGGCCAAATAATATGACTGCTTTAAATCGTTGAAATGGAGCATTTAGCAACTTGTGTTATAAGCAGCAAATTGTGATATAATTTCTTGTTTTTGAGAAGAAAGCTGTTGTGAACATTTACAAGCTAATATGTGATGTTTATGGAAGATTTGCAGGAGCACAGTAAGTCGCTGGGTTCAGAATAAAAGAACAGGAAGGCGGAGATACGGAGCTTCTTGATCGTCATGCTGTGAACGGCCTGCCACAGTCACTAATATCAGAGATATTAAAATACGCTGAGGATATTATTCTTCCTAATAGGTGCATCACTACTCAACATTTAATGGGCCTTAAAGTTGTCAGTCAGCATTGGTAGTGCAAATGTAATTATAAAAACTGTCAGATTATCTAAGGTTTGTGCAAGATGGGCTTCACGAAATCTCACAAACGATCATCGCTCGCAAAGAAAAGCAATTTCTTCTGAACCGTTGAAGCGTTTCAATGTTGATGGAGATAGCGTTTTGGCTAAGATTGTTACAGGTGACGAATCCTGGGCACATCATTTTGAACCTGAGACAAAAAGACAGTCAATGGAGTGGCATCATCCGCACTCACCACGAAGAAAGAAATTCAAGACATCTCCTTCAGCTGGAAAGGTCATGGTCACTGTCTTTTGGGACATTGAAGGTGTGATTCTTGTGGATGTTATGCCAAGAGGAGAGACATTCAGTTCGCAAGCTTACATTAAGATGTTCAAGGTGTGATTCTTGAGGATGTTATGCCAAGAGGAGAGACATTCAGTTCGCAAGCTTACATTAAGATGTTGAAGGTGTGATTCTTGAGGATGTTATGCCAAGAGGAGAGACATTCAGTTCACAAGCTTACATTAATATGTTGAAAAGTGTGATTCTTGAGGATGTTATGCCAAGAGGAGAGACATTCAGTTCACAAGCTTACATTAAGATATAGATACAAACTTTACATTTTCGCAGAGTTCAGCCGCATGAGAATCCAGCAGACCAGCTTCTCCTTCACGACAATGCGCGCCCTCATACAAGTCTATCAACACGGGAAGTAATCACCAAATTGGGTTGGACTGTACTTCCCCTTCCACCCTACAGCCATGATTGGGCACCCTCTGATTTCCATCTCTTTGGTCCTCTTAAAGATGCTCTCCGTGGAACAAGGTTTGAAGATGACGAGGCAGTGATTCATGCAGCAAAGAAATGGCTGCACGATCAAGACAAAGACTGGTATAGGCTAGGAATACATGCACTTGTTGCGCGCTAGTATAAAGCTGTACAAGTGGATGGGAATTATGTTGAATGATATCGATGTTTACATGGCATATCCATATATCATCATCATTATCATCAAGTACCGGGCCTGCTGGCGTAGGTGATCATGTCTCTCCACAGTTTTCGACAGTTATTTATAATTTCTGTTGTTTGACCTTCTGCCAAGCGATTCTCTTAAGCTGTCTGGTATATTTTCTCTTTGCTTCTCTCTATCTCTTCGTCCCTCAATTTTCCCAGCTGTTACAATATATTCCAGCTGTTCCCTTCTCATTACAAGGCCAAAAATGATGATTGTTTATTCCTAATATTGGATATCAACTCTCTCTTTGCTTTGGCCTGTTTCAGAACGTTTTCATATCTCTTCTTAGCTGTCCATGTTATTCACAACATTCTTCTGTAAAACCACATTTCTACAGCCTCCAGTGATTTTCTTGTCTGTTGTCCTATTGTCCATGATTCACACGCATATGTTAAGACTGGTTTAACATAACATTTAAGAACTCTTTTTCGTGTTTCTATTGTCAAAAAGAAAGAAGCAATCAACATTTTTCGGGTACATCATGAGAAGAGGAAAGTTGGAATACTTGGTTACAACTGGCAAAATAAAAGGAAAGAGAGATCGCGGACGACAAAGAGAGAAAATACTGGATAGCTTGGTGTCATGGCATGGAAAACAGTCAACAACAGAACTGATACGATGTACTGTAGATAGAAGATTGTGGAGGGACATGATCACCTACGCCAACCGGTATGGCACATGATGATGATGATTGTTAAAAATGGATTGCACCGTATCTTATTAAGTGTGAGAGTGCAAACATTTTTTTTCAGATAGAGCGCTTTAAAACGTATGAATATTCTGCAAAGTGCCCTTTCTGTTGCAGTTATTTCTACAAAAAAAAAAAAAAACAACTCGCTGGCTGTCATCTGAATGGCAAATAGGATACACGATCACAGAGCCATCTCTTGCATTTATGGTAATATTTAATGCAGATCCGCTGACGTAAATGTGCCATATTTATTGTGTGTATGAATGCGACTGTTTCTATAATGATGGTTTGGAATAGATGTGCCAAGGCCATTGTTTCCATAAAGATGGATTGGAATTGTTGGTTGTGCCTATATAGCTACGCATTTGTTTTCATAAAGATGGTTTAGAATATGTGTGCCTAGGCGTATCTACTCGATGTGGTGTTTGAAGGTTCAGACCTTACTGTGGAGAATTGTTTACAAACATAACAGCTTATTTCTGACGTCAATATCTTGAGATCTACGTATATGGAGTTTTTAGCTGGAACTCTATATATGTTCTATGTTAACAAATATAAATCGTAATTTCTACCACTAATACACAACTAGGTAAAGGTCTAGTATAGTCCCGACAATTATTTCAGCGAAAGAAATTATTTCCGCACCAAAACGTGACTTCACTTGACAGGTGGGCTACTTGGTAACAGTCTCAGCCTAAAGAAATTAGCTAACTAAAGAGATGAGGATAGCTACAATTTCATTCGTGGTGGAATCAGTTGATATAGAAGACATATTACTGCAGTACACCTCTATGGTGCCTTCAGCAGAACACGGAAAATTAAGAATGTCATAATCGTCACATCAAATAGCCAAAGTTTTGTGTCGAGTCCGCATTTCAATCATCCTCATGATCATTTTAGAGAGCAATAATTATTTACCATTTTCGAATACGTCAGCAAAAAAAAAACACATTTATTTGTCTCCCTTTAAGTAGGCGCAACAACTCAGTAAATTCTGGTGACTACCAAGAGCGGTTTGATCCCGATAGACAGCTCCTAAGTTAGGTGATGGATTTTTTGGGAGGGAAATTAGGGCGGGCCTGACGTAACTCTGACCACGTAACCCATACAACATGCCATTGATCGTTGAAAAATATGGGCACTAACACCACATTTCCCGTACGCCTGGACGGAAGCTCTTTACCTACTTCTCTCCCCTTTACTCTCTCCATCTTCTTCATTATAATCATATTCTTCACCGGTTGGTGTTGGTGTTCATGTACTTTAACAATTTTCTATCCACAGCGCATCGTATCAGTTCTGTTGTTGGCTGTCTTCCATGCGATTAAACCACGCTTTCTAGTATCTTATCTTTCTTTCCCTGTAATTTGCCAGTTGTAACCAAGCATTCCAACTTTCCTCTTCTCATGTGCCAGAAAAATGTCGATTGTTTCTTTCTGATGTTTTGTAGGAGCTCCCTTTTTATGTTAGCCTCTTTGAGAATGTCCTCGTTGGTCTTTTTAGCTGTTCAGGGAACTATCAACAGTCTTCTGAGAAATCCCATCTCTGTAACCTCTAATAGTCTTTTCATTTGTTTGTCTACTGTTCATGACACTACCATTTACCGTACACTTATCTAAATGTAACATTTGCATTAATCTTAAAAATGAGATAAATGTTTTACTTTGAAACTTGCGATTCGTCTAATCTCTCCATCAGGAACGCACGAGATGCAGATAGCAGAGATGAAGAGAAGATTGAATGCAGCAGATCCGACAATAGTTCCTGGACCGAGCTGTCCTGACTCAAAGTTATTGCCGACGATCTCAATGATTGAGAGAAGTATTTCAGGAGCGCTTGTTCCCAACGCTAGAAGACTCAGGTTTGCTACCGTGTCATTCCACACCTGAAAAACATCGAGTATAATCATTAATCATATACCACATTTATATCACATATATCACAAATACCATATATACCGTATATACCATATAATGAAAACACTGTTTTGTTAATATGTGTAATAAGTCTTTGTTTGTAAAGGTAAAAATTGATCCACAGCATTACTGTCTTTAGTGTGTGAAATGTACGGTTTTCTTTTAATCTGTTGAAAACTTCTCTTTTGGGAGTGCGATCCATTGCTATCACATATAATGTTTTTATTTCAATGACCAAACTTCAGGTATTTGTTGTGTTCAGGTGGATCGACGAGGGACTTTTGTGTTCTACAGATAATTACCCCTCTTCATCATCCGCTCTTAAAAGGGCTTTAATGTGCATTATCGCGGTGCGGCGTATGTTTACAGCATGTTACTAAATATGCGCCTTTCGTCTCAAAACATCTGAATTTCACATGGTTATGGTTATGGAAGGCCCCGGTATCACTGCAAACGAATTAAAATCTATAATTGCTCAACCGCTCGTGCAAGTTGAATCATCCGAATTACTATCTCATCTCCCAAACAAAGAAAGGTAGCTGTAGTCCCCATCATAGCAGTCTCAGCACACGCCAAAGACATAAGGCGAAACCGCACAGAAAGTGAACACAACCGTCTGTTCCCTGTCATACGATATCATCATTCATCGTAAACAATCGGAATATTGAAACACGATTAAAACGGATGAAACGCACAGCTCACGATGTGCACAGAGCACTTAACTCCAAAAGTAGCTCCAAAAACTACTGTAGCAGGCGCGGCAAAAACTACTTTAGCAGGCGCGGCAAAAACTACTGTAGCAGCATGAAACCTGTTCTAGCTTATAAACAAACAACAACCAAATGTAAAACTCAAAATAATGAAATCTTATGTCTATTCAACATTAATGTAGTTTGAACAACTAAAAAATGAAGACATTATTGGAAACAATCCGAACAAGATAAACAATTCTTTTTTTCTTTCTTTCCTTCCTCATTTGTCTTTCAGCATCGGGGGGAGATATAATTTGCGGTCTTTTGCTCTTCTGTTCACCTCTGCTGCTGTTATGTTTCATAGTGTTTCTAATATTCCATCGATCTATCTTTTTCGTGGTCGTCCCTTGGGCCTGATGTTCTAGCAATGTTTATTGAGGGCTCGGTGTTTTGTGTTTTGATCACTCTGCCTTGACACGTGGCCAAACCATTTTATCTGTTATTTCTTTATATATTCTGAGGCAGGGGGTTGTTCCTAGCTTTTTTCTCAGATCTTCAGGTTTGATCTTGTCACTCAGACTATTTCCTGTCATTCGTCTAACACACTAAGCTACACAAAAAAGGCATTTGAAAATATACCAAGGGCCATAACTACATAATGAATGTAAAGGTAATCAGAAATAAAGTAGGAAACAGTTAAAGTGCACTGACAATATTAAGAGCTGGGATGGTAACCGGGCATAGAGTATACCATCAAAGCAATTAGATGCTTAGCAGTTAGAGACCGATTATAATAGAACGCCGTTCTGTGGTAACCAACCTTCATTTCAGATACGTCACATGATCAACTACGAGAGTTGCTTCTCCTTTGACAAACAAGAAAAAGAGTTCTTAAATGTTACGTAGAGCCAATCTTAACATATGGATGCGAATCATGGACAATAGGAGAACAGACAAGAAAATCAATGGAGTCTGTAGAAATGTGGTTTTACAGAAGAATATTGAGAGTACTATGGAGAGCTAAGAAGAGTAATGAAGATGTTCTGGGAGAGGTCAAAACAAAAAGAGCGCTAATTTCCAATATTAGGAAGAAACAATCATCATTTGTTGGCCATGTAATGAGAAGAGAACAACTGGAATATTTTGTAACAACTGGAAAAATTGAGGGACGAAGAGATAGAGGGAAGCAAAGAGAAAAAATAACAGACAGCTTAAGAGAATGGCTTGGCAGAAGGTCAACAACAGAAATGATAATTAGCTGCCGAGATCGAAAGTTGTGGAGAGACATGATCACCTACGCCAGCAGGCCCAGTACTTGATGATGATGATGATGATGATGTACTGAATGTAGACATTGTCATTGTTCATCATCATCATTTTTGAGTGCCGTCTCCGCATCGAAGATTGGCTACCAGGGAGTGTTATTCCGCTCTGTCTTTTGCTTTGATGGTGCACGTTGTCATAGGCTGACTTGTCCATCTTTTGCTTTGATGGTGCACGTTGTCATAGGCTGACTTGTCCATCTTTTGCTTTGATGGTGCACGTTGTCATAGGCTGACTTGTCCATCTTTTGCTTTGATGGTGCACGTTGTCATAGGCTGACTTGTCCATCTTTTGCTTTGATGGTGCACGTTGTCATAGGCTGACTTGTCCATCTTTTGCTTTGATGGTGCACGTTGTCATAGGCTGACTTGTCCATCTTTTGCTTTGATGGTGCACGTTGTCATAGGCTGACTTGTCCATCTTTTGCTGTTACTCGTCCATGTTAGTCTTGGCTTACCTCTGCCTCTTTTACTTTGTATTTTTCCTTCCAAGATTACTTTTAGTAGGCTGCTGTGTCTTTTAACATGAGCCAAGAAATCTAATGTGTCTTGTTTGAACTATGTTTAGTAGAAGTCTAATAATTTTTAGTTGTTTTAAAACTTCATTTGTTTTTCTTTCTTTCCGTCCAATTCTTCCGATTCTTCTTTATATCCACATTTCACAGGCTTCAATTTTCTGTTCTGTTTTCTTGTCTAACGTCCATGTTTCTGCACCATATATGAATGCTGAGAAAAACATTTTGATATTCTTAGTTTTAGCCCTGGCGTTATTTGATGTTAGCATATTTTTCATGGCATCAAAATTACTTTTTGCCATTCCTATTCTTTTGATATCTTAGTTTTACATTTTCCATCACTGGTATGTGTCCATGCTAGTTGTAGCTCTGAACTGTTTTTCAGGTCTATTCCTTCAACTTTGATATCCACTTGTAGGTATTGAGTGTTATCTTTGTTTATGATCATAATGTTAGTATGTTGCATATTTATATTTAATCCATATTTGTTGCTTGTCATGTTTATTTCATTAAATAATTGTTGTAGATCTTTAGGATTTTCTGCTTGTAACACAGTATCATCAGCATGTCTTAGGTTATTGATTATCTTTCAATTAATGTTTAGACCTGGTATCTCTGTAGTGTTTTTAAAGATTTGCTCAATGTAGAGATTGAACAAGTTTTCGATAGAATGCATCCCTGTCTTACTACTCTTTTTGTATCAATGGGTGTAGAGTTCTTATTGTTATATTCTATTACTGCTGTTTGCTCCCATTATAAATTACATATTAGTTGTACGTCTGTGTCAGCTAGATGTATATCTTTTAGGCAGTCTAGTAGTTGTTTATGGTGTATTCTATCAAAAGCTTTGGTGTAGTCTATGAAGCAGGCTTGTTTACTTCTGTGTACTCTTCGATTAATGTCCTCATGCAGAATATGGCGTCTTTTGTCCAACTGCTTTTCCTAAATCCAAATTGTTGTTTTTCTAATTCCATATTGAATTTATTCTGAATCCTTCCTTGTATAACTTTTAGCAAGAGTTTTGTTACATGGCCCATCAGGCTTATTGTTTTAAACTCAAAATTATATTTATTTTACATTGCAACTTTATCGATATTTCAGTTGAATATTATTTATTTATTTTGAGTCAGTTACATGTTTCTTTATCAACTGAGAGAATTGGAGAGAGTGAAGTTGCACATGAACCTGCTCGTATACCCCAAGTCAGCGCGTTGTGACTACTCTACTGATGATCCCCAAGACCATATACTACACTATTTATAAATACCATGAAAACTTTGAAATAATCAGTTTCAAATAACTTTTTTTTAGATTTTAGAAAAGGGTGACTAGTCTGTATAAGCAATCATATAATAATATAACTATATGTAATTTCAACGAATGCATGCATGCACCTGTGTGTGTGCACACATATATATGTAGGTATACAAACTCACACACGTTTCCTTAATAGAAAGAATCATCATCATAATGTGATATGCTGGCTGGCGAAGGCAAACATGTTCAACAATTCTCTGTCTTCAGTGCATCGTATCAACGCTGTTATTGTCTAATTACCGTTTCACGATACTAAACTATCTTGTATCTTCTTTCTTTGTGGTCCGCGTTCTCACTTTCCCAGTTGTAACCAAGTATTCCAACCTTCGTCTTCTCATGATATGCCAGATAAATATCGATTGTTTCTTTCTGATATTTTTTTTTATAAGCTCTCTCTTTTCTGCGCTGGGAACCTCCTCGTTGGTCTTCTTGGATAGAAAGGATAAAATACTAAAAAAAATCAACTATAAAACATCAAATAAAAGAAAACTAACGATGAAGTCTTAAAGCAACTAAAATGAAAAGTGAACTACTAAACACAATTGAAACAAGACTCGTGAGATTTTGGGGACATGATAAAAGACACAGCAGCCTACTAAAAGTAATATTGGAAGGGAAAATACAAGGTATAAGAGGCAGAGACAGACCAAGACTAACACGGACGAGTAACATCAAAAGATGGACAAGTCAGCATATGACTATCTGCACCATCAAAGCAAGAAACAGAGCGGAATGGCGCTCCATGGTAAACAATCTTCAATGCGGAGACGACACTCAATTATGATGATGATGATGATACAATAACAGAAATGACAACTACTGCGGCTGCTATGAAAATTAAAAACTAAAACTTTGTGCAGTTTTCCGAAACCTAAAGTGACAAAAGTAAAGTAAAGGTTTCATCCACGCTTTGCTAGGTATATGGGGAATCTGGTGTTAGTGATCATATTTTTCCATCACCATTTCTAGGTGATGTGGTCGGTGTCACACCAGGCCGCCTTTACTTCCCAGAAAAACTCTGAACCTATTTTAGAGAGGTCGAGTTAACCTCGGAGCTTTGAGGGTTAAAAAAAAAAAAATCAACCACTTCTGGGATCTTCATCGGGAAACCGGATCTTTTTGATCAGGAAGCGAGCGCACTAACCAATCAGCCACCGAGGCCTACCGATGCCCAGAGTTGTGTAAGAGAAATAAAAAGGTATATATAAATGTAATGTTACCTTCAGCTCCACCTCTATGAAGCCTGTTTCCGCTTCGGGATCTGATATCCGAACAGTTCTGATCTTACTTGTTATCCTCTCAATAGCCGCCATGAATATGTCAGCAATATGGGCCACGCCAAGGAAGCACCAGAGAAGACCCATCAGGTACAGCGCTGCTCGAACTCTTACATTCCATGTGTACTCGTTGATCACTGGAAGCAAAAGATAGTCCCCAGAGCAGGTGTAGTTGTTGATATCAATGATCCCCTCAACGTGCGAATAGTTAGAATTGTTTCTCATTTTAAGGGGTTTTCACAAATTAATGAATCTTAAGGCCTGATACTTATTCCATACGTGAAAATATAAACAGTTCTCAAGTCTTGAATTTCTGGAATGTGCGTTTATCCAATGTCTTATCGTGTCTATACGATTGGCCTCCGTAAGTCTTGATTGCTAAACGTTTGGTGTGCGTCATGTGTTATATACAGATCTGAAAATAAAAAGTGGATCTGTTAGAGTGCATAATAGAAAAAAAAAATACTAGCACGTATGAGCAAATGGTGTATCGACATTATTTATTTCCGATAACGTTTACCAATCTTTTAAACTGCACAGCTTTTGTAGCTTAGATACATTTGTTTTGTAATGTGGGGTGGGAAATGAGAAGGAGAGGGTAATAATGACTTAATAAAGTAAATTAAATAATTTAAGAGACAATTAATTATGCATGTTTAGTTAATGTAAGAGGATTTGTAAAACCAACGAAAGTAAAGTGCGAAGCGATGTATCGCCTTTACAAAGCCAATGGAAGCATTTACCATTTAAATAGTAAATATTAATAGCCAGATATATGGTTTTGCGGAGTTGGTAGGTTAACATTAGTGAAATGTTGATATATTTGATATGTTCGGGGAAAGAACACAGGAGTGTTAATATCATTACCAGAAGCACATTCTAAAATAGTGTATATATGTGTGTGTGTGTGTGTGTGTGTATGTATGTATGTGTATGTATATATGTCATTGCCGTTATCTGTTGTTGCAATGTGTGGCTGGCAGCAGCGGTAACATTGTCTGAATGTACCACAGTGAAAGGGACAGACGTGTAGGTGAAATAAGGAAAGTTGTAGATAGTAAAAAAAAAAAAAGTAAAGTACCCCCGTCACGCCAAATGGCGTATAGGGAATATGGTGTTGGGGACCATAAATTTTACAGACCTTCGGCACATGATTTTTGGGTAATGTGGTCGGTATTACGCCTGTGCCGCTTCACTTTTCCAGAAAAAAATCCGGTACCCATTAAAGGCTGGGTGATCCCGGAAGCCGTCGGTTGGGATCGAACCCTACCCCTTGTCCTTTGAGAGTTGTAGATAACACAGAAGAAAGGTGAGCTAAGAATAGACACGAATTAACCACATTAGATCCAAAATAGAATAATAATTTTCATGTAGATAATACGGTAGCTTTAATAAAACGCAGACATTACAGTAGTTTGAATATACAATATACATTAATTCATCGTAGAGGATATATTCGTTTTAGCACGAAATACATGTCCTTTATAACAATATAGTAGTCTTAATGATGACTATACATGGATTGTAACTGAGACACTGTATGTGCCCTATGTAGACAATATAATAATACTAATATAGACTATATTTAGTGAACTCTATAAAGAAACTTAAAGTAATATAGACAATACAACAGTTTTAATGTAAGTGGTATGAAAGTCTGAAGGTAAACTAGTATACTAGTAGGTATACCAGTTATATGTAGGCAATATAGACATCATAGTGGAGTTAATATATGTGTGAATGTATGCTATATGTAATTCTTAATACAAGCAATAAGTACTGTTATTGTAATACGTCCACTAGTAGTTGGACTTTGAGCGGTCAACGATCCCACTGCTGGCGTCTGGATCGTTGAACATCAGAGCTGATCCAGACCATACGCCACTTCCCAGTGGTGCTACTGGAAACAGACTAACCAGTCAGGCCAACCAAGTAGGATTCTAAGAGGGCAGGTAACCCGATATTTTAAAAAATGCAATGTTGGAGGCAGACCGAAAACCACAGAGATCACAACTTTGAAGTAAACCACAACATAACGATCTACACCAACTCAACTCCCTTTTGTTAAGGACGGAAGGTGAAAAGGAGTAGTCATCGGGTGACGCGAGAAATTAAAAAAAAAGCACAAGTGTCATGTATTGTAGGCTCCATAGTTAAGTGACAACAACAGAGAGCATTGAAAACATCGCTTTAAAATTCAGAGTATTTGTAACTTAGAAGCGTTAACAAATTCTCGCCTTTCGAGTCTATCGAACTACTTTCTGGACATTACGTTGTTCACTTCATCTAATCCATTACTAGGAAACCTTTCTGTTTAATTAGCTTTTCCTTTTCCCTTGATACAAAAATTAGCGCTTTGTTGAATGCGACGAGAAAGTCACTTGGGATGATCTAATTCGCGTAGATCAAAAGAAAACTGACAATTGCTTATGTTACTTAATAAAATTAAGATGTTTTTTATTGACACGCAACGTTCAACCCTATGGTTGCTGCCCTGGGCAAGCAGAACTTCTGTGCCCTTTTCTATATTTTATTATTTTTACTCAATTTTTTTTTTCTTTTTTTTTTTTCTTTTTCTTTTTTTTTTCTTTTGAAGATTCTAGATAGCGCCCCTAAGCACTTGGTGCGCCGGGTCAACTGTCCGAGTTGCCGGTACCTTGAGCCGGCCCTTGTTCAACCACAGACTAGAAACAGTTATATTAGGAGGCGTATGTCTTAAAGGGTTAGTAAATATAACTTTACATACTGTTTAGAGTATTGTGAAGTAGAGCAAAATGAAATGGTTTTGTCACGTATCTCGATCTCCCGACCTGACAAAAACAATTCTGCAGAGAGTTGTGAAAGAGAAAGAAGGAGTAGTAGAAAGAAAAAAGATGGGGACATAAAGTGGGCAGACCTTGATTTGAAGCTTCCCAAAAAAAAAATACTGTAGATAGAAACCAATGAGAAGATCGATGGAATCTACCAGTAGTGACCCAACGAAGGAAGAATGGAAGGAAGGGAGAGAGGGAGAGTGGGAGGGAGGAAGGAAGGAAGGAAGGAAGGAAGGAAGGAAGGAAGGAAGGAAGGAAGGAAGGAAGGAAGGAAGGAAGGTGTAACACTTGGGAAGTATAAGGGAGTAACACATAACATGATGGACGTATTACTAAAATATATAATCCAGAACATATCATGATGATGAGTAGACAAATGACTGTGTAACAGACAAATAGGTCACAATGTAAAATATCCATGCTTTAATCAATCTCCACGTGTTGGTCACTGAAACATGCCACAGTTTTGTTCATAGGGTAACGGTATCAGTTGAAAAGCAAACCAGTCCCTCGAATATTAAGTGACAAAGTCGGACGTGCTGGGTTGAAATGCGCAAATTTCACAAAATCGTTGCTCGAATTACATCACAAGAAAAACACACCCTTGTCGCGACGAAAGATAACAGAGAAAGAGAAAAAAAGGTGGGTAATTCTATGCATAGATTGGAAGCTTGAATTTATACCTCACTGGAATAATGGTCTCATAAAAGTCCACACATATTGCATGATGCCACTCAGTAAAACAACTACTGTACAAGTATTTGTGACGACAGTAATATTAATGGCGCTATGTTAGTGTCAAATGTCACTAAATTGACTGCTTGTGTGAACATTTTATGTTCATGGGGTTTGCTTGAAAATAATTATATCATGAATTACTGTGACAGTTAGTAACACTATATGTTAGCGAATCACAGGAGGAGGATGAGGTATGTTTACAGCACTCGGAAACAATTATAAATAATCAGCAGAAAAAAACAATAAAGAACAATATATGGTCCGAAGCAGGATCGAACCAGTACTCCATGGCACAGCGCCTTGCCACGAAAAGTCAAAGACATCGCAAATGGTAGCTAATTTTTTAGTTAGCTGAGTTGGCAGTGTTCCCCAGCGTTTGGCTTTTCGTGGCATGGCGCAGTACCAAGGAGTACAGGTTCGATCCTACTTCAGACCATATGTTGCTCTTAGTTTTTTTTTCTGTTGTTGTTTATTTGTCATTTTTTCCGAGTGCTGTAAACATAGCTCCTCCTCCTATGATTCGCTGAATTATCGCCTCGAAGTTTCCCTCTATAATAATATTCATTTATTATTATTTGTCTACACTATAAGTTATATTTGTTCTTGCTGTTTTTGTCTTCAGTGCCTCTCTTTCTGTGCCATTTCTTATTGTCTTCAAATCTCTTTTGCTATGGCATCCGCATTAGTCTGTAATACCACTATTCCCCCACATGTGCCATCTGTATTAGTCTGTAATACCACTATTCCCCCAAATGTGCCATCTGTATTAGTCTGTAATACCACTATTCCCCCACATGTGCCATCTGTATTAGTCTGTAATACCACTATTCCCCCACATGTGCCATCTGTATTAGTCTGTAATACCACTATTCCCCCACATGTGCCATCTGTATTAGTCTGTAATACCACTATTCCCCCACATGTGTCATCTGTATTAGTCGCTTAGTCTATAATACCACTATTCCCCCACATGTGCCATCTGTATTAGTCTGTAATACCACTATTCCCCCACATGTGCCATCTGTATTAGTCTGTAATACCACTATTCCCCCACATGTGCCATCTGTATTAGTCTATAATACCACTATTCCCCCACATGTGTTATCTGTATTAGTCTGTAATACCACTATTCCTCTATTTTTAGAACCCTTACTTTTGATTTCTCGCCAGACTGCCTGGTCAGTGAGATATATAGTTGGTCAGCCCGCCCTCCTACTTTCTTTCAGTCAGCGTCTGACCGATCTTTGAACCGCAGAGAAGAGACCTTTTTTTTTTTTTTGCCTTTTAAAATTTTTTGTATATCTAACACATATTCGCCATGTAGTTAGATTTGTGTACATAGCCTTATATATATTTATGTGTTGTTGTTTGTTGCTCCAGCTGAAGGCCTACTTGGCCGAAACGTTGACTTTTGTTTTGTTACTCACCTACGTAAAGCTGTTACCATACCACTTCGTTCTCTCTCTCTCTCTCTCTCTCCCCCTCCCCCCCCCCTTTTCCCTTCTTTTTTTAAAAATTGCCACTATTCCCTTATCTGTGTAAAGGTAATTAGTATTCCATTACTTGGTTACAGCTGGTAAAATAAAAGGAAAGAGAGATAGCGGACGACAAAGAGAGAAAATACTGGATAGCTTGGTGTCATAGCATGGAAAACAATCAACAACAGAAATGATACGATGCACTGTAGATAGAAGATTGTGGAAGGACATGATCGCCTACGCCAACCGGTATGGCACATGATGATGATGATTCTATTACCTGTGTCATCAGCCCTAGTCTTTAATACCATTAAGCCTCTACCTGTGTCATCTGTATTAGTCAGTAATACCACTATTCTCCTACCTGTGTCATCTGCAAAAGTCGTTAATACCACTTTTCCCCTACCTGTGTCACCTGCAAAAGTCTTTAATACCACTATTCTCTTACCTGTGTCATCTGCTAAAGTCGTTAATATCTCTATTCCCCTACCCGTATCATCTGTATTAGTCTGTTCTTACTTTTTGATCTTATCTCTCATGCCATTTCCTGTCATTCGTCTAACATATTTCATCTCAAAAGTGGTTGTTTTTCTTATTGCTTTTTGCATCTAGGGTCCAGGTCTGGCATTGATAGCACAACGTTGGGATGAAGATTGTATTGTAGAGTGACCATTAGGTTAAATACACAAATAAAAATTATCAACTCCAAAAATGTTACATCAGTCCTCTTACATGGCTGTGAAAACGAGGAACAACAAAAACGACAATCACGATACTACACGAAAATGTCATTAATAAATGCCTGGGCAGAATCTATCTATCTATTGACCTTTCGAGCCGTAACCAGCCCATAGGGCGTAGACCAAGATACACCTTCTCCTATATGAATTTTTTGTTCTAGCAGTTTTCTTTTAAAGATATTTTATCAAATCTCGCCATCTGTCTCTGTTCTGTGCAAGCAGTTCTATCTAATTGAGGGAGCCGATTCCTGCTGCTCTTGCCTCTCTCATCAATGTTCTTCTCAGTGTCTCCCTGGGTCTTCATCTTTTTCTTTTCCCTGTTGTTTCCCATATGAGGGCTTGCTTTGCTATTCGATTATTATCTCTTCTCATCACATGTCCAACGTATGACCATCGTCTTTTCTTTATTATGAAGATATTAGTGGTTGATTGGCGATTTCTCTAATTTCCTCGTTTGTTTTGAATTCGTTCCATTCTATACCAAGTATTTTCCTTAGACATTTATTTTCGAATGCGTTCAACTTTGTTTCTATATCTCTTGTTGTTTTCCAGCTTTCACACGCATACGTAAGGGTTGATAGTACATTTGATTTGAATAAACTAAGTTTTGTGTTTGTGCTGATTAGTTTTGATTTCCACAACTTTTCAAGGCTTCTGAAAGACATTGCTGCTTTAGCCATTCTGATTCTAATTTCTTTGCTCGTATCCCCTTCTCGATCAATGTGACTTCCAAGATAGATAAAGTGATCAATCTCTTCTACTGGTTTGTTTTCCATGTATATTTTGTCACTTGTTGGAATTAAACTTTTCATGACTTTAGTCTTTTCATGATTGACCTCAAGCCCAATTTTGCTGGCTATTGATGATAGTTCATTTGTGTTTTCCTGCATCGTTTTTATCTGACTGCTGATGAGAACTATGTCATCAGCAAAGTCGAGGTCCTCCAAATGGTCTCCTTGTATCCATTCGATGCCTTTATTACCAGTGCAGCATTTCTTCATTATGAAGTCCATAACAATTCCAAATAACAAGGGCGATAAAATACATCCTTGTTTAACCCCAGTTTCTATTGGGAAACATTCGCTCAGTCCTTCCTCTGTTCGAACTGCACATGTGTAACCATCATACATGTCTTTGATAATATTTATGATTTTTTATGGTAAACCATATCTGGGCAGAATACAAAGGTGGAAATGTCAGGACTAAGTAATACAACAAAGACAATGGTGCTGGATACAACACACACAAATGAGAGCAGTACATGAAAGGTCTCTTTTATTATTATTATTTTTTCAACAAAGTTAAAGACCTAACTATTATTCGAGAGGCCAGGTAGAACCCAAGATAAAGAAGATAGATAGACGCAGAGATAAAGAAGATAGGTAGAAGGAGAGATAAAGAATATAGATAGAAGCAGAGATAAGGAAGACAGGTAGAAATAGAGATAAAGAAGATAGGTAGAAGGAGAGATAAAGAATATAGATAGAAGCAGAGATAAAGAAGATAGGTAGAAGTAGAGATAAAGAATATAGATAGAAGCAGAGATAAAGAATATCGGTAGAAGGAGAGATAAAGAAGACAGGTAGAAGGAGAGATAAAGAATGTAGATAGAAGCAGAGATAAAGAAGATAGGTAGAAGGAGAGATAATGAATATAGATAGAAGCAGAGATAAAGAAGATAGGTAGAAGGAGAGATAAAGAATATAGATAGAAGCAGAGATAAAGAAGATAGGTAGAAGGAGAGATAAAGAATATATATAGAAGCAGAGATAAAGAAGACAGGTAGAAGTAGAGATAAAGAATACATGTAGAAGTAGAGATAAAGAATGCATGTAGAAGTAGAGATAAAGAAGATAGGTAGAAGCAGAGATAAAGAAGACAGGTGGAAGTAGAGATAAAGAAAATAGGCAGAATCAGTGATAAAGAAGATAGGTAGTAGTAGAGATAAAGATGATGGGTAGAAGTAGAGATAAAAAGACAGGTAGAAGTACAGATAAAGAATACAGGTAGAAGTAAAGATAAAGAAGATAGGTAGACGTAAAGATAAAGAAGACAGGTAGAAGTAGCGATATAGAAGACAGGTAGAAGTAGAGATAAAGAATACAGGAAGGCATGGAACGTTTTGAAATTTTGACACCAAATGTAATGTAACCAAAAACAATAGTATTTTGTGAAGTAAAACGAAGAGCAATGTTCTAATGAACGAGGTATAGGTTGATCGCGTGGTTGCGCACCCGCTCAACTTAGAGGAAAGTTTGAAAACAAGTCAATGAATTAAAATACCTAGAAACAAAGTGAAAGTCAGGTGACAGATGCACAACAGAGGTGAGGTGCTGAATAGTTCAGACAAAGGCTGCATTTCAAAGAATGAAGAAAATGTAATACACCATTTTCTTGTCAATAGAAACAAGGAAATGAGTACTTCATTTTTATGTGGAACCAGTCTTGACATATGGATACAGATCCTCAACAATCTGGCAATAGACAAGCAAATCTTTGGAGGCCACAGAAAAAAAAAATTGAGAATACGATGAGCTGGTAAAAAAAAAGAGTTACGAAGACACGCTAATGGAGACCAAAGCAAACATAAAGTTTATTTGAAAAAAAAAAAAGAAGAGAATCATTTGGTGGGTTGGAAAAAGGGGGGGGGGGGGCGGAGAATGATATTAGAAGTGTGGAATAAGAGTTCTGACCCGAACACCTTGTGATGACTACAACTAACATGCGGCCATCATTCTCCAACACTATAGTTCCCTCGGCAGACCCAATAAATGGTGAAAATGCCGTAAAGAAAGTTATAAGAAGGGAACAACTGGAATACATTGTGACAAAAGGGAAAACTTAACGGAAAAGGGAATGGAGGGAAGCAAAGTGAAAAGATTCAAGATAGTTTAAGACAGAAACTCAACAACAAAATTGACAAACAGCTGTGGAAACAAAAAGTTGTGGAGCGACATGATCATCTGCGCCAGCAGGCACTGTACTCAATGATGAAGATGATATTGAGTAAGAGATTACCTGTAATCGTTGGGTCCAGGACAGATAATTATCAAATAACTAACCATGTCCAGCACAGAAACACATTAAGGAATCCATATGCTTGGGTTTGTTGTAGTCGGCAGACTCTTCTTAACTTGGGAATCATCGACATACGAGACGCAGGCCCCGATTAACTGTTCACAGGTGTCGTTGAAACAGTTGTCCAGACATTTGAGAGTGCAGTCTGACCCGTAGTACGTTTCCTTGCACGTATAGTCCGTACTTTCCGGGTCACATATGATGTCACAGCCATCAGAACACGTCTGTTTTTCCGTGAAGCCATGGCTCATATCTTGATGTGTTTCTGTGCTAGCCATGGCTCATATCTTGATGTGTTTCTGTGCTAGCCATGGCTGGTGTGTGTGTGTGTGTGCTAGCCATGGCTCATATCTTGGTGTGTATCATGTTAGTCATATCTCACATCTTGGTGTGTCCGTGTTAATCATGTCTCATATCTTTATGTTTGTATGTGTTTAGTCATATCTCATATCTTAGTGTGTATCTGTGTTAGTCATGTGTCACATCTTTGTGTGTGCATGTTTGGGTTAGTGATATCTCATATCTTTGTGTGCATGATTATGTTAGTCATATCTCATTACTTTGTGTGTGCATGTATGTGTATGTCACACCTCATATCCTTGTGTGTGCATGGCTATGTTAGTAACATCTCATATCTTTGTGAGTGCATGTCTATGTTGGTCATATCTCATATCTTTGTGTGCATGTCTATGTTAGTCATGTGTCATATATATTGATGTGTGTCAGTGTTAGTTATGCCTCGTATAGCTGTGTGCATGTCTGTGTTTGTCACATCTCATATCTTTCTGTGTGCATGTCTGTGTTAGTCACCTCTAGTGACTCGGGCAGATGGTACTCGTAAACCTGGGAGGGCCGACCATCAGAATCCCCCTACAGAAAAGATCATCTGCTGCCTTGCAGGAAGATTGGGGACAATCAAAGGCTAAGGAATGCAAACCTGAATAAAATGCTGGCTGAAATCGGTTGCACTGGGCCACTGGCGCAGAACACAGTGCAACGTTTTAACGGATGTTCAATCAGAGTGGATCTGACGGGCTCTAATTGTGATGTTCTGTCTGTGGGGGCGATCAACACACTTAACCTGACAGCTGACTTCCTGTGAGAGACTGGGATCCTGCTCTGATTGAGACTGATCGCACACAGAGAGAGAGAGAAATAACTAACCCATTAACCAGTCAATAAACCAAGACTCACACCTAATATTCTACCAACTAACTAATCAGCTTCCCTCTCTCTCTCTCTCTCTCCCCTCCCCCCCCCCCCTCTTGTCATCCTGTGTATCACAGCATCGAGCACATTGATGTGCTCTTAATGTTAGTCTACGATTTGACAACTATAAGTTTATGTGGTAATAACTATAAATTTATGTGGTAATAACTATAAGTTTATGTGGTAATAACTATAAGTTTATGTGGTAATAACTATAAGTTTATGTGGTAATAACTATTTTTGTAATTGCTATTTTGGAAGCCATCCATTTTTCTTCTGTTGCTGCGTTAACTGTTACTGCTGGTTCGGTTGTCGGTGTTGTTTGTTGATTTAATACCTAAACTATTTGATTAGATTTTGCAACTTAGAATTGGTGTTACGCCTATTTCTTTTTCTTTTTCTAATATTTGCGTTTATGACATGTCATTTTTTTGTGTTGAATTTTTCTATATTCTTTTAAAACATCACAGTTCAGTAGTTATGGTCTTTTTGATGTTACCATCCACTAATAAGTGTTCCCCAGGTCACGTGCTATTTGTGATATTGGTAGAGCAGAAGCGGTGGCTTTAACGGCATTAATTGTGACGATTCTCGTAGCAAAAAGTAAACAACAAATCAACCAGTAAACCAATTAACTAACCATTAGTTTAACATTCACCCGACCAAAGAACACAATTAATTTATCTACAAAGCAACTAATTTTTAGTTAATAAGGAACCAACAAACAAAGCAACTAATTTTAGTTAATAAGGAACCAACAAACAAAGCAACATATCAAATGAAATTATGAGCCAACCAGCTATTTAGCTATCCAGTTGACAAGTACTCAGCCAATGCTTGTTCTCAGATATTTATGCCACATGGCACTTTAGAAATCTCTCAATAAAACTACTATGGATCGAAGGACAAATCGCATGCATTTAACCACCGGCACGTGACGAATGTATTCATCGCTGTACTCCATCAGCGTTGTCACAGCCTAATACTGGCACATTATGTCATGTTTGCCTTAGGCAGTGATGGCATTAGACGAAATGTAACAACGGTGATGTTTGATCGGCATAAAAAGAGAAAATAACGGTTTTTAAAGAACTGACAATTACAACTGGGAAAAAAAAGTATTGTTTGCTGCATTTATTCCAGCTCTGGGGATTTGGTTGGTGAGGCACTGGAGAATAAAGGTCGCTTGCACAGTTTCGTTACTACAAAGTGTTCCGGTTAGAGTTTTTATTTCATTCCCTTCCTTTTCCCCATAATCTTTTTTTTTAACTTATAAGGAAAAAAGACCATAAGTTGTATGATAATGACGTATGCACCAAATCGAAATTAGCAGAATTCGCATATTGTCATAGACTAGCGACACAACGCATTTACGCCTTCCATAAAAGAAGAGGAGACTCAGACTCCACCATGGATCGAACCTGAGTCCATCTTATAAGGAAAATTTTTGTTAATCGTTAAAGCCACCAGAAATCTAATTTTTAAGATATTTTATAACAGGCAAAATAAATAAGAAGGGAATTAGACAGATAAACACATTAGTATATGAGATCGCCTAATAGTTAACAAACAAACTAGTTTCTCTTACACGTTTTTGTACTTTACAAAACAAACAATAATGTGTTAACATGATGAGACAATCAGTTTATTTTCACGCATTTCTATATGTATGTCTTGATACTCACATTAGCCTGTGCATTCCCACAGAACATTTTAAAAATTGCCAGCCAACATATATTTGTCTTTCGACATAAGAGCATTCCAAGGCATCTGTCAGTTTGTTAAAAGTCTGGCAAGTGTTCTTATGCTTGACAATAAAAACATTAAACAACATCACTTGATGTTCAAGCGTGAAGCCATGACACTCTCTCGTGGTGGGTTTCATTAATCCATCTCCTCGCCAGGCTCTTTCGAGAGGCTGGCTGCTGATTACAAGCAGAGCACAATTACATTTCCATGACACGACAACAGGGTGTTTTGTGAATGGATAAGTACTTTAACTGTTAGTCGGTCCGTGACATCGATGCACGTTGTTTATAATGAATTATAGTGTAGGAGTGAACCACGTGAACCCGACACATTACACAGTCACTCATTTGACAAATAAATGAAAATTTAATTCTGATAATTCTTTAAAACGGGCCTTTTGCCATACTTCCAACATATTTTTTTACAAAGTAAATATGCCAAAAAATTGTGATTAAAATCGAAGATTCAAGGAGATTTTACGTTTTCATTTCTTTGCAAGGCCCTGATTGCAACAGGCAGGTTTTATGCGCTTCACTGTCACTCTATTCATTCCTCTGCAACAATTACAGGAGCATCTCTCTCCCAGGTATAACAGGGATGGCCTTTTTATGTGTCGTTCTAAAGAGTCTACATAACCTGACAGCTCGAATCATTCCTGGGTAAAGTAAAGTAAAGTAAAGTAAAGTATAGCAAAGTAAGTAAAGTAAAGTAAAGTAAAGTAAAGTAAAGTATAGCAAAGTAAGTAAAGTAAAGTAAAGTAAAGTAAAGTAAAGTAAAGTAAAAGTAAAAGTAAAGTAAAGTAAAGTAAAGTAAAAGTAAAGTAAAGTAAAGTAAGTAAAGTAAATAAAGTAAAGTAAAGTAAAGTAAAGTAAAAGTAAAGTAAAGTAAAGTAAAGTAAGTAAAGTAAAGTAAAGTAAAGTAAAGTAAAGTAAAGTAAAGTAAAAGTAAAGTAAAGTAAAGTAAAGTAAGTAAAGTAAATAAAGTAAAGTAAAGTAAAGTAAAAGTAAAGTAAGTAAAGTAAAGTAAGTAAAGTAAATAAAGTAAAGTAAAGTAAAGTAAAGTAAAGTAAAGTAAAAGTAAAAGTAAAGTAAAGTAAAGTAAAGTAAGTAAAAGTAAAGTAAGTAAAGTAAGTAAAGTAAGTAAAGTAAAGTAAAGTAAAGTAAACTAAAGTAAGTAAAGTAAAGTAAAGTAAAGTAAAGTAAAGTAAAGTAAAGTAAAGTAAGTAAAGTAAAGTAAAGTAAAGTAAAGTAAGTAAAGTAAAGTAAAGTAAAGTAAAGTAAAGTAAGTAAAGTAAAGTAAAGTAAAGTAAAGTAAAGTGAATAAAGTAAAGTAAAGTAAAGTGATGTAAAGTAAAGTAAAGTAAAGTAAAGTAAAGTAAGTAAAGTAAAATAAAGTAAGTAAAGTAAAATAAAGTAAGTAAAGTAAAGTAAAATAAAGTAAAGTAAGAAAAGTAAAGTAAGTAAAGTAAGTAAAGTAAAGTAAAGTAAAGTAAAGTAAAGTAAGTAAAGTAAAATAAAGTAAGTAAAGTAAAATAAAGTAAGTAAAGTAAAGTAAAATAAAGTAAAGTAAGTAAAGTAAAGTAAGTAAAGTAAGTAAAGTAAAGTAAAGTAAAGTAAAGTAAAGTAAAGTAAAATAAAGTAAGTAAAGTAAAGTAAGTAAAGTAAAGTAAAGTGAAGTAAAGTAAAGGGAAGTAAAGTAAAGTAAAGTAAAGTGAAGTAAAGTAAAGTAAAGTAAAGTAAGTAAAGTAAAGTAAAGTAAAGTAAAGTAAAGTAAAGTAAAGTAAAGTAAAGTAAGTAAAGTAAAGTAAAGTAAAGTAAAGTAAAGTAAGTAAAAGTAAAGTAAGTAAAGTGAAGTAAAGTAAAGTAAAGTAAGTAAAGTAAGTAAAGTAAAGTAAAGTAAGTTAAAGTAAAGTAAGTAAAGTGAAGTAAAGTAAAGTAAAGTAAAGTAAAGTAAGTAAAGTAAAGTAAAGTAAAGTAAAGTAAAAGTAAAGTAAAGTAAAGTAAAGTAAAGTAAGTAAAGTAAATAAAGTAAAGTAAAGTAAAGTAAAAGTAAAGTAAAGTAAAGTAAAGTAAGTAATGTAAATAAAGTAAAGTAAAGTAAAGTAAAGTAAAGTAAAGTAAGTAAAGTAAAGTAAAGTAAAGTAAAGTAAGTAAAAGTAAAGTAAGTAAAGTAAGTAAAGTAAGTAAAGTAAAGTAAAGTAAAGTAAACTAAAGTAAGTAAAGTAAAGTAAAGTAAAGTAAAGTAAAGTAAAGTAAAGTAAAGTAAAGTAAAGTAAAGTAAGTAAAGTAAAGTAAAGTAAAGTAAGTAAAGTAAAGTAAAGTAAAGTAAAGTAAAGTAAAGTAATGTAAAGTAAAGTAAAGTGAATAAAGTAAATTAAAGTAAAGTGATGTAAAGTAAAGTAAAGTAAAGTAAAGTAAAGTAAGTAAAGTAAAATAAAGTAAGTAAAGTAAAATAAAGTAAGTAAAGTAAAGTAAAATAAAGTAAAGTAAGTAAAGTAAAGTAAGTAAAGTAAGTAAAGTAAAGTAAAGTAAAGTAAAGTAAGTAAAGTAAAATAAAGTAAGTAAAGTAAAGTAAAGTAAAGTAAGTTAAGTAAAATAAAGTAAGTAAAGTAAAGTAAAGTAAGTAAAGTAAAGTAAGTGAAGTAAAGTAAAGGGAAGTAAAGTAAAGTAAAGTAAAGTGAAGTAAAGTAAAATAAAGTAAGTAAAGTAAAGTAAAGTAAAGTAAAGTAAAGTAAAGTAAAGTAAGTTAAGTAAAATAAAGTAAGTAAAGTAAAGTAAAGTAAGTAAAGTAAAGTAAAGTGAAGTAAAGTAAAGGGAAGTAAAGTAAAGTAAAGTAAAGTGAAGTAAGTAAAGTAAAGTAAAGTAAAGTAAAGTAAAGTAAAGTAAAGTAAAGTAAGTAAAAGTAAAGTAAGTAAAGTGAAGTAAAGTAAAGTAAAGTAAGTGAAGTAAAGTAAAGTAAAGTAAAGTAAAGTAAGTGAAGTAAAGTAAAGTAAAGTAAAGTAAAGTAAAGTAAGTGAAGTGAAGTAAAGTAAAGTAAAGTAAAGTAAGTGAAGTAAAGTAAAGTAAAGTAAAGTAAAGTAAAGTAAAGTAAAGGGAAAGTAGGTACAGTAAAGTAAAGTAAAGTAAAGTAAAATAAAGAGCCTCGTCACGCCAAGTGATGTATATGGAATATTGTGTTAGTGCCAATAATTTTTACAGACCTTCGGCGCATGATTGTTGGGGTAATGTGGTCAGTATTATGCTCGTGCCGCTTTACTTTCCCAGAAAAAAGCAGGTACCCATTTAAGGCTGGGTGAACCACTTGTCTTTTGTAATCCAGTTCATTAACCTCTGAGCTATGGCGGCCCCGTCCTTCCTGAGATACAGAATGTATTTAAGAGTGGCAGGTCAGTCATTGATGCGATTTTTACACTTCGGCAACTTCTGAAAAAAATTCAGGGAGCAAAGGAAAACAATATTATTTGTTGTCTTTGCAGAGTTGACAAGGCCATATGATTCCGTGAACAGAGGAATGTTTTTAAAGTGACAGCGACTATTTCGAGTACACACTTCTGCATAAAATGACTACAACTTTTAATAAAGAAATGAATGCGCTAGTATAATTCCAATGCAGCACATCATAGTATGCTCTCACATCAAAAGCGGAGTTAGTCAGAGGCGTGTCCTTGCTCATGTCTTCTTCGAAATATTATTTGCTGTCCCCTTACACCAAACATCTGACATCTACATACGCTCAAGACTTGATCGCTCCTTATTCAACAATGTAATTTGAAGACAAAAAAGAAAAGAAATAACTGAAGTCCTAATAAGAGATCTACACCTTACTGATGATGCAGCTCTAGCAGCTCATATAGAAGATACTTTGAAATCACTAAATGATAGCTTGTGACATAGTTTAATTAACAGTAAATGTACACACGCATCTAACACAGGGAAACTCGGTAGTCAACTGCTGAGAGTTTAATACAAGCCTCTTTTAGGAATCTCCAGGAGAGGAGATAAAGAGAAAGACGAAAATATAATTGGAGAAGATAGGTGTAAGCAGAGATGAAGATGATTGGGAAGGCATTGAATGATCTTAACAGAATGGCAGGATACATGACGGCTTGGAAAGTGTTTGTTGAAGACCTATACTCCACAGGAAGCTGAAAGGAAGAAGAGCACAAGGAAACATCGAACCCACTATCTTAACCTAAATGGAAGACCGCTTGAGTCAGTACAATTATTCAGCTGTTTTGGATATACTGTCACGGCTGCTCTCTCTCTTTCTCTCTATCTCTATGTATGCATCGCCAAGATGGCTGCACCATTTAGTAGACTAATACAGTGTATATAAGTAAAAAGTAAAGTACCCCCGTCACGCCAAGTGGCGTATAGGGAATATGAAGTTAGTGACCATAAATCTTACAGGCCTTCGGCACATAATTTGTTGGAGTAATGTGGTCGGTATTACGCCCGTGCCGCTTTACTTTCCTATAAAAAACAGGTACCCATTTAAGGCTGGGTGAACCGGAAGCCGTCGGTCGGGATCGAACCTTACCTCTTGTCCTCTGTAGTCCAGTTCACTAACCACTGAGCTACGCCGGCTCCCCACAGTGTATATGGAATAGAACAAAATATTGACATTAAGGACAAATGTTCTAACATCGAACTTGCGTGTTTAGCGCACTTCTGCAAGGATCTGAAACTTTGACAACCTATTCAAGGTACCAGAAAATAGTTTTCATATGCGCTGCCTTAAAAAAATAATGAACACCAAGAGGCAGAACAAAGAAAATAACTCAGATGTACTGCAATTTTCGAGGCTTCCATCTTCTTCCTCTTGTACCTTATTAGGAAGCATAGGTCTTCAACAAACACTTTCCACGTCATTCTGTTTTTTTTTGCCATTCTTTTAAGATCATTCCATGTCTTCCCCATCATCTTCATCTCTGCTTCTATCTGTCTTCTCCAATAATTCATTGGTGTTCCGCTTTGTATTTTCCCCTGGGGAATCCAAAAAAGGGCCTGTTGTGTAATACTCTCAGTTGGCTTCCGTGCGCCATTATCTTCGCTGTATCTCTTTATCCACTGGTATTTGACTGGTACATTTCCATAATTCTATGCTAGTGATTTTGTCCTGCCATTTCCATCCTGTTATTCTGCGTAAGCATCCATAAATGAAAGTCTGTATCTTCGTGATTGTCTCTTTGGTTTGTTCATGTTTGTGAAGTTTTTTTCGGCTTTTTTTTTTCTTTTTTACAGTATGGGATAGCCAGTCCCATGCCCAGCCCTCCTTTCTCGCCTCTTACGAACATGACTGGTAGGGTACAGCAACGCTATTCTTTACTCCCCTTTCGGACCCCGACAGCGCACGAGGCTTCCATAGTTTATGAAAATATCCAAGAGTGAAATTAAAGTTATTAGACATGTTTTTAGAATTGTCACCAAATCTAAACATCATCATCATCATCATCATCATCATGTGTGCAAAATTGGTTAGCGTAGGGGATCATGTCCTTGCACAACTTCTATCCATAGTGTATCGTACATTTCTGTTGTTGACTGTTTTCCATGACATGACACCAAGCTATCTATATAGTATCTCCTATATTTGTCGTCCGTGACCTCTCTTTCCATGTATTTGGGCAACCGAAGCAAACAAATGGGAGACCTACCCAGGCAGCGTATGCAGTCTACTTTCTTAATTTCTATAATTTTTATCATCCGTCTTTGATATGACTAGGTACTGACGTGCTCTGAGGTCAAGGGCAATATTCGCTCAAAGCAGATTTCTACAGGGTTTGTTTACGAGCGGAAGGCGAGGGCAAAACCACACAACAAGACGATTACTAGGCGCGAAGTGAGAACTGTTGTTGCGTTTTCGGTGATTAGAACACTTGATGACAATTTGACGAGACACATCAATATAATAATCATGGCGAACGAAGCCTGCATGCTCTGATTGCTAAAACAGAAATGTATGGTTGACATAAGAACCAATATAACATCACTAATGTGTTCGGCAGAAAAGGAAAATCCACGTGTGAAGTAATAAAACACATGTAATGTATACACCAGTAAACAGGAATATTGATACTCTACGAAAGACGGTTATGAATTTCCTTGTTTATTTTCTAGATGTGTATAATAAATAAACATTTCCGCAAGCTTCTGTTGTGAGAATTGCTAAATTAGCACAAGCAGAAGTTTAGATACTCTAATGTGTTTAAGAGAAAGCAAATTTAACTTAAGTTGCAATTTTGTAAATTAAATGTAACGTACAAAAAGAAAACATTTAACGCAAGAAATAATAAGCTTTATTTATGCAGCAGAAATAATAAACTTACATTAGAGAAAAAAGCACAAAATGAATATAGTCAAGCGAATATCGTCAGTTACAATAGGAACAAGATTGCAACTCTCGTTTATAATGTAAACAGTTACAATCAATATATAAAACAAAATAGCAACTTTCGTTTAGTTGCTGGGTCATTACGGAATCCCCATAAAGTTTATTAACCTGATAAAAACAATGTATGAAGGAACGAAATGTAGTGTGGTACATGAAGGACAGCTTACAGAAACATTTGAAATAAGAACAGGAGTAAGGCAGGGATGCCTTCTGTCTCCATTTCTCTTTCTACTGGCCATAGATTGGATTATGAAAATAACTCAAAACAACAGAAATGGAATCCAGTGGTCACTGACCAAGCAACTTGAGGACTTAGACTTTGCTGATAACACAGCTCTCCTATCACACAGCCATCAACAGATGCCGGATAAAATGAACATACTTGATGAAAGATCACAACAGCTGGGACTAAAGATTAATAGAGATAAGAACAACATTATGGGAATTAATGCAGTTGGCAATAACCAAATAAAACTAGGAGAAATATCTCTATTGGATGTAAAATCTTACATATGTCTGTGTGTGTATGGCCCTTTTCGTCTTGTCAGACGGTCTAGTGGAGGCTATTGCGTATTTTTTTGAGGTATTGTTTTTGCCGAACAGCTTCTCTCGTGACTAATTCTACCAATGTTTGACAAACACACGCGGTCACATAATGAACAGGTCAGGCTCGCTGGTCCACAGGGTTTACCATCCTTTTTCATGAGTCTCTTCTCTTCTAAGTCCTGTCTTAGAACAGCCTCAAATGTTGTTATACCGTTCCTTATACATGTACGTGCTCTCCATGATGTGCGATCACTTGCCAGATGTTGCCAGTCGTTTACACAGATGGAGAAGTCTTTCAGAGATGACTTGCAGATATCTCTATATCGTAGTTTAGGTCTGCCGATTTGTCGTTTTCCGTGTTTTAGCTCGCCATATAGTATTTGCCTAGGAATGCGTTTTTCTTCCATCCGTTGGACATGCCCCAGCCATCTTAGCCTTCGACTTTTGAGCATCGACATGATTGTTAGGGTCTTAGCACGTTGCAGGACAGTTAAGTTGGTTATTTTGTCCTGCCATTTGATGTGCATTATTTTGCGGAGACATCGCATGTGGAAGACATTTAGTCTTTTTTCCTGGTTTGAGTATGTTGTCCAGGTTTCGGATCCATATAGTAGTGTGCAAAGAACACAAGTTTGATATATTAAGAGTTTAGTCTTTTGAGTTAGTTTCGTGTTGTTCCATGCCCTTTTTGTGAGTTTGCCGAAGGTCGTAGCTGCCTTACCAATTCGACAGTTTATTTCTTCATCAAGAGAGATGGTTTGCGTAACTGTGGATCCAAGATATGTAAATTTCTGTACTGATTCTAGTGGGCAGTCTTTTAGAGTAATAGATATAGGTTTGAAGTCACATTGATTTAGTATTACTGAATAGTATGTCTGTGTAGTAATATAGATAAAGAGGGAGGGACAGAAAATGATACCAAAATAAGGATATCAAAAGCAAGAGGAGCTTTCGTTGTACTGGGAAACATATGGAAATCCAAACAAATTACGTTAAATACAAAAATTAAAATTTTCAGCTCAAATGTTAAGTCGGTCCTATTATATGGCTGTGAAACATGGAGAACAACAAAATTTACAATCATGAAGATACAGACTTTCATTATGGGTGCTTACGCAGAATAACAGGACAGAAATGGCAGGACAAAATCACTAAAATAGAATTATGGAAATGTACCAGTCAAATACCAGTGGATAAAGAGATACAGTGAAGACGATGGCGCTGGATATGACCCACACTACGAAAGCCAACTGAGAGTATTACACAACAGGCCCTTTTTTGGAACCCCCAGGGGAAAAGACAAAGAGGAAGACCAATGAATTCTTGGAGAAGACAGATAGAAGCAGAGATGAAGATGATGGGGTGGACATGGAATGATCTTAAAAGAATGGCAAAAAACAGATCGACTTGGAAAGTGTTTGTTGAAGACCTATGCTCCACAGGGAGCTAAAAATGGTAGAAGCAGAAGAACTTTCGTTTATATTGTAAACAATTCTATCTATCTATCTATTGACCGTTCGAGCCGTTGCCGGCCCATAGGGTGTAGACCAAAATACACCTTCTCCTATGTGAATTTTTGTTCTAGCAGTCTTCTTTTAAATAAATTTTATCAAATCTCGCCATCTGTCTCTGTTCTGTGCAAGCTGCTCTATCTCATTGAGGGAGCCGAATCCTGCTGCTCTTGCCTCTCTCATCAATGTTCTTCTCAGTGTCTCCCTGGGTCTTCCTCTTTTTCTCTTACCTGTTGTTTCCCATATGAGGGCTTGCTTTGCTATTCGGTTATTATCTCTTCTCATCACATGTCCAACGTATGACCATCGTCTTTTCTTTATTACTGAAGATATTAGTGGTTGATTGGCGATTTCTCTAATCTCCTCGTTTGTTTTGAATTCGTTCCACGCTATACCAAGTATTTTCCTTAGACATTTATTTTCGAATGCGTTCAACTTTGTTTCTATATCTCTTGTTGTTTTCCAGCTTTCACACGCATACGTAAGGGTTGATAGTACATTTGATTTGAATAAACTAAGTTTTGTGTTTGTGCTGATTAGTTTTGATTTCCACAACTTTTCAAGGCTTCTGAAAGACATTGCTGCTTTAGCTATTCTAATTCTAATTTCTTTGCTTGTATCCCCTTCTTGATCAATGTGACTTCCAAGATAGATAAAGTGATCGATTTCTTCTACTGGTTTGTTTTCCATGTATATTTTGTCATCTGTTGGAATTAAACTTTTCATGACTTAAGTCTTTTCATGATTGATCTCAAGCCCAATTTTGCTGGCTATTGATGATAGTTCATTTTGTGTTTTCCTGCATCGTTTTTATCTGACTGCTGATGAGAACTATGTCATCAGCAAAGTCGAGGTCCTCCAAATGGTCTCCTTGTATCCATTCGATGCCTTTATTACCAGTGCAGCATTTCTTCATTATGAAGTCCATAACAATTCCAAATAACAAGGGCGATACAATACATCCTTGTTTAACCCCAGTTTCTATTGGGAAACATTCGCTCTGTCCTTCCTCTGTTCGAACTGCACATGTGTAACCATCTTACTTGTCTTGGATAATATTTATGATTTTTTATGGTAAGCCATATTGCTTCAGAATTTTCCACAAAGAATCTCTATGAATACTATCAAATGGTTTTTTGAAGTCGATGAAGTTAAGTACAAAAGGTTTTTGCTTTTCAATGTGTTCCTCTAATATAAGTCGTAGAGTGAAAATGTGGTCAAGGCAGCTTCTCCCTTTTCTAAACCCAGTCTGTTCTTCACGCATTACTGTATCTATTGAATCCTTTATTCTTTTTAGGATGATTTTGCAGAATAACTTTGAGGCAACTGACAAAAGTGTCACGCCTCTCAAGTTGTTACAATCTCTAAGATTGCCCTTTTTGGAATCTTAACAATGATTCTTTTTTCCATTTATGAGGCGTCTTCTCTGTTTTCCCAATGATGAACATTTTTTGGAGATGTATTAGATTATGGCTATCAATTGCCTTGAGGATCTCAGCTGTTAACTTATCCTCTCCAGCAGCCTTGTCATTGGTCATAAGCTTTAAGGTGGTTTCTATTTCACTCAAGGTGAAGTCATCTAAATTTACATCTAATTCTGCTGCTGGTGTTTCAGCTTCAAAATCTATTAAACTGTGGGGTAGTGGACGGTTAAGAATTTCTTTGAAGTGTTCCGCCCAACGTGCTTTTATGTCTACGCTTGTTGTTAGCATTAATCCAGATTTGTCTAGAATTGGTATTCCACGGGATGTATAGGTGTTTGTCAGCATCTTTTGTACAGTATAAAGAGTTCTGCTGTCTCCTGTAATTGCAGCTGTCTCTGCTTTCTCTGCCATATTGTTTATATAAGCTCTTGTATCTCTTCTTGCTGAACTTTTTACTTTGTTGTCTAATTCTTTGTATGTTGCTTTTGCCAGAACCTTTCCAAGATCTGTCTTTACATTAGTCATGGCTCTCTTCGCTTCTCTTCTTTCTTTGATGTATTTCAATGTTGTGTCTGAGATCCAAGCTCGTTGTTCCATTTTCTTCAGTTCGGCACTTGCTTCAGCTGCTGTCATTAGTATTTTGCTCTGTGAGTCCCACATTTCATTGATATCTAAGTCTATTTCACCAAGTGCTGTATAACAATTACTTAGCTCTATGTTAAACTTTTCCTTTATGGCTTCATCTTTCAATTTATGACTATCAATTTTATGTGTAATTGACCTCTTCTGTTGTCTTCTAAATTTTAATCTTATTTTCCCAATGCACAGGTTGTGGTCACTATTAACATCAGCATCTCTGTATGCTCTTACATCTATTAATGATGATCTGAATTGTTGTTTAATACAAACAATTACAATCAGTATATAAAACAAGATAACAACTTTAGTTTATATTGTAAACAGTTACAATCAATACATGAAACAAGATAACAACTTTAGTTTATATTGTAAACAGTTACAATTACTACATAAAACAAGATAACAACTTTAGTTTAAATTGTAAACAGTTGCAGTCAATATATAAAACAAGACATCAACTTCAATAAATGAAAGAAAAGATCAACATAGGCGCTAAAAACAATATATTTTCCCCGCCTTAGAAATTCAGTTCCATTTACTAGAACTTAACTGTAGCCATCACACAGGGTACCCTATGTTTGACCCATCCTGTTCATGTCTCCACTGTAATAATTCTCAACGTTATCCATTGACCTGCTTCTCTTCCGCTTTCCTTCTGGAGTCCACTACAGGAAAGTTTCAATCATCTCCGGATTTCTTTAGTGCATACAAGCTATCTAACTCCACTACCTACCTATTATCATAGTGTGTATCTTCTCATGATTGCACGGTTTGAGCAGTTCTTGATTACTGATTTTGATTTGCTGAAATGTTCAGAGGATTTTCTCAGGCAGGCCATCGCCATCTGTAGAAGCAAGCCTGAAGTTTGAAAGGGAAAATCCTGTAAAACCCCCAACAAGTGTAACGTTTTCAACGTCGCGAGCAGGGTTGTGGGAATGACGTCAGTCGTATGTAGCTCCTATAGCTGAAACTTCAGGCTAGTAAAAATGCTTTGGGCTTTCCCTATCAGCCTTCAGTCTCACTTCTATAGACTGCATGGGCATGCCACAGACATCTATAGCTTTACTAAAACTTGCGGGTTGGGAGAGTTTTCCAGAAATCACTGTTTGTGACTCTTCAGTTGTGCTTGAGTTCTCCCAATGACTAAAGGGTACACCTCGTCGTCATCCACCCTTAAATGGACGTTAAGTGGGCGTGTCTGCGTTGTGTTGTGGTTTGCAGTCTAACTGTGATATTTGCGCCTTTCGGCCCAAACATACGACTTCAGCATGACATTTTTGAGTACCGCGTTGTCTTCCCTCTTCGATCCCTGCTCATCTGGCCAGACTAGACAGGTTAGTCTGTTTCTGGGGGCGCCACGAAGAGGTGGAGCAGGGTCTGGATGATTCTGGTTCACCGATTATGGTACAAGCCATCAGCTGTGGGTCGCTGACAACTTCCACTCTGCTGCTGTGGGGCGCGCTTTCGCCTCCAAATAATGTGTATGAAAAAGGTCGACTTTTTGTTTCTTTCTGATGCTTTTATGAGCTCTCTTTTTGTGTTGGCATCGTTGGTCTTCTTGGCTGTTGGAAGCTATCAACACCCTTCTGAGAGATCATATCTCTGTGGCCTCTTATCGTCTTTTCATGATTTGCTTCCATAGGTCAGAATTGACTCTATATAGCATCGTACCGATGAACTTTATCACTTCTATTGACATAAACGTGGTGTAAAGGATGTTTTTCATTTTCTGCATTGATACTTTGGCTTGTGCTGTTCTATATTTTTTTTTTGTATTTCTGTTGTGCATCTTCCATCTTATGTTAATATTGTGTTCCAAGTATTTGACGTTTTGCAATTGTTATGTTTTTTTTTATATCTCGCCTAATTTTATGTTGCATGGTGGGAAGGGTTGTTTCCTCGATTCGACCACTACTTGTGCACTCAGGATTAACTGCATTCAGGTTAAGCAAAAATACGTGTTCGTCTTCTTTCAGTAGCTGATTCAGGATAATCATTGTGTAGGCACTTGTTGGTCTCCAGTTACATAAGGCTCTTGACTTTTTTCTTATCTTGATTGCCTAACCAAAACGTACAGAATTTTACTTCTAGTCTTTTTGAATTTCAGAGATTCTTTGCAACCGTTCGTCCTGCTACCTCATAACAACAGATCGTTACCAGTAAAGAGATTCCTCACCTCTCCTCAAAATGGACTACACAAATTAAATGATTAAACAAATGGCTCGACTTTCTACACAACTTAACATCGCAAATAAACAAATAAAAAGTAACACATTTGATACTTGTCAAAATCAACAAGAAGAAATCAAGTTTCCTTGAACTGGTTTTCTTGCGAAAAGTGAGCTACTAATAATAAACACAAGTGGTGCGTGAGAATGTTGAAGGAAAATAAACATAATCCTTTCTGCGTGTTCCTGGACAGAGAATCAATTAAATAGAAACAGTTTCAACATGACAGAAATCAATTCTTGTAAATATAGTTCCTGTTTATATTTATAATTGATAGTTGTGAACAGCTGCGGGTATATTCATGCAGAATAGGAAAGTTAATGATCTGACGGAGTACAAATGTACTGATATTGGCTTTTGTTTTTAGTTTAAAAACAGTAAGTGGAGTGGATTAATTACAGTGACCTTGATAGTCCTTCATTTTAACTTTTAATGTGCATAAGCGATATATATATATATATATATATATATATATATATATATATATATATATATATATATATATATATATATATACAGTATATATAAGACTAAATACTGGCCAGTGTCTAACGTTCTCTTGTAAGAGCACACCTTTCAGAAACTCACAAGAATACACTAGTCGTGTTGTTATCTTAAATAACATTCTTGCGTCCCATCCGCTGAGCCTTCGTGCCAGCAAAACGAACCAGGTGTCGGTTTTTATTTTCTCTCCCATTTCAATTGGACGTGCATGTTTTGCCTATTTTGTTTCAGACATCTCATCTCTGTGGTTATAAGCTTTCTTTTATGCTTAGACGTAAGTGACCATGTTTAGCAGGCATTGTCAGTACATTGGAATGAATATACTATGTAAAAGATATTTCTAAGTAGTAATAGGGTTTGCTTTGAGCTGAAGTATAGGGGATAGCTGACATAATATTTGGTTTGCCTTGTTGGGTCGGATGTCTATTTCTTTATCGATCAAGACGAGAGCACTATATCTCTCTGCCTTAGCCTAAAAGAAGGTCGATAGGAATCTCTTCTCACTACCACCAGGTTCGTCCAGAAAAAACAAAGAAAACAAGCTCAGCACTTGACTCACAGCTACTAAAGACCTGTTGACAGACATGTTAGCTTCTCAGCAGTCAGTGAGGCCTTTTGTTAAACACGATTTGTGCCTAGGAGTCAGTGTGGTAACCTATCTATCTATCTATCTATCTATCTATCTATCTATCTATCTATCTATCTATCTATCTATCTATCTATCTATCTATCTATCTATCTATCTATCTATCTATCTATCTATCTATCTATCTATCTATCTATCTATCTATCTATCTATCTATCTATCTATCTGTCTATCTGTCTATCTGTCTATCTGTCTGTCTGTCTGTCTGTCTGTCTGTCTGTCTGTCTGTCTGTCTGTCTAATATGTTTATTTATATAATCTACCATGTTTCTAACAGTCCTTGTTATTCACGACTTCTCCAGCTTAGTTAATTTATTAGTCAGTACAAAACTATGTATTTCAAGACCTGCACTATCATCATGAAGCGTGGTGGCTGATATTATATTATCATAATTAATATATTATAACTCAACTAAAAAAATTGCCGAGGAATGATGCATCAAAGTCATAAATAAACATCAATATGAAGAGAATAATTTATCCAACACAGAGAAACACCATGAACAAAACAGGGAACTATATACTCATTACCAAAACTAATCGTGGAGGGATTCTTCCTATCAGTTATTGTATTAGATCGACCAGCCACAGGGTCTACGCCTGAATGGTTTATTACGAGGCTGAAGCCCCCAAGGGGTTTGGTTTAAATGGATCTGTACTCGCAGCGGATATGTGGTAGCCCCTGCCCTTTCGAACTTGTTTTAATTGGGGCGGGGTGGGTGTGAGGGAGATAGGTATAGGTAGGAAAGGATAGATAAGGATTATGAAAAGTCACGTGACAAACATATGGCATATGCACACACCTATAGACTTCATCTATTTAAATTAATTAGGTGATATTTTTCCTGACGTGTTTGCCTTTTCTTTCTTTCTTTCTTAGCCCCCCTCTCTCTCTCCCTCTCTCTCTCTCTCCTCTCTCTCTCTCTTGATCACTCTTTACCTCATTTGTACATTCTCTTTTCCTTACTTTTTCTCTCTGCTTATTCTGTTGTACAGCTCTACCAGCGCCGAATGTAACGGATTATTCCAGAAAGCTTTGGCCATACGAAGCAAGAATGAACTAAACATGGAGACTATCTGTTGCATGGAAACATGTAGGAGAACTATCAGTTGCAAGGAAACGTGTAGGAGAACTATCAGTTTGCATGGAAACATGTAGGAGACTATCAGTTGCATGGAAACATGTAGGAGAACTATCAGTTGCATGGAAACGTGTAGGGGAACTATCAGTTGCATGGAAACGTGTAGGAGAACTATCAGTTGCATGGAAACATGTAGGAGAACTATCAGTTGCATGGAAACATGTAGGAGACTATCAGTTGCATGGAAACGTGTAGGAGAACTATCAGTTGCATGGAAACATGTAGGAGAACTATCAGTTGCATGGAAACATGTAGGAGAACTATCAGTTGCATGGAAACATGTAGGAGAACTATCAGTTGCATGGAAACATGTAGGAGAACTATCAGTTGCATGGAAACATGTAGGAGAACTATCAGTTGCATGGAAACGTGTAGGGGAACTATCAGTTGCATGGAAACGTGTAGGAGAACTATCAGTTGCATGGAAACATGTAGGAGAACTATCAGTTGCATGGAAACATGTAGGAGACTATCAGTTGCATGGAAACGTGTAGGAGAACTATCAGTTGCATGGAAACATGTAGGAGAACTATCAGTTGCATGGAAACATGTAGGAGAACTATCATTGCATGGAAACATGTAGGAACTATCAGTTGCATGGAAACATGTAGGAGAACTATCAGTTGCATGGAAACGTGTAGGAGAACTATCAGTTGCATGGTAACGTGTAGGAGAACTATCATTTGCATGGAAACGTGTAGGAGAACTATCAGTTGCATGGAAACATGTAGGAGAACTATCAGTTGCATGGAAACGTGTAGAAGAACTATCAGTTGCATGGAAACATGTAGGAGAACTATCAGTTGCATGGAAACGTGTAGGAGAACTATCAGTTGCATGGAAACATGTAGGAGAACTATCAGTTGCATGGAAACGTGTAGGAGACTATCAGTTGCATGGAAACATGTAGGAGACTATCAGTTGCATGGAAACATGTAGGAGACTATCAGTTGCATGGAAACATGTAGGAGAACTATCAGTTGCATGGAAACGTGTAGGAGAACTATCAGTTGCATGGAAACATGTAGGAGAACTATCAGTTGCATGGAAACGTGTAGGAGACTATCAGTTGCATGGAAACATGTAGGAGACTATCAGTTGCATGGAAACATGTAGGAGAACTATCAGTTGCATGGAAACATGTAGGAGACTATCAGTTGCATGGAAACATGTAGGAGACTATCAGTTGCATGGAAACATGTAGGAGACTATCAGTTGCATGGAAACGTGTAGGAGAACTATCAGTTGCATGGAAACATGTAGGAGAACTATCAGTTGCATGGAAACATGTAGGAGAACTATCAGTTGCATGGAAACATGTAGGAGAACTATCAGTTGCATGGAAACATGTAGGAGAACTATCAGTTGCATGGAAACGTGTAGGAGAACTATCAGTTGCATGGTAACGTGTAGGAGAACTATCATTTGCATGGAAACGTGTAGGAGAACTATCAGTTGCATGGAAACATGTAGGAGAACTATCAGTTGCATGGAAACGTGTAGAAGAACTATCAGTTGCATGGAAACATGTAGGAGAACTATCAGTTGTATGGAAACGTGTAGGAGAACTATCAGTTGCATGGAAACATGTAGGAGAACTATCAGTTGCATGGAAACGTGTAGGAGACTATCAGTTGCATGGAAACATGTAGGAGACTATCAGTTGCATGGAAACATGTAGGAGAACTATCAGTTGCATGGAAACATGTAGGAGACTATCAGTTGCATGGAAACATGTAGGAGACTATCAGTTGCATGGAAACATGTAGGAGACTATCAGTTGCATGGAAACGTGTAGGAGAACTATCAGTTGTATGGAAACATGTAGGAGACTATCAGTTGCATGGAAACATGTAGGAGAACTATCAGTTGCATGGAAACATGTAGGAGACTATCAGTTGCATGGAAACATGTAGAACTATCAGTTGCATGGAAACATGTAAGAGACTATCAGTTGTATGGAAACGTGTAGGAGACTATCAGTTGTATGGAAACATGTAGGGGACTATTAGTTGCATGGAAATATGTAGGAGACTATTAGTTGCATGGAAATATGTAGGAGACTATCAGTTGCATGGAAACATGTAGGAGACTATCAGTTGAATGGAAACATGTAGGAGACTATCAGTTGCATGGAAACATGTAGGAGACTATCAGTTGCATATAAACATGTAGGAGACTATCAGTTGTATGGAAACGTGTAGGAGACTATCAATTGTATGGAAACATGTAGAGACTATCAGTTGCATGGAAACATGTAGGAGACTATCAGTTGCATGTAAACGTGTAGGAGACTATCAGTTGCATGGAAACATGTAGAACTATCAGTTGCATGGAAACATGTAGGAGACTATCAGTTGTATGGAAACGTGTAGGAGACTATCAGTTGTATGGAAACATGTAGGAGACTATCAGTTGCATGGAAACATGTAGGAGACTATCAGTTGTATGGAAAGATGTAGGAGACTATCAGTTGTATGGAAACATGTAGGAGACTATCAGTTGCATGGAAACATGTAGGAGACTATCAGTTGCATGTAAACGTGTAGGAGAACTATCAGTTGCATGGAAACATGTAGAACTATCAGTTGCATGGAAACATGTAGGAGACTATCAGTTGTATGGAAACGTGTAGGTAGGAGACTATCAGTTGTATGGAAACATGTAGGAGAGTATCAGTTGTATGGAAACATGTAGGAGACTATCAGTTGTATGGAAACATGTAGGAGACTATCAGTTGTATGGAAACATGTAGGAGACTATCAGTTGTATGGAAACATGTAGGAGACTATCAGTTGCATGGAAACGTGTAGGTAGGAGACTATCAGTTGTATGGAAACATGTAGGAGACTATCAGTTGTATGGAAACATGTAGGAGACTATCAGTTGTATGGAAACATGTAGGAGACTATCAGTTGTATGGAAACATGTAGGAGACTATCAGTTGTATGGAAACATGTAGGAGACTATCAGTTGTATGGAAACATGTAGGAGACTATCAGTTGTATGGAAACATGTAGGAGACTATCAGTTGTATGGAAACGTGTAGGTAGGAGACTATCAGTTGTATGGAAACATGTAGGAGAGTATCAGTTGTATGGAAACATGTAGGAGACTATCAGTTGTATGGAAACATGTAGGAGACTATCAGTTGTATGGAAACATGTAGGAGACTATCAGTTGTATGGAAACATGTAGGAGACTATCAGTTGCATGGAAACATGTAGGAGAGTATCAGTTGCATGGAAACATGTAGGAGATTACTTAATACAAACAAATAATCGTTCCTCTTTTAATTTTGCATTTTTTTCCTTCTCTCAATCTGTCTGCTGCCCCTTCTTATTATCTCTGTCTATTTTTTTTCTGCTTCTCCTTCTTTCTCTCTGCCTCTCTCTCGCATTTCCCCTCTTATCTCATTCTGTATGTGTCACTTTCTTGCACCATAAGTTTTGTTTTCACTTCCTCTCTTAGAATTTCTTTTTTTCCCCTTTCTGACTCTATTTCCTTATCTCTCTGCCTCTCTTTATCTCTCACTTCCTCTAAGTATATCTCTCATTAACTTCTCTCACCTCTCTTCCTTTTTTTTAGCCTGTCTCTCTCACTCTCTCACACTATTTACCTCGTTTTTAGTTCCTCTATGTCTCACTTCCTCTTCCTGTCTTTTTCGCTTGCTTTCTTTGTTCATCTTTCCTTTTCTCTCTCTCTCTCTCTCTCTCTCTCTCTCTCTCTCTCTAGCGTCGAGGGATAACGGCATATTTGAGCTAGTGCTCTGTGATTTGATTCCTGTATAGTGCTCGTCATGACGTCCGACCTCTTCTAGGCCTGTCATTTCCCATTTATCCGCCATGTTTGTTTAATCCTCCTTGGGAGAAGCTATCTAGTTTATGTTGTACTTCACGCCTAAACCATTTTATTTTCTTCCTCTTAATTACACCCAACGTTGGTATAACCGAAGCTTTTTTCTCTCTCATTATATCATTAGTTATTACACTGTCTCTTCTTGTGATAATTAGAAATCGCCTTTATTATTACTATTATTATTATTATTATAACTAAAGAAGAGATTGAAGCTAAGGGTGATTTTGGAATAGAAATAATAACAAAAATATTGAATGATATCTACAACAGCGGATATATACCAGACGACCTGCTCAAATCAATATTCATAGCCCTACCAAAGAAATCTGGTGCGATTGAATGCAATTATCATCGCACAATAAGCCTTATGAGTCGTCACATGATTAAGATATTACTAAGAATCATCACGCGAAGAGTGCGAAACAAAATCAGTCTAGAAATTAGCGATGAACAGTGTGGTTTTGTTAGAGATAAAGGAACAAGCAATGCCATATACATCATAACAACTTTAGTAGAAAGAGCCATAGAGGTGAAAACAGATCTATACCTATATTTCATAGATTACACCAAGGCATTTGATAAAGTAAAGCACCAAGATATAATACAAATTTTAGAAAGCATAAACGTAGACAGCAAAGACATAAGAATAATAAAGAATATGTACTGGCAACAAACAGCGGCTATAAGAACTGGAAACCAATTGGGAATGTTTCAACAAATAAAACAGGGTGTTAGGCACGGTTGTGTGCTGTCACCAGATTTGTTTAATATTTATAGTGAGATTATTTTAAGATCCATAAGGGGCATGCTTGGAATAACAATCGGAGGTAATAATATAAATAATCTAAGGTATGCTGATGATACAGTCTCAATCGCTAAGAGTGAAAATGAGTTACAAGAAATGTTAGACATTATAGTGAAAGAAAGCAAAAATAAAGGATTCAGCCTGAATAGCAAAAAGACAGAAGTAATGGTAACAACAAAGAAAAAGACGTCACCTCAGAGCAAAATAAAAAAAAGTGGAACAATATTAAAACAGGTAAATGAATTTAAATATCTGGGAACAATGTTAACCTCAGATGGTAGATGTACAACAGAGGTAAGATGCAGAATGGCTCAGGCAAAAGCAGCTTTCCAAAAAATGTGGAAGATACTATGCAATCCATTTTTTGACAATAGAAACAAGAAAAAGAGTTCTTAAATGTTATGTAGAGCCAGTCTTAACATATAGATGTGAATCATGGACAATAGGACAACAGACAAGAAAATCACTGGAGGCTGTACAAACGTGGTTTTACAGAAGAATGTTGAGAATACCATGGTCAGCTAAGAAAAGTAATGAAGATGTTCTGAGAGAGGTCAAAGCAAAAAGAGAGCTAATTTCCAATATTAGGAAGAAACAATCACCATTGTTTGGCCATGTAATGAGAAGAGAACAACTTGAATATATTGTAACAACTGGAAAAAAAGAGGGACGAAGAGATAGAGGGAAGCAAAGAAAAAGATAACAGACAGCTTAAGAGAATGGCTTGGCAGAAGGTCAACAACAGAAATGATAAATAACTGTCGTGATCGAAAGTTGTGGTGAGACATGATCACCTATGCCAGCAGGCATGGTACTTGATTATTATAATTATTATTATTATTATTGTTCCTATCTTCCCTTCTTATTTTATTTCTTTTTATATTTTACCTGATAGTTCGTTCGTTTTGCACAAGATGTTTCGTTTCTTCTTTTGCATGTGCCAGATATTTCTTCTCTTAGCGAAGTCCAGAGGATCAGAATTTCGAGTGAATATCACTTTTTAAAATTCTACTTTCACTCCAGCATCCGTGCGCTTCAATAACCCCCCCCCCCCCCCCCCCCAAAAAAAAAAAAAAAAAAAAAAAAAATCTCCCCATACAAGCAGATACTTTCCGACTTCAGAGGGAATCTAATATTTTTATCGACGAGAGCTTTGATGTTTTGGGCATAGTTTGTCCGGACAATTTTTCCCGGGCAGCAGCATACTCTTATCGATTTCTAAAAGCCAAGAGTTCTTAACGTGCGCAGAATGCACGCGTAACCTGCTGATTTTTTTTTTAGCTGTCATCAGAGAAGATTATACATCGTATCTCACTACCCAGAAACCATAGGTTATACATCGGATCTCACTACCCCGAAACCAGAGAAGGTTATATATCGGGCGGATATCACTACCCAGAAACCAGAGAAAGTTATATATCGGGCGGATATCACTACCCAGAAACCAGAGAAGGTTATACATCGGATCTCACTACCCAGAAACCAGAGAAGGTTATACATCGGATCTCACTACCCAGAAACCAGAGAAGGTTATATATCGGATCTCACTACCCAGAAACTAGAGAAGACTATACATCGGATCCCACTACCCAGAAACCAGAGAAGACTATACATCGGATCCCACTACCCAGAAATCAGAGGAGGTTATACATCGAGTTCCACTAACCAGAAACCGGAGAATGATAAAACGGTGAAGAAATTAGAGAACGGAGGTGAATCTTAAGATGGCGCTAGAAGTAAATAAAGCCGGCTGTACACCTCACCTCACTGCACTTTTTTTTTTTTTTTTTTTTTTTTTTTTTTTGAAGAAAGGGTATTTATTTCCAGGGGAAAAGATAATCCCCAGGGGAAAAGGCAAAGAGGAAGACCACGGAATTCTTGGAGAAGACAGATAGAGGCAGAGATGAAGATGATGGGGAAGACATGGAATGATCTTAAAAGAATGGCAAAAAACAGAACGACTTGGAAAGTGTTTGTTGAAGACCTATGCTCCACTGGGAGCTAAAAGGTAAAAAGAAAGAATATAATGTGTTTCATTCTTTGGAATAGAAGCGGGGCAGGGGGAGGGGGGGCAGTGCACTTGAACTCATATTACCTGATCCTATAGTATAAATTACTGTTACTTGTTACTTTGAATATACGAGAATATATTATGTATACATTACACGCACATTTTAAACGGATTGTAAAAACACTGCTCTGCCTACTATAAAAGTACCAGTACGTTTTAATGAAAGATGATGTCTAAAGTGATCGTCAGTAGCGAAATAGCTAACACTTGGCGGTCTGGTAACTTCACTTGTACTCCATCTTATCCTGGCGCTCTTCACTCGACTCAGTTGGAAAATAAAGAATATATAACTGGTTTATTGAGCTGGGGATGTCAGTAACAGTGAGGAAGGGCACAACTTCCCCTCCCCTCCTTTCTTGAAAATGTGATCTACAGTAGTACAATGCAGTTCAACGTTTCATTCCTTCTACATTACAAATTGTACAATAAGTAAAGTAAAGTATAGTAAAGAGCCCCCGTCACGCCAAGTGGCGTATAGGGAATATGGTGTTAGTGACCGTAAATCTTACAGACCTTCAGAACATCATTTTGGGGTAATGTGGTCGGTATTACGCCCGTGCCGCTTTACTTTCCCAGAAAAAATCCGGTACCCATTTAAGGCTGGGTGAACCCGGAAGCCGTCGGTTGGGATCGAACCCCACCTCTCATCCTTAAAATTGTACAATAACCCGTACTTTTTCTTGTATTTCGTAAATTATTCAACACTCGAGAAGATCATCCTTATTCATCGCTTTCACTTCCCTTCCTTTTTTTGTATACGTCTCCAGAAAGTATTGATTTTCCATCATTTCTTTTTGTATACGTCTCCAGAAAGTATTGATTTTCCATCATTTCTTTTTGTATACGTCTCCAGAAAGTATTGATTTTCCATCATTTCTTTTGTATACGTCTCCAGAAAGTATTGATTTTCCATCATTTCTTTTTGTATACGTCTCCAGAAAGTATTGATTTTCCATCATTTCTTTGTGTACACGTCTCCAGAAAGTATTGATTTTCCATCATTTCTTTTTGTACACGTCTCCAGAAAGTATTGATTTTCCATCATTTCTTTTTGTACACGTCTCCAGAAAGTATTGATTTTCCATCATTTCTTTTTGTACACGTCTCCAGAAAGTATTGATTTTCCATCATTTCTTTTTGTATACGTCTCCAGAAAGTATTGATTTTCCATCATTTCTTTTTGTACACGTCTCCAGAAAGTATTGATTTTCCATCATTTCTTTTTGTATACGTCTCCAGAAAGTATTGATTTTCCATCATTTCTGTTTGTACACGTCTCCAGAAAGTATTGATTTTCCATCATTTATTTTTGTATACGTCTCCAGAAAGTATTGATTTTCCATCATTTCTTTTTGTATACGTCTCCAGAAAGTATTGATTTTCCATCATTTCTTTTTGTATACGTCTCCAGAAAGTATTGGTTTTCCATCATTTATTTTTGTATACGTCTCCAGAAAGTATTGATTTTCCATCATTTCTTTTTGTACACGTCTCCAGAAAGTATTGATTTTCCATCATTTCTGTTTGTATACGTCTCCAGAAAGTATTGATTTTCCATCATTTCTTTTTGTTAGCTTTTTACTTTGGGTACATTGAAGACGAAAAATATACATTTATATACTCAGGAAACACAACAGAACATCAAATGGGGGTAGGAATACTGATAAAAAGAGAGCTACAAAAATATATAAGTACCCACTGGACATACAGTGATAGGATTATACTACTCAAGTTGAAAGCAAAACCATTCGACATAGCAATAATACAGACATATGCACCTACTCAAGACTGCACAGATGAACAAATAGAGGCATACTATGAAGACCTAAATAAAGTTATGAAGCAAGTGAAATCTTCAGACATCTTGATTGTAATGGGTGACATGAACGCTAAAATAGGAAAAGGTAGATATAAGACAATTATAGGAAATCATGGTTTAGGAGAAAGAAATGACAGAGGAGAAAGATTAATACAATTTTGTGAAGAAAACAGGCTGATAATATAGTACAGTATATACAGTAACACCTACTTTGAGCAAGAGAAAAGGAAACTATACACATGGAAAAGCCCTGGAGATAGGAAGAGGAATCAAATAGATTACATAATGATAAAAGAAAGGTTCCGTAACAGCGTAAAGAAAGCCAAAACCTACCCAGGAGCAGATATTAATTCTGATCACAATCCTGTAATGATTAAAATGAAAATCAAACTAAAGAGAAACAAGCAAAAATCTGATTCATCAACAAACCCACTCGACATAACAGCTTTAAATCAAAAAGATATTAAAGATACCTATACAATGCAAGTAAAGAACACATACCAGAAGCTGCTAGAGGAAGGAATTGAACAATATAGAAGAGAAAATCCTGATGAAAAAGTAACAACCAAATGGCAATGCATAAAGAAAAGCATACAAAAAGCCTGCGACACCTTACCCAAAAGAGAAAAGAACAAAAAACAAAAATGGATAACTAACACCATCTTAGAAAAAATGGAAGAAAGGAGACAAGCGAAGAACACTGCCCAATACAATAAAATAGATAATGAGATACGCAAAATGTGCAAAAAGGCAAAAGAAGACTGGCTCAGCCAAAAATGTAGAGAAATAGAAACTATGGAAAGCAAACAAGACCTAAGAGGAATGCACACAGAAATAAAGAGAATGACTAATAAAAATAAAACAGCCACAGAAGGTGGATGCATTGCAGACAAAAAGGAAAAATGCTAATAGACAATAAGGATATCATAGATAGATGGCAGGAATATATAACAGAACTATTTCATGATCAAAGGGACAAGAAACCAGTTATAAAATGTACATCAGGCTATAAAATCTTAAAATCTGAGGTGGAAAAAGCTATAAAAACAATGAAAAGGGGAAAAGCAGCAGGACCTGAAAGCATACAGATAGAGATGATACAGGCACTTGAAGATTTTGGCATTGAAGTGATTACAGACATATGCAACGACATATACCACACAGGATACATACCAAATGAACTAAAAACATCAACTTTCATTGCATTGCCTAAAAAGAATGGTGCAGTTGAATGCAGTGACTTTAGAACAATAAGCCTAATGAGCCATGTTACAAAAATCTTGCTAAAAGTTATACAAGGAAGGATTCAGAGTAAAATCAATACTGAATTAGATGAGCAGCAATTTGGATTTAGGAAAAATAGCGGGACAAAAGAAGCCATATTCTGCATGAGAACATTAATCGAAAAATACACAGAAGTAAACAAACCAATATATGCCTGCTTCATAGACTACACCAAAGCTTTTGATAGAGTACACCACAAACAACTTATAGAATGCCTAAAAGAGATACATCTAGATGACATGGATATACGACTAATATGCAATCTATACTGGGAGCAAACAGCAATAATAAAATATAACAAAGAGTTATCTACACCCATTGATATAAAAAGAGGAGTAAGACAAGGATGCATCCTATCACCAAGCTTGTTCAATCTATACACTGAGCAAATCTTTAAAAACGTCATAGAGATGCCAGGCCTACAAATTAATGGAAAGATAATCAATAACCTAAGATATGCTGACGATACTGTACTACTAGCAGAAAATCCTAAAGACCTACAACAATTACTTAATGAAATAAACACGACAAGCAAAAAATATGGACTAGATATGAACATCAAAAAGACTAAAACTATGATCATAAACAAAGAAAATACTCAAAACCCACAAGTGGATATCAAAATTGAAGGAATAGACCTTGAGACAGTTCAGAACTATAACTACCTTGGACATACTATAACCAGTGATGGAAAATGTACAACTGAAATAAACAAAAGAATAGGAATGGCAAAAAGTAATTTTAATGTCATGAAGGACATACTAACATCAAAACAAATAACACCAGAGCTAAAACTAAGAATAGCAAAATGTTACATCTTCTCAATATTCCTATATGGTGCTGAAACATGGACATTAGATAAGAAAACAGAACAGAGAATTGAAGCCTTTGAAATGTGGATATATAGAAGAATAGGTAGAATTGGATGGAAGGAAAAGAAAACAAATGACAAAGTCTTAAAACAACTAAAAATGAAAAGAGAACTTCTGAACACAATTAGAACAAGACAAATGCGATTCTTAGGCCATGTTAAAAGACACAACAGCCTACTGAAAGTGATCCTGGAGGGAAAAATACAAGGTAAAAGAGGCAGAGGCAGACCAAGATTAACATGGACGAATAACATCAAAAGATGGACAAACCAACCGATGACAACCTGCACCATCAAAGCAAGAGATAGAGCAAAATGGCGCTCCATGGTAGCCAACCTTCGTTGCGGAGACGGCACTCAATGATGATGATGATGAGCTTTTTACTGGTTACCACTCGTGGTAGACGACTCTTGGGCTAGAACTGAAATGCCACTTTTATACTAAAATGAGCAAATGTTCTAAACATAGAAAAGAGAAACAAGTTGGTGAGCGGAGCTGAGAGAGAACAAGGGTAGAGTGCGATTCCTTTGATCGTGTGGGGTGGACTCTTGGGGATTCAACTGGGGTTACTAGACGAGATATGTAAAGAATGTGTTAGAGGGTCAAGGTGAGGTTGTCCTTGTGATACAGGCAGCTGTGATAGGCAAACAGTCAGGCAGGGTTGAAGATGAAGGTTAAAGATATTCCATCATCGGCACTTGTGGAATAGAGGGGAAGGCACAGAGTGAGAGAGAGAGAGAGAGAGAGAGAGAGAGAGAGAGAGAGAGAGAGAGAGAGTGAGAGAGGAGGGATGGGGATGGAAGCGAGATAGAGATTTTACAGAAAAAATGACAAGATTAATCTGAAGAGAATTTGGGGTAAACAGCTTTGTGGATCGAGTGGAGTGTATGTGACAAGGACAGGTCAGGCTAATGTGTGATTTTGAGAGAATAATAAAGAAAGGGAAAGAACCCCAGCATATCCGATTTCGTTTAGGGAACATTATGTTAGAGAAACTCATTTTTTCTCTCCCAAATTTACTGGCATATTTTTTAAACTAATGGTGTCAGTATTACACCAGTGTCGTCTTTCTTTCTCTAAAAAAAAAAAACCAGCAAGAAAAAAAATGGGGCCGAAGCCGTAGCCTTGTTCTCAGTCGACCAGTTCCCTAGCAACTGTTTCACCAAACCTCATATAATGACGTTAAATTAGGCACGCTCGGTGTACTAGAGCGGGAGACTAAAGTTGTTAATTAACACCATCATGTGCCATATCGGTTGACGCAGGTGATCATACCCTTCCACAATTCGTTGTCCACGATGCATCGTATCATTTCTGTCCTTGACTGTTTACCGTGCTTTCACACGAAGCTATCTAGTATCATTTCTATTTGTCGTCCGATATATCTGTTTCCCTGTGTTTTTTTTTCAGTTTGACCAAGTATTACAACTTTCCTCTTTTCTAGATGTGTACTAACATGTCGTTCGTTTCTTTCTGATCCTTTTCTGGAGTTGTTAATCAGGTCATTAACCAAAATATGAACACGAGATGAACAAGAACTGAAGAGTTCAAGCTGTTAGCAACCAAGGTTGAACTAAAATATGAACATGAGATGAACAAAAACGGAAGAGTTGAAGCTGTTAACAACCAAGGTTGAACTAAAATATGAACATGAGATGCACACGAACAGGAGAATTGAAGCTGTTAGCAACCAAGGTTGAACTAAAATATGAACATGAGATGCACACGAACGGGAGAATTGAAGCTGTTAGCAACCACGGTTGAACTAAAATATGAACATGAGATGCACACGAACGGGAGAATTGAAGCTGTTAGCAACCAAGGTTGAACTAAAATATGAACATGAGATGCACACGAACGGGAGAATTGAAGCTGTTAGCAACCACGGTTGAACCAACACTATCATGTTTCTATGGATCCAATCTTCTCTTCCAACTCTTGGTACTCCTCGTGTCTCGATGAATGAACGTCGGATCTCGTAGACGAGTTGTGGTAATTATTTCGTTTGAAACCTCCCCGCATAAACACATTCTTACATGCAGGACACATGGTACTGTTGCCTACATTTTTCAACTGTCGACACATTCTTAGGATAGAGTGGTCAGTATTACGCCAGTACCGTCTTTCTTTCTTTGAAAAAAAATCTCTGGCACGAGTTTAAGGTTGAGTGCATCTAACGCCACCGACTGGGATCGAAATCGATCTCTTATTAGACTAGGTCATTAACTACTGCATCACTTCGGTTTTCATCATGGTAAAAAGTTATGCTTAATTCTCATGAGAACATTAGATCATCTCTCTTCATGTGTTTGTTGTAATTCAATTTAAGTTTCTAACATCTTTCAATTCCATTTTGTATCATCTTGTAAATAATAATAGTATCTCTTGAACATCATATCACATTTAATAGCAATCTTTAGTTTAGTCGACAGGTCGTGTTCGTTGCACAACAAACTACTTCTGACTGCTCCCGGATCGCCTTCCTAGCATCTCCATAAGAGTTCAGCAACAAGGCTACACACTAGCACAATTACTGAAGATGGTCTCAGCTCAGATGTGCGACTTCCACAGCACCACAGAAGCACTTGAAAAATACGGAGAAAAAAAAATGAGGAGGGGAGGTAATAGGGTAAATTTTTATTTCTTAACGTTTCCCGGAAACGACTATATTTAGCCCATTGATTCCGTTTATTTTTAACTGCCAATGTTTATTTAACGTGAGCAGAGTGCACATGAGACCTCCTGTATTTCTCCTTCCTCCGAGAGGGTGAAAGAGGGGGCGGTACAGAAAAAAAAACACTCCACCCTATTCAAATATAAAAATTCGCACCGCCTCTGACGGGATTTGAACACTGAACTTCCTGTCAAGAGACTAAAGCCTATCTGTAGACCACCGCCAAGTAATCTCCCTAGACTGGTACCTCCAAAGAAAAACTATGGCTGAAATTGATAACAAACGGACATCAGGCAATTTATTATTTATCCTTTGTTGTTTCGTTGCCATTTGAAGGACTGCATCTTTGAGTTACAGCGGCCCTAATTATTTTGATTTAAATAATTTTCGTTTTACAGATACTAACAATATAGAATCCATTTAAGCTAAGCTCGAAACCGCTCACATGAATATCAATATGGGCGAGTAGTCTGTACGGTATAATGCAATATACTTCTTAAGAAAATTGATAGAAAGATCTATAGAGGTAAAGAAAGATCTATATATGTGCTTTTTTATAGACTACACGAAAGCATTTGACAAGGTAAAGCATGTGGAAATAATCAATATGCTGGAGAAATTAAACATTGATGGCAAGGATCTGCGAATCATATGTAAAAAATATGAACTTGAATATATGAAGAATATGAAAAATATGTACTGGCAACAAACAGCAACTATACGAATTAACAACCAAACAGGACAATTCCACTATATAAAACAACGAGTCAGACAAGGCTGTGTTCTGTCACCGGATTTGTTTTCACTTTACAGCGAATATATTCTGAGATCAATAATAGACAAAAAAGGAATTGAAGTCAACGGTCACAACGTAAATAATTTGCTATATGCGGATGACACAGTCTTAATAGCAGAGACAGAGAACGAACTACAAGAAATGATAGACATAATAGTAAAAGAAAGCAAGAAGAAAGGTCTCAGTCTGAAAAGTAAGAAAACAGAAGTAATGGTTATACATAAGAAACAACCATCACCATCATGCAGCATAAAAATAAACAAGTCAAATCTGAAACAAGTGCAGCGTTTCAAATACGTGGGCACTATAATAACATCAGATAGGAGATGCACCACAGAAATAAAAAGCAGAATAGCTCAGGCCAAAATAACATTTCAGAAAATGAAAAATATCTTATGCAACAAATCTATGTCAATAAAAATGAGAAAGAGAGTTCATCGGTGCTATATAGAACCAATTCTGACCTATGGAAGCGAATCATGGACAGTAGACAAACAAATGAAAAGACGATTAGAGGCCACAGAGATGGGATTTCTCAGAAGAATGTTGAAAGTTCCCTGGACAGCTAAAAAGACCAATGAGGAAGTTCTCAAAGAGGCCAACACAAAAAGGGAGCTCTTAAAAAACATCAGAACGAAGCAATCAACATTTTTCGGGCACATCATGAGAAGAGGAAAGTTGGAATACTTGGTTACAACTGGCAAAATAAAAGGAAAGAGAGATCGCGGACGACAAAGAGAAAAATACTGGATAGCTTGGTGTCATGGCATGGAAAACAGTCAACAACAGAACTGATACGATGCACTGTAGATAGAAGATTGTGGAGGGACATGATCACCTAGGCCAACCGGTAAGGCACATGATGATGATGATGATGAGTCTGTACGGACTCACACTTCCTGTTAAATTTATCACAAGCAGAAAGGAATACGGAATATAGTTGTATCCTGTAGACCCAGTGCTCTTCAAGCTGGGCTTTACCACCTACTTCTATTTAGGTGGGCTGTAGTAGAATAGTTACATGTTTTGTTAATGATATATAAGATGTGCATTCGATGGATGATCGGGGAGCTCTCTCACTCTCTCTCACTCTCTCTCACTCTCCCCCCCCTCCATCCATCCATCCATCCATCCATCCATCCATCCATCCATCCATCCATCCATCCATACATCCATCCATCCATCCATCCATCCATCCATCCATCCATCCATCCATCCATCCATCCATCCATCCATCTATCTATCTATCTATCTATCTATCTATCTATCTATCTATCTATCTATCTATCTATCTATCTATCTATCTATCTATCTATCTATCTATCTATCTATCTATCTATCTATCTATCTATCTATCTATCTATCTATCTCTATGTGAAATTAATTTTTATTTCTTCAATTAAATTTTACTTGCTGGAGAGAAAATGTATCCGTGAAAAAGTTACAAGTGGGCGCGAGGCATACATGATTGAAGTGCCCTGCACTAAACATTATTTGGAAAACCTCTATTTATGTATACACACTCGCTCATAAACACACACACACATCAGCTTGAGTTTGGGCAGCCTTGACTGTGTTGGCTGTCTCTGAAGGCACTGTTATTTGCCAACATTTTGACGGTTTCTCGCCGATAATCCGTTATAATATCAATCTGTTGTTTTTAAGGCAGAATTTCTGTCCAGAACTATGTCTAGATTCATGTCTCTTTAGTCTTAAATTTCTAGTGGTAATTATACATATATATATATATATATATATATATAATTATTTATAGGCTTGGAGAGAGAGAGAGAGAGAGAGAGTGGTAAAGAGATAATGAGAGAAAGAGAGTGAGTTAAAGAGAGAACGAAAGACAGTGAATGAGAGTAATAGAGAGTGAGAGAAAAATACAGAGAGGTGGATAAGACAATAAGTATATGAAATTAGACAGCAAATCAAATGGAGATGAGGGACACAAGAAGGACAAAAATCACAGAATGACGTCGCATAAAGATTGAAATAAAAGTAATTTGAAGTACCAAAGTATATTCTATATATCGCCACATGTAGTATATATTGCAAACATCTGACACTATATCTGTTATGATAGTGGAGAACGCATGCATTTGAACCAATTATTATTTGGAGGAAAACCCGATTAAAAAAAAAAACAACTATGACTCCATAGCATAAACAGAAATCTGATATTTATAGAACGTCATCATTAAATAATAATATAATATTAACGAATACGTGACTGTGAGAGCACACGGCATGTACGTTACACCCCTCTCTCACTCAATTACATGTATCTCTTTCTTCACTCTTCTCTCTTCGGAGTGGAAAATGGGGAGGGAGAACTTGGTGGTCTAGTGTTAAGCCGTCGGAATCTGGGCAGGGAGGTCCCAGTTTTGAACCCTGTCATAGCCGGCGCGGATTGTTCACTTCGAGTCGTCGGTTTCATCGTGAGTTTCCCATGGTCTCGGGGTAGTGATGATGTCTAGCTCTCTCTGATATAAACAATGAACAACAGAAGGTCTCGTGTGCACTCTGCGCACATTAAATAATTCTTAGTAGTTAACAATTGAATAGAGTAAGTCAAAAATGGCCGTTGCTAGGGCGATTAAATTAAATTGTTAAGCAAATCTACGTATGCTGAAGACGAATGTGTCGGGCAGAAAGGCGGCGATATCGCCGGAAACTAGCCACACAAAGGCAAACCCAGCCCACTTAACAGGTGAACACTGAGACAAAATAAGAATGACAAAAAAAAAAACGATTAACATCTGTAGATATAGGAAGATTGAAAGGAGACAAACCTCCCTCCGTAACAAAAGGCACGGTAATCAACAATGAATGAATAATTCATATCATGCAAGTGTAAACTTAAAAAAAAGAGTATTTACGGTTTTTTAATTATAAAACTGACGTTCATATGTATAAAATAGCAAATATATGGCATGTACAAGCACTCGGTGTCCAATCAACCCGTTCTGACTATCTAGTCAACGTTTTACATCTAGTCAAGGGTTTACAAGCCACGTTAATAGGTCAATCAAAATGGCAGGTAATGCTCTTTAACATGTGCAGGGAAACTGTATGAGCCATGCTGGATCTGTTTATGCTATAAAGCTGCATGTTTCTTACACGGTTATCTATCTTTGGCTCTCTTCTATCTCTCTTTAACGATTTTGTGCACTAGACTCGCTCTTAACGATAACGAATTATACCTTAGACTCCTTTGTTTGGCATTTTGACAACGGAGACCTCGCTTCCCCCAGCAGTCTTGCATTGCTTCTAAATTCTTTTGACTAATTCGTGAAATATATTTATGGTGATGTCTCTTTTTACATATTCTGCAGAAATTGAACTGTTTGCAACTTGTAGCAGCATTATACCTTGATTATTATCGCACTTCTCGCATTCATTTTGGTTTCTTTGGGGTCTTTTTTCACATCTTATATGTAATTCTCTTTTACTGGTATTATTTCTGCACGATTCTAAGAAATATAAGCCTCTCTCAAAAGCTTTATTATTATGCTTATCAAAATCAATTTGGCAACTTCCGCATTAGTTTAACATTGGAAACAAAAATAGCTGTCGGATGTTTTGTTTACCTGGCACCATCATTATTTGCCGGGTTCCCGAAGCGGATGAAACTATTCACGTGCCGATCACTTCCTGGTTTGATTATCGCAGATATAAACAGGGAGCACACACACTATAAATAAGATCGATGGTTCTCAAAGTGAGCAATACGGTGCCTAAATACAAAAGTAAAACAGTAGTTTGGAGAGAGCCCACTTATAATATCAGCAAATGTTATTATTATGGTCACTTAAAATTGGAAAGAAATGTCAAAGAAGAAAAATTGTACACTGAAATATCTAAGCTTTCTCTGAGAAATATTCCTTGAACCACATTGCAATGGCCTACCGGTTCCGAAAGTGAACTTTCAGCTGACTCAAGTCAGGAAGAAGCGAAAGTTTGAGGTCCTAAATCATACATTTCTCACGACCCAGATTTCCTGTAATTTACCGTCACTAAACTCCACCTAATAACCTAAAGTGAGCTCAATTAACTTGTCATAGATCAGAATTTACCGTCACTAAACTCCACCTAATAACCTAAAGTGAGCTCAATTAACTTGTCATAGATCAGAATTTGCCGTCACTAAACTCCACCTAATAACCTAAAGTGAGCTCAATTAACTTGTCAGAGATCAGAATTTACCGCCACTAAACTCCACCTAATAACCTAAAGTGAGCTCAATTAACTTGTCATAGATCAGAATTTACCGCCACTAAACTCCACCTAATAACCTAAAGTGAGCTCAATTAACTTGTCAGAGATCAGAATTTACCATCACTAAACTCCACCTAATAACCTAAAGTGAGCTCAATTAACTTGTCAGAGATCAGAATTTACCGTCACTAAACTCCACCTAATAACCTAAAGTGAGCTCAATTAACTTGTCAGAGATCAGAATTTACCGTCACTAAACTCCACCTAATAACCTAAAGTGAGCTCAATTAACTTGTCAGAGATCAGAATTTACCGTCACTAAACTCCACCTAATAACCTAAAGTGAGCTCAATTAACTTGTCAGAGATCAGAATTTACCGTCACTAAACGCCACCTAATAACCTAAAGTGAGCTCAATTAACTTGTCAGAGATCAGAATTTACCGTCACTAAACGCCACCTAATAACCTAAAGTGAGCTCAATTAACTTGTCAGAGATCAGAATTTACCGCCACTAAACTCCACCTAATAACCTAAAGTGAGCTCAATTAACTTGTCAGAGATCATAATTTACCGTCACTTTACTCCACCTAATAACCTAAAGTGAGCTCAATTAACTTGTCAGAGATCAGAATTTACCGTCACTTTACTCCACCTAATAACCTAAAGTGAGCTCAATTAACTTGTCAGAGATCAGAATTTACCGTCACTAAACACCACCTAATAACCTAAAGTGAGCTCAATTAACTTGTCAGAGATCAGAATTTACCGTCACTAAACTCCACCTAATAACCTAAAGTGAGCTCAATTAACTTGCCAGAGATCAGAATTTACCGCCACTAAATTCCACCTAATAACTCAAAGTGAGCTTAATTAACTTGCCAGAGATCAGAATTTACCGCCACTAAATTCCATATAATAACCTAATTGAGCTCAATGTTCTTGTCAATGGTTACTCTATAGTGGCTTAAAAGTGGTCGCCTATTTGCTTGAAATTGATGGTGGATGCACCCAGTAGTGTTGCTTTCGCTTTGAATGGGGTAGTCCTCCACGAAAAGACCACTACCTATTGACTACTACTATATGACTACTACGCTATGTACTGACTACTACTATATGACTACTACACTATGTATTGACTACTACTATATGACTACTACACTATGTACTGGCTACTACTATATGACTACTATACTATGTACTGTCTACTACTATATGACTACTATACTATGTACTGTCTACTACTATATGACTACTATACTATGTACTGTCTACTACTATATGACTACTATACTATGTACTGACTACTACTATATGACTACTACACTATGAACTGTCTAATACTATATGACTACTATACTATGTACTGACTAATACTATATGACTACTACACTATGTACTGACTACTACTATATGACTACTACACTATGTACTGACTACTACTATATGACTACTACACTATGTACTGGCTACTACTATATGACTACTACACTATGTACTAACTACTACTATATGACTACTACACTATGTACTAACTACTACTATATGACTACTACACTATGTACTGACTACTACTATATGACTACAACACTATGTACTAACTACTACTATATGACTACTACACTATGTACTGACTACTTCTATATGACTACTACACTATGTACTGACTACTATATTATGACCTCTACATTATGTACTGACTACTACTATATGACTACTCCACTATGTACTGACTACTACTATATGACTACTATACTATGTACTGACTTCTTCTATATGACTACTGCACTATGTACTGACTACAACAAAAAAGTTTGGCCAATCAGATAATCATTGCAGTCTCGTTGTAACAATGTAGAACATCCAACACTCCTTAAGATTCTGTTGCCGCCCATGCACATTAAGTTAAGGTCATGAAACACAGGACACTTCCAATGTTAAGTGAAGTTAAAATAAAGGATGGAGTATTTGTTGGTCCCAAAACCCGTAAACGTATTGCACATAATGAATTCTTTCACGTATTGCACATAATGAATTATTTCACGTATTGCACATAATGAATTCTTTCACGCGGTTGCACATAATGAATTATTTCACGTATTGCACATAATGAATTCTTTCACGTATTGCACATAATGAATTATTTGACGTATTGCACATAATGAATTATTTCACGTATTGCACATAATGAATTCTTTCACGTATTGCACATAATGAATTATTTCACGTATTGCACATAATGAATTCTTTCACGCATTGCACATAATGAATTATTTCACGTATTGCACATAATGAATTATTTCACGTATTGCACATAATGAATTCTTTCACGTATTGCACATAATGAATTCTTTCACCTATTGCACATAATGAATTCTTTCACGTATTGCACATAATGAATTATTTCACGTATTGCACATAATGAATTCTTTCACGTATTGCACATAATGAATTATTTCACGCGTTGCAAGGCAAGGAAACTTGTTGCGTGGATAGTATTTCTGTCAGTGGTAAAAAAAAAAATGTTATTGAAAACAACAGAACAGTTAACTGACCAAGAAATTGTTGACAATTTCCTCCTGATGTATAGCAGGCTATTGCTGCAACATGTCACTGTAAGTTCATCTTTTTACACTGACATCTCGATGTGTTTCTACCAAACTGTGGAACAGTGAGCACTGTCTATGATTAGAGATTTCGCCAAGATATTGTTGAAGTCAAGATATGATGGCAAATAAAGCCATTCAATGTTTTGTAGATTATTGTTGGACATCGACAAGAAACACATCAAAACATTAATACAAGAAACACCTCAATGCTTAAATACAAGAAACACTTCAATGCTTAAATACAAGAAACACTTCAATGCTTAAATACAAGAAACACTTCAATGCTTAAATACAAGAAACACTTCAATGCTTAAATACAAGAAACACTTCAATGCTTAAATACAAGAAACACCTCAATGCTTAAATACAAGAAACACTTCAATGCTTAAATACAAGAAATACTTCAATGCTTAAATACAAGAAACACTTCAATGCTTAAATACAAGAAACACTTCAATGCTTAAATACAAGAAATACTTCAACGCTTAAATACAAGAAACACCTCAATGCTTAAATACAACCAACACGTCAATGCTTAAATGCAAGAAACACCTCAATGCTTAAATACAAGAAACACTTCAATGCTTAAATACAATAAACATTTCAATGCTTAAATGCAATAAACACTTCAATGCTTAAATACAATAAACACTTCAATGCTTAAATACAAGCAACACTTCAATGCTTAAATACAAGCAACACTTCAATGCTTAAATACTATAAACACTTCAATGCTTAAATACAAGCAACACTTCAATGCTTAAATACAAGCAACACTTCAATGCTTAAAAACAAGAAACACTTCAATGCTTAAATACAAGAAACAAGTGAAGAAGAGCTGAGAACAGCTCTACAGCATTGTGATGAAAAACACACCAATGTTCATAAAAATAACATTTTTTTCTGAAATTTAAATACAACTTCATTTTTATCTCTCATTTTATTTAGGGAATATCAACTGTGGCTGTATGAATGATTTTGTTGAACTGGAGTCCGTCAGTAACTGGACACTGCGGGACTTGCTGAGGAGGGTATTCGAGCACCTAAGGACATGTTCGGAGTGCAATGATGATGACCCACAAATAACTCAATAACTCAATGAACTGTGCATGTAAATGCTGTGTATATATAGCCTGATTAAAGAGACTGTTCATCGACGAGAATAGTAAAATGTAGCAAAGAAGCAGAGCCAGTTGGTGAGTCTCATTATAACACTTGAGATCAACATGTCAAAATAATTCAGAAATGGTGGAATTCAGTTATGAGGGAAACAACTTTTGAAAATGTGTAGATTAGTGAATTTTTGGGCATATTAAAAGACACAACAGCCTACTAATATTAATATTGGAAGGGAAAACACAGGATAATAGAGGCAGAGGCAGACCAAGACTAACATGGACGAGTAACATCAAAAGATGGACAAGACAGCCTGTGACAACCTGCACCATGAAAGCAAGAGACAGCGGAATGGCGCTCTTTGGTAGCCAACCTTCGATGCGGAGACGGCACTCGACGATGTAGATTAGTAGATTAATGGATGATGGACGTGTTATGGTGTTGCTGCCACACCGCGTCTCCGCATATGAGGATGCCTACAATGAATCTCAAAGCCAAGGGACTATGACTTTGTTAACACGTTCTGATAGGTTATTTTGGTTATTGTTACAACAGTTGTTGATAATAGGAATAATGGTGTAAATAATGATGTAAATAATGATATAAATAATGATGTAAATAATGCCACTGTATTGTCTTTTGATTCTAGGTACCTCATCGGTGTGGGTGCTGCAAGGTGACTTTATTACTTTTCAACATCTGTTTGCGAAAATGAAACTGGACCATTCTGTCCAGGAGTCCTATACTACGTATTCATATTCCTATCTTTATTATTATCCGAGAAAAAATTGGTGTGCATTACTTTTTGACCTCCCGTATTAGATAAAGGGAAAAGTAATGGTAAAAATTTAGGTAAAAGTAAAGGTAAAGGTAAAGTACACGACTTGAATCAGCGTCTTAGCACGCGAGTTTTCACCCATATGTGCTCGGCCGCCTATCCTAAAGTCTCCAAACACTTCTGGATAGTGTCGCTTCAAGCATCGAAACTCACGATGCGAGGAGGCATTCCTCACCTTCCCAGAATAATACCCTGGTACCCATTTCTGTCAGCGGCTGGGTCGACCGCGGTGGTACTTTTTTTTCCAACAATGAGTACAATTCACAAACTGCTTCCAGTGGAAATCGAACACGGGTTGTACGAACGTCGGTAGCTCAGTCGGATGGGTTTCCCAACTAGATTACCGAAGCCCCTAACTATACTAGATCTTCTATGTCAACAGTATGTAAAGCATTATAAAATCACGGTTATTTGCCGCTGATATTTTCATTGATTTACTAATGTGTGTCTTTCCAAAAAGATAAAATACACAGACGTCTTTCTTTTATACGTCAAACGTGATAAGAATTAGCCTGAAAATGTATCTTAAAATTGTGAAATTGATCTTAGAAATCTTAGAATTGTTTGTGGTTAAAAATGTAATATTGCACCGCCCGAAACTCTCAGATTTACCAATCTTTTCGTTACGATCAATACATTAACTACTTAAATACTATTCCTACATATATATTTTCTTTAGCTAAACATTTTGCTTTTTGTGTTGGGTGTCACAGATTGGGATCACCTTTCCTCAAGTAGTCACGAAGTCATTCACACAGCCCTGAACGTCTGTCAACCTTCTGTTCATGTTATTCCAACAACCCGGTAAGATTAATTAATCTCAAGTAAATCCCATGACTCCACCCCTTATTCAATTAGTTGTTCCCAGCAGCTGTTACTCTAGATTTGCATTAGGTAATTTTATTTTTCTTTGGTCTAATGACAAATTTACCACTTACTTATGCAGACCTCGCATTATTATTTAATTCTTATTTCTTTTTTTATTAACCATATGCCTTGGGCTAAACTAAGTATGAAAAGGGCAGTATTGATTATTTACTAACAAACAGCGTGAGTAGAAATAATTTAAACTTTGTACAAATAAGACTTCGTATGTTGCAGCGTGACCACCTGCATGTAGTTGGAAGGAGACAAATAATAATAAATAAATATTATTATATAGGGAAACTTCCGAGGCGATAATAGGGAATCATAGAAGGAAAAGGTATGTGTTAGCACTCGGAAAAAATGACAAATAAACAACAACAGAAAAAGCAAAGAACAATATATGGTCCGAAGCAGGATCGAACCAGTACTCCATGGCACTGCACATTGCCACGAGAAGCCGAACGCTTGGTACACTACCACTCAGCTTTTTTTTAATGAATCAAAGATTTGCAGGAAATAAATACACAAATTAAGGCAAAGTCGTTCAATTTCAAACAATTAAAATGAAGTCATATGTTTACAATTTTGCATGGGTTGGCAACTAGAATAGGACACTTTTAGCGTATATATGGAAATACATAAAAACTATAACAATACATTTTTTTGGCTCTTCACTCAAGCATTGGTCCAATTAAAATGTCGGAAACTCTTCCACTATATGCTATCAGTCATTCTCGTAAACTTCTCCTACTTCTAGCTCAGTCATGATAGATAGATATTTGGTTATTTGGTTATGGAAGGCCCCGATATCACTGCAAACGAATTAAAATCCATATTTGCTCAACCGCCCATGCCAGCGTAATCATCCGAATTAATATGGTATCTCCCAAACAAAGAAAGGTAACTGTAGTCCACATCGTAGCAGTCTCAGCACACGCCAAAAGACATAAGGCGAAACCTTATATGATAGATAGATAGATAGATAGATAGATAGATAGATAGATAGATAGATAGATAGATAGATAGATAGATAGATAGATAGATAGATAGATAGATAGATAGATAGATAGATAGATAGATAGATAGATAGATAGATAGATAGATAGATAGATAGATAGATAGTCAGATATAAACGGGGGACGGACGGACGGATAGATGGACAGTCAGACATACAGGTAACAAACAGACAGACAGGCAGGCAGACAAACAGGCAGACAAACAGACAGACAGACAGGCAGACAGACATGCAGACAGACAGACAGACAGACAGACAGACAGACAGACAGACAGATAGACAGATAGACAGATAGATAGATAGATAGATAGATAGATAGATAGATAGATAGATAGATAGATAGATAGATAGATAGATAGATAGATAGATAGATAGATAGATAGATAGATAGATAGATAGATAGATAGATAGATAGATAGATAGATAGATAGATAGATAGATAGATAAAAATAACCACAGAACCACTTCACGTGAAAAAGATACTTTCAACAATGTATATAATTGTTCAGTAGACAGATACACAAAGTTATGATACAAGAAAATAAGAATGAAAACTGAACAATTTCAGTTCGTTTTTACATCAATACCGGTTGTTGCGTGACATAAACAATTAAATATGTTGCGCGTGGAGGGGGAAACAAACTACTAGTGTGATTGAATTATGGAAGCATACACTGTTACCATCGTGAAATGGAATTTCTAGAGCAAAACACGGATGGTGAACGTCACAAACAAACAATAAAGGCCATTTTTAATTGGAGCAATAAGTTCAGAACAAGTGATGCTTATGCAGAGTTGATATTGTTTGCTCCGCCTATATATATATATATATATATATATATATATATATATAAATATATATATATATATATATATATATATACATACATATGGACTTTGGCGTCTTAGCAAGCAATCTTGATAAGTCAGTAGTGTCTCTTTTCTCTTGCGCCTTTCGTCTTCTGAATTTGATATCAGCACTGTCTCAAAAGTTGCTGTGCCATTTTATAATCTTTGCTCTCCATGTGCAACATAATTTCATGATTTATATATAAAATATGACAAGTTTTAACCATCCAATACCAAATCAAATTTACAATAAGATAAGTCATAGCAGATTATGTGGAAGATCCTGTGAAAACACTTGAAACTGGCTCTTGTCAAAAGTAAACGAAATTACATAACAGATATGGCATATGACATGATACTGACTCCTGACAAAAGTAAAAGACTTATTAAACAGCACATTAGAACGACTGTTGATAATGTTTCAACGAGTTAGACTCTCATTTTGGTACCTGTCGTGATATGCACACAAAGACCAATTACAATTTGCTGTTACAAACTTTAAGACATTCCATTTAAAGCCGCGAAAAATGCCTGTCTCTAGCTATAATAGTTTTATTTGTATAACCTTTTCAAATACACAATATTTTTCACTTATACAGGGTGATCGTAAAGTCTCACTACACTTTACATGTAGAAAAGATTTGAAAAAAAGAGTAAATGAGGTCATCAAAAAATGTCGCTGAACGTCGATGCTGTGGATGGTCTAGACTCACGTGCACTCACTCAGTAAGAAGACAGTGGTGCATACGTCATAACCACGAGTAGCATGACAATGGATGTGATGGCAGTGACCAAGACATTCAAATGGTTAGAGTCACAAGACTACACCCACACATGTATACTGAGTGATTCGATGAGCATGATAAAAAAAAGTGGAGGCGGGCTCTATAAGCATGCAATGGGTAGAGTCATTGCAGAAGTCCAAAATACGTAAGGTCACCTTTGTCTATGTCCCTGGACATGCGGGAGTACGGGGAAATGAAAGAGCGGACAGGTTAGCTAGCTCCGCTGTCATTGAGGACGGGCCACCAATGGATCGGGCGGACATCATCAATGCCCTCCGAGATGTGGAAGAGCACAGGACTTCGACAAACACAGATCAACGTCACTTCTTCGGATGATGGAAATGGGAGTTAAGATGGGCACAGCCAGGAATGAGAAACTTGGTTGCCGTGTAAAAAGACTTATCAACAAACATAGAACTGGAGTCGTCAGTCGCTGGACACTACGGGACTTGCTGAGGAGGGGATCTAAGCACCTATGGACATGTTCGGAGTGCAATGATGATGACCCGCAAATAACTCAATCACAAAATGTGCTTAAACTGTCATTAAATTAGTTACAATAGTTACTGATATGGTCTAATGCTGTTTTGAGCAATATGGAAAGTACCAATAGAATATTAATTGCAAATGATGTTGGAAATGTCCACCATGGACTTCAAGACATTACTGTACACGTCTCTTCATATTGTCAAATACCTTCTGTAATGTGTCTGTTGTTATTTCTTGAATGATAATTCTGATTGATTCTTTCAGGTTCTCAATTGTGCTTAATTATTTTTGCAAACATTTCCTTTCAAGAAAGCTCACAGATAACAATCTAATTTAGTTAGATCTGGAGAACAAGCAGGCCAAATTCCACGTGATATTATGCGATTTGCGAAAATATTTACCAAAAAATGCAGTGATGCTCTAGCTGTGTGTGCAGTTGCACCATCTTGCTGGAACCACGCTTCCTCAATTTTATATTCATTCAGCTGTTCTAAAGAAGGTTCCAGCATGTCAGTACCGTACCGATCGGCATTAATAGTGTTGTTGAAGAAAATTATTCCAATTAAAAGTTTTCTATTGACGGCACATCATATCCCAATTTTTTTTATCGTGTAGAGGCACTTCGTGAAATGCATTACGATTAAAACTGTCCCAAATACGATTATTTTGGCTATTAACGCATCGAGATAGATGAAACCATGCCTCATCTGAGAAGAATGTTGCAGAAAGAATCGATTCGTCTTTTTCAGCTAAAAATGCTTGAGACCACGTGCAGTAGTTGACCCTGGATTGATCGTCACACTCTTTTAGCTCAGACACAACATAAATCCTGTATAGATAAAAAGTTAACCGGTGTTTAAGAATTTTGTGCGCTGTGCTCATTGATACGTTCACTTGTTGCGACATTTTCCTTAAGGACTTGCTTGGACTTTTCAAAATTATGTCTTGGATATCTAGACAGTTTCCTTCAGACACAGCAGGCCTATCAGATCGCGGAGCATCTTCCACATATCCCGTAGCATGAAACTTATTTAACAAATTCCTAACCGTAATGCGATGAGGTGCTTGGTTATCAGGAAATCAAGAAATCTTGATTTACACATCTTTGAACAACCATCTGTGTGTATCGACCGCCATTTCTAAACACTTGTTCAACCAAAAAAAATATTTCTTCCGTTAATAAAATTATTCTGTTTCGAGTGCAAAGAATTACTCTACCAGACGACAGCCATTCACTTCATTTGCTTCACGATGGACTGTGCAGCATATTTTTTGATGACTTCATGATGACAGCATTTACTTTTTTTTTTCTTTCAAATGTGCTCTATGTACAAAGTGTAGCGAGACTTTATGAACACCCTGTAGTAACAGTGTTATTAAACAGGAAATTCAAGGCGACAATTTGTGATATTTGGTTACCATGACGCAGTCAACCAACCAACCAACCAACCAACCAACCAACCAACCAACCAACCAACCAACTAACCAACTAACTAACTAATTAATTATCTAACTAACTAACTAACTAACTAACTAACTAACTAACTAACTAACTAACTAACTAACTAACTAACTAACTAACTAACTAACTAACTAACTAACTAACTAACTAACTAACTAACTAACTAACTAACTAACTAACTAACTAAATATCCCATTAATAAAATTAAAGACTAAGTATGGACAAGATAATAATTTTATTAAAATCATTGTGCATTTACGCAATGTCAGACTTCAGGTAGAGAAACTACTCTCTTTAGCTCTTTATCTTTATTGTTTCAACCTCCCATGTTTTGTCTTTGTGTGTGTGTGTGGTGGGGGGTGGGAGGGGATGGGATATGTATATCATTTCTTTTCTTTAAATATCTAATCATCGAAAGATAATAATTCGTATCTTTATAAACATTGTAACTTGCTAAGCTAGGACATCACTGTACCCCAGACTCATAACAAGAGGCTCCAATCTATTACTTGAAACACTGAGAACCTCCACGATAACCCTGACCCATGTTTATGACCTTTGTTAAGCGGCCTGGTACCCGTGCCCATCAAATTGTAGACAAATAAAGGAGACTAAAATAGACAGCAATTAATTATTTTTTTTTTTGGGGGGGGGGTCTAGAGGTAAGACGTCAGCTTTTGGACAGGAGGGTCCTGGGTTCAAATCCAGCCACAGGTGGTGGGAACTTTTAACAATTGGATCCGTGGTCTCTTAGTTGCTCAACCCTCCACTGTCTCACTGTGAGCGGACGGATTCATTCCTACCACAGCTAAATCTCTCATTTTATAAATAATTATTTTCTACACACACGTATACTCTATTTCCACATTTTACCTATCCTTCATCATGTAGCACATCCCTCTCTCGTTTCATCTGTTGACACTCTGCCTACCTCCCCTTGACCTGTCTGTCCCAATCAACGTAGAAGTAACAATATTTATCTGTTTCCCATCGTTTGTTGTTCTCGTTTTTTCTGAAGCAGGCCGCATGTAGGCCGAAACGTCATTATTTGGATGTGTTACTTTATGTACAGCTGTCACCTTACTCTGTAGACGTGTAAGTAACACCCCACTACTGGCTCCCTCCACTGGTCACTGGATCATCTATCTATCTATCTATTGTCCTTTCGAGCCGAAGACGGCACATAGGGCAGAACCACAATATCAAAAACAGAAACCTTGCGTGCCAAAATGGCACATATTGCAGAGATCACTGCTCTAAAATGTATGGTACTGTTTCCATAACATTATTTTTCACAATGACAGCTTGTCAAGCCATCGATCAACCTCCTTAGTCGCCTCTTACGACATGCCTGGAAGGTCACAGTGTCACTATTCACTGCATCATATTCGATGTTTATTCCTTTCGGATAACGGCCGGCGCCAAAAAAAAATAAAACAAAACCGGGGACCCTGTGTGAACTATATTTTATTACAAGAACCCTTGGCTTTTTAAAGTAGAATAGAGTAAGCCAAAAATTATGTCCGGGCATATAATGCTAAGCAAAAATCTACCCATGCCGAAGATGGATGTGTCAGGTTGAAAGGCGCATATATCGTGTCTTTGTTGTAAAGTAGCGATACAACACATACACACCAATTTAACGCGTGAACTCTAAGAAGAAGAAAGAATAAGAGACTTCAGTGCTTTCCGCGTAAACTCGAAAGTGATGCCTCTCTATAGTCAGCATGGGAAGTTTACTAATGGTTTCTGCGTTTAGCTATCTAACCACATCATTATCATTAATTTCGGTGATCACATCTCTTATGTAATCAATGAAGAAATAAAGCATCTAAAGTAGGTGCCATGTTAAACAATTTGAGAACCGTTAGCTTGGAGTATCAGTATTTTTTTGTTGTGTTTGTTTTAACCCTCCAGTACGCTGCTAATGCCACGTGTGCTTGCCCGTCACGTACACTGGTGTGACACTTGGAAGTATGAAATCCCCCATAATGCTCTACTCCTCCAAATTACACTACCCCCGTGACGTCAATTATTTTCGTACAGATAATATAGGGACGAGAAATACCAACCATTATATCTCTACCCGCAACAGGCTTGGCATGTTGCAATTATTGCGGCAGTCCTAGTGATTTAATCACGCTATGACATCATTTGTTGGGGCATTCGAACTGAGAGATGGTTTTCTAAACTTGGCCATTATTGTTTTACTTTTTTTTTTAAAGCAGGTGATATTTATGAGAAATGGAGCGCAGATTTAGTGATTTGTTGACGCTGCGTTGTTATTGACTTTTGTTCGGATTTGGTACTGTCTGAAGGAAGCTGTGAAATAAAATACATTTCCTTTTTCTACATACAATTTCTTTGATCAGATTCATCTATCTTTTATTTTACTAAACTTAATTTTACACTTGTTTCTACAGTTAAAATAGCAAGACGCCGGCCTCGAGACAGAGAGGTTGAAATCCCGGCTATAGCGGTTGGCATTTTTATTTATGATTTTCTCTCTGCGGCAACCACCCCTGGTCTCAGCAGCGAGACCCGGCTTGAAACGTCGATTAGTCATCGACGGAAAAAATATGAGTACCTCCGAAGTTGGAGTTATCTGCCTGTGCGGCGAGTGACCCCTGTGCACACGGCTGTCAGGGAAAAATGGATTAACAAGCAAAATTCAGTTCCTTGTCACTAGGGACTTCGTCAGAGGTAAAAGCAGTCAAACGAAGAAAAAATACTGTACAGCTTCCACTCCAGTATAACTTTATGTTGTTCTACTTCCACTCTAGTATAATATTGTGCTGTTCTGCTTCCACTCTCTTACAACTTTATGCTGTTGTGCTACCACTCTAGTATAACTTTATGATGTTCTGCTTCAACTCTAATATAACTTTTTGCTGTTCTGCTTCAAATCTGATGTAACTTTATGCTGTTCTACTTCCACTCTCTTACAACTTGATGCTGTTGTGCTACCACTTTAGTATAACTTTATCTTGTTCTGCTTGAACTCTAATATAGCTTTTTGCCGTTCTGCTTCAACACTAGAACAACTATATGCCGTTCAATTTTTACAATGAAAGGTTTACATTTATCTACTTGTACAGGTACTCTAGAATTGTATACTTTTTAACCTCAGTATTCTAATTTTATACTTTTTAGCAGTAATACTAGAATGTTTAATACCTTAGAAATTCTGTTCTAGAATATCTAGCGCCAACATTAGTTAAAAAAAAAAAGTAAAGAAAAGTCCGTCACGCCAAGTGGCGTATAGGGAATATGGTGTTAGTGACCATAACGTTTACAGACCTTCAGCACATGATTTTTGGGGTAATGTGGTCGGAATTACGCCCGCGCCGCTTTACTTTCCCAGAAAAAACCGGTACCCATTTAAGACTGGGTGAACCCGGAAGCCGTCGGTTGGGATTGAACCCTACCCCTTGTCCTTTGTTCACTAACCACTGAGCTATCGCGGCTCCCTGCCAACATTAGGATCCCAGATAAAATCCGACTTATTACATTTCTACTCGGAGTAAGTGCAGAGTTCTGAGGAGCAGTCATAAAGTGAAGAGAAACAGCCAAGAAATATAATTCTCTTCCGAATGATAATAGTTTCCTAATGTCAAATTTCGCCCACGTGTTCATTTACAGAAGGAAGACCTGTGAACAAACCCCCAGGTGAAATGATGAGGTGAAAAGGTCCTGAATAAATAAACGGCAAGTTGTTGGAAGGTGGCCAGAAAGAGCAGAATTTCCCAGCCTGAATACGTTACGAGCCGGAGAAAAGACATGGGTAGGAAAGTTGCCTGTTTTAAGACATTGGTAAAGGAGGGTAAACAGGCAAAATAGTCAGAGTTTCGTTAGAGGGTGAGTTGTGACAATACAAATTTGTTGTGGCGATTGATCCATTTTATGGATTGTGCAGTAAAGAGTAAGCATATCTCGAACTTCCATAGTTGATATCTCGACTGACAGAGGAAGGGCGCTGCGTGTTCAGTATCTATAGCAGATTGATCGGAAAGATATGACTGGACGCAGTCTTTGTCGTCAATAATTTGTCTTAGTCGTGTAGGGCCCGGAAAATGGAAGAAGATGATTATGTGAGAATGGGTGAGATTAATGCTTTCATCATCATCATCATGTTGGCGTAGGCGATCATGTCCTTCCTCAATCTTCTATCTACAGTGCATCGTATCAGTTCTGTTGTTGACTGTTTTCAATGCCATGGCACCAAGCTATCCAGTATTTTCTCTCTTTGTCGTTCGCGATCTCTCATTCCTTCTATTTTGCCAGTTGTAACCAAGTATTCCAACTTTTGTCTTCTCATGATGTGCCCGAAAATGTTCATTGATTCTTTCTGATATTTTTTAGGAGCTCCCTTTTTGTGTTGGCCTCTTTGAGAATTTTCTCATTGTTCTTTTTAGCTGTCCAGGGAACTTTCAACATTCTTCGGAGAAATCCAATCTCTGTGGCCTCTAAGATCAATGCTTTACGGCCATAAAATAAAGCAGTGTACATGGTTTAGACTGTTCGAGGACATAGTCCAGAGAGCTGAGGAAGATTTGAAGGAACTGGTAAATGTGTATAACATATCCTTGAGGGTGCGACAATAAATTAAGAGTCGATGCATAGTTATCTGCCATCTCTGTCAAAGCCGGTCTAGGACCACATGAATTGTCAGAACTATCGAACAATCAACATACAGAAAACGATATGCAAGCTGTTGGTGAAGATAACGTCCAAAAAAATGGCATGCAAGTTTGAAGATACCCTGTTTTTTTTCCCTTTCAGTGATTCGGACAATGAGTGTGAAGCTACAACCTCGAACAAACTGCTACAGCACCACGTTAAAATCAGATAAGAGTAGTACTCAGGAAACCAAAGAAAAATAGTAAAGCAACACAGAAATGGTATTTCAGTTGCTGCACATAGAGGGATATACTGAGGAGTGAATCCATGCTCTTATGGAGTTTTGCGATGCAGGGATGAAGTAAACTCTTTAATAATCTATTTTCCAACTCAAACTTCACACAAGGTCAAGGTCAACTCTTTAATAATCTATTTTCCAACTCAAACTTCACACAAGGTTCAAGGTCAACTCTTTAATAATCTATTTTCCAACTCAAACTTCACACAAGGTTCAAGGTCAACTCTTTAATAATCTATTTTCCAACTCAAACTTCACACAAGGTTCAAGGTCAACTCTTTAATATCTATTTTCCAACTCAAACTTCACACAAGGTTCAAGGTCAACTCTTTAATAATCTATTTTCCAACTCAAACTTCACACAAGGTTCAAGGTCAACTCTTTAATAATCTATTTTCCAAGTCAAACTTCACACAAGGTTCAAGGTCAACTCTTTAATAATCTATTTTCCAAGTCAAACTTCACACAAGGTTCAAGGTCAACTCTTTAATAATCTATTTTCCAAGTCAAACTTCACTCAATATCCAAGATCAGCTCTTTAATAATCTATTTTTCAACTCAAACTTCACAGAAGGTCTAAGGTCAACCCTTTAATAATCTATTTTCCAACTCAAACTTCACTCAAGGTCTAAGATCAACTCTTTAATAATCTATTTTCCAACTCAAACTTCACACAAGGTTCAAGGTCAACTCTTTAATAATCTATTTTCCACCTCAAACATCAGACAAGGCCAATTGTTCTATATAACCTGCGTTCCATCTCAAGATTCACAAGTTAAAATCTTCTATCAGCTGACTCAAGCTTCACAAGTTCAACTCTTCTATCATCTACCGTCTGACTAGGCTTCACACGTTCAACTCTTCTATCATCTACCGTCTGACTAGGCTTCACACGTTCAACTCTTCTATCATCTACCGTCTGACTAGGCTTCACACGTTCAACTCTTCTATCATCTACCGTCTGACTCAAGCTTCACACATTCAACTCTTTTACAATCCACCTTTTTAAAAGTTTACAAGCGTATTAACCTAAAACTTTGCAGTTCCAACATATTTATGTTCTACTCAAGCCTGAGCTCTTCTATATTCTACTATTCAGGTCAAATTCCACTAATTCGACTACTCTATATGTTAATAACCCACACAATATGAATAAACTATAACTGTGGCCGCTAATTGCAGTCAGGCTGTTATTTGATACAAAATGGTACCCGATTCTAAAACACAAACTCCATAGCCGCAAGTACAAAAGCTATTGGTCAGGACATTAATTACAAACTGAGTATTATATTAATGTTGGCACTCAGTGTGTGGGATGATGTATGCTGCGGTGATGAGTGAGTTTATAGGGTTGTAAAACTGCTGTGGTTGGCGTGGAGGGGAGATCGGGTTTCGGTGTGGGGGAGGCCCGTGCCAGCGGGAAGTCGAGGCATTGTGTTCGATATTGTTGATATGCATGAGAAAAAGAGGCGTCATTAATAGAGACATGTAGGGAGAAATTGAGTTGTGAGGGGAAAATATAGTTGTGAGGGGAAAATATAGTTGTGAGGGGAAAATATAGTTGTGAGGGGAAAATATAGTTGTGAGGGGAAAATAAGGTTGTGGGGGGGGGAATAGAGTTGTGAGGAGAAATAGGGTTGTGAGGGGAAAATTTGGTTGTGAGGGGAAATAGGGTTGTGAGGGGAAAATATAGTTGTGAGGGAAATAGGGTTGTGAGGGGAAAATTTGGTTGTGAGGGGAAATAGGGTTGTGAGAGGAAAATAGAATTGTGAGGGGGAAAATAGGGTTGTGAGGGGAATATGGTTGTGAGGGGAAATAGGGTTATGAGGGGAAAAAAGGGTTGTGAGGGGAAATAGGGTTGTGAGAGGAAAATAGAATTGTGAGGTGAAAATAGAGTTGTGAGGGGAAATAGGGTTGGGGGGGGGGGAAATAGAGTTGTGATGGAAAATAGGGTTGTGAGGGGAAATAGGGTTGTGAGGGGAAAATAGAGTTGTGGAGGGGGGATGAGTTGCAAGAGGAAAATAGGGTAGCGAGAGGAAAATAATAGAGTAGTGCGAGAAAAATACTAGAGTTCTGAGAGGAAAATATTAGAGTTGTGAGTAAAAGTAAAAGTAAAGTACCCCCGTCACGCCAAGTGTCGTATAGGGAGTATGGTGTTAGTGACCATAAATTTTACAGACCTTCGGCACATGATTTTTGGGGCATTGTGGTCGATATTACGCCCGTGCCGCTTTACTTTCCCAGAAAAAAATCCGGTACCCATTAAAGGCTGGGTGAACCGGAAGCCGTCGGTTGGAATCGAACCCTACCTCTTGTCTTTTGTAGTCCAGTTTACTAACCACTGAGCTATCGTGGCCCCCTTTAGAGTTGTGAGGGGAAATATAGTTTTCAAGAGGAAAATAGAGTTTTGAGTGGAAGATAGGGTTGGGAGAGGAAAATATAATTGCAAGAGGAAAATAGAATTTCGAGAGATTTCAATTTTTGGAAAATCATAAAACACGTGCATAGATTCAAATACCTGGGATCGATAATAACATTAGATTGCAGATGCACTGCAGAAATTAGAAGTAGAATAGGACAAGCAAAGAGAGAATTTCATCAAATTAAAAATATCTTATGTAACAAGTCATTGTTAATTAATGTTAGAAAACAACGTATCCTAAATACCACATAGAAACTTTTGTACTATATAGAAGTGAGTCATGGACAATACGCAAGACAACACAAAGAATATTAGAGAAGCTGAGATGTGGTTTATCAGAAGAATGCAACGAATTCCATGGATAACAAAAACTGCAAGTGAAGAATGTTTAAAACGGGCTGGAGAAACGATAAACATCATCAAAATCATAAGGAAAATGCAATCTATATTTATTGGGTATCTCGTGCGAAAAGACGGCCAAATGAATACTATAACAACAAGCAGAATGACTGGAAAGCAGAGCGGAGGCAAACCAAGAAAAAAAAAATATTCGACGGCTTATCCAAATGGCACGATAAAAGATAACCGAGTGAAATTATGACACGCTTGAAGGACCGAGTAAGATGGAAAGGGATGATCGCCTACGCCAATTGGCACGCCATCTGATGATGATGATGATGATTCAGCCAGCGTTTACTTAAGTCAATTGCTACTACCATTAAATGCTTTATTAAAGCATTCAATAAAAAAACAACAACTAATAAGTGGATTAGAAAGTTTCAACAAAATGCACACCCTTCCTTATCTGCTAAAAAGAACCAAGTATCTATGAGATTCAAAAGCAGCTTTCCAAAAAATGAGGAAGATACTATGCAATCCACTTTTGACAATAGAAACAAGAAAAAGAGTTCTTAAATCTAATGTAGAGTCAGTCTTAACATATGGATGTGAATCATGGACAATAGGACAACAAACAAGAAAATTACTGGAGTCTGTAGAAATGTGGTTTTTCTGGAGAATGTTGAGAATACCATGGACAGCGAAGAAGAGTAATGAAAACGTTCTGAAAGATGCCAAAGCAAAAAGAGAGCTAATTTTCAACATTAGGAAGAAACAATCATCATTTTTTGGACATGAAATGAGAAGAGAACAACTAGAATATATTGTAACAACTGGAAACATTGAGGGACGAAGAGATAGAGGGAAGCAAAGAGAAAAAATACCAGAAAACTTAAGAGAATGGCTGGGCAAAAGGTCAACAACAGAAATGATAAATAACTGTCGAGATCGAAATTTGTGGAGAGACATGATCACCTACGCCAGCAGGCCCGGTACTTGATGATGATGATCTATGAGATTGCATTGAGTGTGCACTGATATCGTTTCATCATCTTTATCAACCAGTCCAAATGTTATTGGTTAGTAATTAGCAGCATTTTAATTTTCAGTATACATGAGGAATAGATAATTGTGTGTGTGTGTGTGTGTGTGTGTGTGTGTGTGTAATCGTTATTATTTTTTTTTAATGTATAAAACAACACCAAAGACTGGATATCAAAATCTAAAAACATTTATAGAAAGTCAGTGCTGTGACTTTCTTACTGCCGCCATTACACAAACATCAAAATATTGTCAAAAATGGCAATAAAACAACAAGTGATAAACACGATTATCAGCCATACATTTTGTTATCAGTATCGAACACGGTCTCAAGGAAAGACAAAGTAAGACATAGTTACATCAGACAAATTATTGCAACCACACCCTACATGCAAAAAGTTGTAAATAAATAGGTTCCTTTATTTCTTGGGGGAAAAAAAACACTAATCAGCTAGCTTCAAATTGTCGACCATCTGACTTCATGGATGCTAAGAATTCAATAAACTGGAGAGTTTACAGATATCCTGCTGAGACGCGTGTCGGCAATTAAAATCACGATAGTCATAACCCAGGAGATAAATCTACAACGCATGACTGTACATAGGATAATTAGAAAATTACCTTTTTTGTTTAATTAAATTATAATCTTGCCCAACTCAAAATTCAGCTAAATCGCCGTTTATTTGTTGAATTTTCATCTCACACGTTACAAGCTGACGAAAACTGCTGATCTGGAAGCTCGATATGTATCAGCAACAGTGTCACGTCCCAGTGATTGCCGCGAAGGATGGGTACATCTATAATAACTCTACGGCCAATATCATGGCGTGAGAACTTAACATAATTCTGAGAAATGACGTTTTTAAAATGGGAATACCATCACCAGAGTACTTTATGCACTGACTTGAAGATATGGTGCTTGTGGGTGAATTCCGGTCAGAATTGTAGTGCTCTGATATTGTCTCTTGGAGTCTTGCCACGCAGACCCAATCGTTCTTTTGTCTTCATCAACATACAAGTATGAGATCAATAAACGTTATTAGCGTTACTTGTTTTCCATTTTCTTTGCGTAACATATATAACTTTCTGCTACAGCATGATATTTCTTCATTTGTACTTTTTTTATGCTGTTATGACTCGTAGTTAGAGAGACATATTTCTACATTTGAAATGTTCAGCTTTAAGAAATGTGACGTTTGTGCTTGAACAAGCGAGCTTTCTCAACGTTCAGATCCACTGAGTAATGTAGCTCAGTGATTTTTAAAAATCAATTAAAATTTACTCATAATGTGTTCTATATATTGAGAAAATCATAATGTACCAGGCTTTTGAAGTTCTGATATATTTACATTTGTAATATCGTTGTCTTGGTCCACAACATCAAAATATAAACTGGCGGCACTACTGGTTTTCAGCTACTTTTAAAATACATGTCTCAGGACAGTTACAGGTATAACACGTTTATTGGAAGACGGCCAGCATCGTTACAGTCAAACAATTTACTGGAACTCGTTCAGGACTGTATATTTGTCTCAGGCTAATCCAAGAACAGCACGTACGCCCTCATTCTGAACGATTTCCAAACTTGCAATCTGATTGAACGAGAGAGTGAGCATTCCCGAACATGAATCCAGTACTTTAGTGCACCACAGCGTGCACATTCGAGATTAGTAACGATTACTAAAGGTTCGTCTGGCCAAAGTCTTGATCACACTGACACCTCTCCCTGCCTTTTGAATGACATTGCTCACGTGCTGATTGAAAGAAATGAAAAACAAATATACACCAATCCGTTCATTGAGGTACTTACTTGACTTACCGAGCATTAAAATGCGACACAGATCTCTGCTTATTTGATCCTGGTAAGGAACGTAGGGTAGCGTTTGTTTATGGCTCTTTGAGTCAAAAAGAATTAACAATGACTCAAAGAGCCATAAACAAACGCTACGAAAAAGCCAGATTAAGAGGAAGACCGAGAAAGAGATGGATAAAGGGAATACTAGTGACTAGGAGGGATAACACCAGAAGAGGCCAATAGAAGAGCAAAGAATCGTAGATTGTATCTCCCCTCGACGCCAACGACAATAGAGGAAGGATAGAAGAAAAGAAAGAAGCAGAAGAATAAGAAGAAGAAGAGGGAGCGTAAATCACCCCTGGCATTCATAATTTGGTGCGACAATGGGTAGGCTCATCAGGCGTGAAAAAATATGAATGGCTGAGGCAGAAGAGTCCATAAGGAGAGTATATTCTCTGAACGACATCAGGGCTGGCAAGCATTGGATAGAAGTAACAGGAAAAAAGAGGCTAACAAATGTAATTATTCAGCTCGGCATGGAGTTTTGCAACTGGATCAACGGAGCAACCCGTAATATGGGAATCCATCGAAAAAGTGTCATTACCTCACAACCCCATTATTTTACACTGTTGGTTCTGTATCCCGCGGACTGCGCAACGGGGTTTTCTGGCATACCAGCATGGCATAGAAGTGGCTAGGAAATCTGGCAAGTAATAACATTATGGTGTCCAGCAAGAGACTGGAGATAGAAGCAGAAACGGCGGTCATAACATGGTTGGTTACGTGGAGTTATCCTGACTCTGAATAAAAAATACATTGCCAAGTTTGTTCTTCATTCATTAATAAAAGAGAGAGGAGAATGGGTGGGGCAGGGGTGTGGTCGATCTGTAGTGCCGTAATGGAAAAAGCAGATGTATCTATATTCAACACCTACAGGGCCAATCAGTCTGTATACGCTTCGAGAAGTGTTGGGACGAGCGGTGGAGTTTGTGTGGGGATGGCTCGACTGCAATGAAACTGACTCCATAAATAGAATAGAGTAGTGCAGGAAAGTTCTATCTTAAAGGTATTGCTCTCTTTTGAACTGTCGAACTGTCTTCATAGATTTGAAATGTAAACATCTTTGTTTAGTATGTTCACAGGGCGGAATATGTTACTGTGGGGTTAACGTTAACCAGTTTCGATTATTTTGTTTTGGATGTTTCGTTACTAGTTGGCTATGTAGGATTCGTTTTATTTACTTACATATCTGTGTGTACGTGTTATTTGTTTGTTCCTGCTGACGGCTTATTGAGCCGAAACGTCGTTCAAATCTGTGTCGTCTACTAATCACGTAAAGCTTTTACCATACCATTTTTTCTATTTTTTTTTCAATTTTCCCCGAAGGTATATGTTAGTATGTTTACAGGGACGGTATATATTAGTATGTTTACAGTGACGGTATATGTTAGTATGTTTACAGGGACGGTATATGTTAGTATGTTTACAGGGACGGTATATGTTAGTATGTTTACAGGGACGGTATATGTTAGTATGTTTACAGGGGCGGTATATGCTAGTATGTTTACAGGGACGGTGTATGTTAGTATATTCACTATGACGATATCTGTCAGTATAATCATTATGACGTTATCTGTTAGTATATTCACTATGACAATATTTGTCAGTATATTGACTATGACAATATTTGTCAATATATTCATTATGACGTTATCTGTTAGTATATTCACTATGACGATATCTGTCAGTATATTCACTATGACAATATTTGTCAATATATTCATTATGACGTTATCTGTTAGTATATTCACTTTTACGACATCTGTCGGTATATTCACTATCACGATACTGCATGAAGCCTATTCAAAAAAAAATATTTTGGCAAACTGCCATAATTGTGTAAAGTAGCGATTGATTGTATTTAATTGATGGGTAGACAGACTGCATATTGCCATCATTAGAGAGAAAGATTGAACAATCTCCATCTTCCTGTTACTGGTCGTCGATTAAGTAAGCAATAGCTGGTACGCTTTATGGCGCTTTATAAAGAATGACAAAATCTCCCTCATGAACGCTCTGTGACTATCATACTCGCAGTATATTTCAAGTCTGGCTCACACTGTTATACACTAGATTGACTCCGGTCTACTTATCCTTTCGTTTTTCTCTCGTAATCCAGTGAATGGTAGTCCTTATAGTGTAGATTTTCATTACCTACTAAGTAAGTGGTTTATTTAACACGAAAGTCTCCTGTTATTACTGCATGCATTTACAGTTGGTGACTGAACAACTCTTGTCTGCTGATTTATTGTAGCGAAAATACTAAAAGAATGTTCCTCACACAAGCCGTTCGAAATGATGAGTCTTTATCATCAAAGGCCAGTTCCATGAAAGATGGAAACGAGACCACTCAAAGTATAACAAGAGGGACGGATACCACCAACTATCAAGGAGGGGTCAAGTCATCATACTTCACCTACGCACTGGCCACAATAGAATGAGAAACCACATGTTCAACAAACTCAAAATAGGTACTACCAGCATCCACTCTACACTGGACAACATGACAACAAAACATGTTCTACAGGATTGCCCCCAGTACACAGACCTGAGAAGAGCAATGTGGTCCGCACCCACCTCCCTGAAAGAGAAACTATACGGGGCAATCGAAACAGATAGCTGCCTTCATAAGAAAGTCCGGAATCCTAATCTGAATGAGCCATGAACGCAGAAGATTGTTTTTTATTTTATTTTATTTTTCTCTAGCATTGGGATACAATTAAAAACATGAAAGTACGTACCACTCCTGTTGTGTTTTGTTTTCTTTGCTCCAAATTGTGTTTATTTTGTGAGAACATTATTCCGGGTTTGTTCATCCTTATATTTTACTGAGACTTCTCCAGCTTGAAGAGCTTGCCTGGTGTAAAACTGCCGCCAGAAAACCTCTGAGGATTGCCAGGACACTCAAGCTGCCAAAGCGCGCCAATATAAAGGCATCTTTTTTCGCAATTAATCGGCTTAAAAGAAAGTCAATCGACCATTCTTGACACAAAGAGCTGAGCATAATAATAACAATAGCAAAACTCTGCTATGCTTGGAATCGGTAATGTTGTCTTCTACAAATTGGAGAGGATAAAAAAAAAAATAACGGAACACATTCTATATTATTTTCTGTTATATAGAGTATACACAAAACAAACAAACAAACCTGGAACAAAGGAAATGAAACTGGTTTTTGAAATTATAACTTTGATATAGGCTTGAAGAAAATATCAAAATTATTGATGTTTCATGGCGACTGATAAATGAGTGATGAAGAAGAGGGAAATCAATTTCTAACAAATACAAGTTTACATAACAAAAGAAATATGTAAACATCATTTTAAACAAATTTAGTTATAGGTGTTTGCTAGTCTGGGTAACATATTGTCTTCCCTTTTTGAATTAAATATATCACAATACATCCACGTGTTCAAAAGTTAATTGTACAAATGAAGAGAAACTCATCACATCCAATGTGAGTAATAATAGCATTACGTTTTGTTTCACGTCTATGAAATATTCCGATTTTTATTTGTTATGTTGTGTTATGCAAGGATCATTATTACCGTATACTGGATTAACCCATAAGTTCTCAGAATTCCCTCGAAATATGAAGAATCTCTGAGGCCAGCCCTGACTCACGTGCATGAATTCCGTAGGGCGCATGCGATCCATTAGTTGTTTGTTCATTTTATTTTTTAAAATGTAAAATTTAAATAATTTTTTTTGGCAGCATTATTCAAAACGATATAATTAAGAATAATGTACAGCTAAACAAGTGATTATAACAAAATATAAAAATAAGCGCAAATCTTTGAGAAGAGGCAATTTAAATACTTTGGTAGTGTGATATCGTCTAATGGGAAAATACAAACAGATATTGACAACAGATTCTGCAAAATAAATAAAGGGATTCTCTCTCTCTCTCTGCGATCAGGACTCAATCAGAGTAGGACTCCAGACTCTCACATGAAGTCAGCTGTCAGGTTAAGTGTGTTGATTACAGACAGAACATCACAATTAGAGTCTGTCAGATCTACTCTGATTGAACACCCGTTAATACGTTGCACTGTGTTCTGCGCCAGTGGCCCAGTGCATCCGATTTCAACCAGCATTTTATTCAGGTTTGCTTTCCTTAGCCTTTGATTGTCCCCAATCTTTCTGCAAGGCAGCAGATGATCTTTTTTTGTAGGGGGGATTCTGCCCTTAGATGGTCGGCCTTTCCAGGTTTACGAGCACCGTCTGCCCGAGTCACTAGAGGTGACTAACACATACATACACACACACACACAAAGATATGAGATATAACTAACCCAGACATGCACACACACAGATATGACACATGACTAACACAGATACACACTAAGATATGAGATATGACTAAACACAGACACACATAAAGATATGAGACATGATTAACACGGACACACGAAGATATGAAAGATAAAGGGATTGAACAGTTGCTTCCAATAGTACAGAACAAAAATGTAACAAATAAAGCAAAGAGAGCACTTGATATAACACAATATTTTTTCCCGATCACTGTGCTATCGATGCCACATTTGGACATTGACAACCAAAAGAAACGAAAAATAGTCACTTCAAAACATGAGATGCCCGAGAGGAATATTGAATATAACAAGAAGAGACATACTCGGAATTGACCTCAGGAAAATGTTGGATTGACACAAAAGACGAGTCATTTTAAATAAACAACAGATCCATTTTTTAGACACGAAACACGATCGACCATCACCAGACAGCAGCACCACCACCCCCCTCCCCCCTTCTTTCCACAAACGCTGTAACACGCACAAACAACGAGAAAAGGGGACAAGATAGAAGACACTGTATTAAAGAGACAGCAATTAGCACGACAAATCTGTATGAGACAGCATTTACCACAACAACTATCATGTATGAGACAGGAATAAGCACGACATATATGTATGAGACAGCATTTAGCACAACAACTATCATGTATGAGACAGGAATTAGCACGACAAATATGTATGAGACAGCATTTAGCACGACAAATATCATGTATGAGACAGCAATTAGCACGACAAATATGTATGAGACAGCAAATAGCACGACAAATATCATGTATGAGACAGCAATTAGCACGACAATATCTTGTACGAGACAGAAATTAGCACGACAAATATCATGTATGAGACATACTGTACACTAACTAGAACAAATCATTTTTCTCTCAACGCTGCAAGGCATTAGAGGCAAAGTAAATAAAAAAGTAAATGAAAGTATAGTAAATTACACACAATGTACACCCATTTAACACAGAGTTACGCACAAATAAGATTATCTTTATATTTTGTTTAGCGGAATATTCCTTCTGCTTCTGCGATCGCGATTCATTCAAGGTGGGATTTAGCAGAGGGTTACCAACGATAACAATCAAAATCAGGACATTTCATATAAAAAGCATACATTTTTATTGGAAAAAGAAGGATTCTTCATTTAAAAAAGCAGGCTCTAACTTACTCCGACAGTGTGGCTCTTACTTTTTGTACTTTATATAACAAGATGAAAGCTGGCCAGACCCAGGGCTCAAGCCTATAATGCAGGACATGTATGGAGAAATTCATTTTATGTTTTTTTACATGTTCCCTGCAGCTTTACTCGCGGCCCCACTTGATATTTAATTGATTAAATGCTTAGTATATATGTGCTTATCATCATCATCATCATCATCATCATCATCATCATCTTCATCGTCATAATCATCATGTGCTATACCGGTTGGCGTAGGCGATCATATCCTTCCACAATCTTCTATCTACAGTGCATCGTATCAATTCTGTTGTTGACTATTTTCCATGTCATGACACCAAGCTATCCAGTATTTTCTCTCTTTGTGGTCCGCAATCTCTCTTTCCTTTTATTTTGCCAGTTGTAACTAAGTATTCCAACTTTCCTCTTCTCATGATGTGCCGAAAAATGTTGATTGTTCGCTTACTGATGTTTATAGGAGTTCTCTTTTTGTGTTGGCCTCTTTGAGAATTTCCTCGTTGGTCTTTATAGCTGTCCAGGGAACTTTCAACATTCTTCTGAGAAATCCCATCTCTGTGGCATCTAATCGTCCTTTCATTTGTTTGTCTACTCTCCATGATTCGCTTCTATAGGTCAGAATTGGTTCTATATAGCACCGATGAACTCTCTTTCTCACTTCTATTGACATAGGTTTGTTGCATAATATATTTTTTCATTTTCTGAAATGCTATTTTGGCATGAGCTATACTGCTTTTTATTTCTGTGGTGCATCTTCCATCTGATGTTATTATTGTGCCAAGTATTTGACACGATACACTTGTTTCATATTTGTCCTGTTTATTTTTATGCTGTATGATGGTGATGATTGTTTCTTTGATATGACCATTATGTGCCTATACCCAACCCTAATTCCGGAATTTTTTGTGAAATCTGCTGTCTGTTTCAGGGTTTCGGTTGCACATTCAAGATAATTTCTCGTCCAAGATAGTGGGTGTGGCTCACGTTTCTTTCATCTTGCCTGTGTGCTGGCGACAGTCTTGAGGAACATGTTTTGCTTTCATATCTGCTTTGATGCAGTGGCACATACTGCTGATGCCTATCTTGAATCTGACTGGTCGTAGACTCATAAATGGTGAGAAACATCACTGAAGAAAATACATCTTTTACTGGACTGTGTGATTCATACACCAGTTGATTCAAAGCTGAATCTGGCAGCATTCAGGTCCATTATAAGATCTGGCTACATGGGAAGAACGTAAATTAACAGAGGATGGTCTCACTCGCTACACATGTTGAAAGCAGTGAACAGGCGGGGTAAAAGTAGCATGATTGGCAAAAGGAAAAATACGAAGACAACATCAGAGACTGTACACGTCTTGACTTTGTTAGTTTACATCAGGTAGTCCCAAACAGCGAGAAATGGAGGAAAACGGTTTGAACCATAAATATTTATCCAGCGATCCTAAAGGTTTCAGGAAAGAAAGTGAAGGTCTTCTGAAAGTGTTATCTAAATTCAGTACTAGATATTTACAACACTCATACAATTGTTGCTTATACTCAGTACTATATTCTGCAACAGTAAGAACAAGTGTTACATAAACTGTGCATTCTATCTATAGCAATATAGAAATATATATAGTACGTACATTAAGTATTCTATCTATAGCAACATAAAAATGATACGTACATAATGTATTCTGTCTACCATGATATAAAAAAAGTGTTTCAGATTGTACTATATTAATCACAACATAAGAACATGTCATAAGCTTTATATCCTCTCTACTACAATATAAAAAAGTGTTACGTAAACGTTGTACCTTCTCCACCACAATATATAAATTGTTACGTAAACTTTATACTTTCTCTATCACAATATAGAAAGTTACGTAAACTATGTACTTTGCCACAATGTAGGAATTGTTACGTAACCTCTGTAGTCTATTTCTCTATCACAATATAAAAAGTTACGTAAACTATGTACTTTCTCAACCACAATATAGGAAGCGTTAAGTAACCTCTGTACTCTCTCTCTCTCTCTCTTTCTCTATCACAAAATAAAAAGTTACGTAAACTATGTACTTTCTCAACCACAATATAGGAAGCGTTAAGTAACCTCTGTACTCTCTCTGTTTCACTTTCTACTACAATATAAAAAGTGTGCCAAAGAGACAAGTAACAGAAAGCTTCACATAAACGTTACGCTCCCTACAACTATTAAAATAAGAATAAGAATCAAATGCTCAGCACCTTTAGATATGGACATAAACAAATAAAACCTGACAACTGAAAATCAAATAACATCAAAACATGTACCTGTTGATCTGATAATAATATTCCACGGGAACACGCACAAACCTCCAAATGTTATATTCTTCATGGGGTGTGAGCCTCGGGGATTGGATATTACGAGTAGTTATTTCTGTGCCCGCTTATCATATGATCACTCAACAACGCCTGCGAGATAATGTGACACGACAATCGATGATACGGCACGTCGTGAGATTACACTCATTTGGAATTTTGGATGAGCAAGGAAGGCGTTGCCGAGTAAAGCGATAATCAGTGAGCTACATACGCAAGCTTGTCTCGGACACGCCCCTTTCGGTATCTGCTCAAGAGTACCGATTCGTATTCATGGAATCCAAATGAACTTGTTACGTCATCATCATTGAGCGCCGTCTCCGCATCGAAGGTTGGCTACCATGGAACGCCATTCCACTCAGTCTCTTGCATTGATCGTGCGGATAGGTTGACTTGTCCATCTTTTCATGTTACTCGTCCAGGTTAGTCTTGGTCTGCCTCTGCCTCTTTTACCTTGTAAAAGGAAGGATGCCAAAATTGCCCTTTCAATATTGCTTTTGTTAGGCGGTTGTGTACGTTTGATACGTAAAATATATTTTTAAAAAAACATTTCTGAGTATGCCGGGAGTTTTTTCTATGGTGCTGGAAAATAAAGGCCACATCCCAGTGCAGTCGCCTTTAGGTGTTCGGTTCAAAGTTTTTAATTTATACCCCCCCCCCCCCCCCCCCCAAAAAAAAATAAATAAATAAATAAATAAAAATAAATAAATGAATAAATAAATAAATGAAATAAAATTTAAAAAAAACGATAGTAACCACTCAACCGTGGTTTGGGACCTACTCTCGACTTATTGTCAACTCGGCTAAAACGTAAACGATGACTGGAAAATGTAACCACACAATTCGTGTTCTTGTTTATTAACACAGGGACTTTGTATCAATAATGGGACAGTGACCGTGCGAATTCTCTTTCCTGATTATACTGAATATAATAGATAATCAAATCAATGAGAAGACCCCAAGCCCCAAATCTAAACGCCTACCATAATATGAAATAGATGGGACCAAGTTATCATTATACACATCAGAACAGGACACAATCGAGTTGATTGCCAAGTGTGTACAAAATTCAAGATTGGTACCTCAGCCACATTTAATGTGGACAGGCGTCCCGGAGAAGCTGAACACATACTTCAAGACTGTAGTGTATATAGTAAACTGAGAAAATCCATTAGTCCAGATACAACTGTACAGGCAAAACTATATGGTCTATACTATATTTTGAGTTGAACGAGACGGCAGTGGAAAAGCGCGCTATGCTGGAAGGACATATAACCGTTGACTTCATTTACTTACAATATATCACAAATGGCTTTCAGCTTCGAGACAAAATGGAATGTTCTTGTCATTGTTGTGTAGTATGTCTCATGCCTGGTTCTCGTCGTGTCATATCCATTTCATTGTTCTATAATCTTTAAGATCTACTTTTCTTACTTTCTCATGAATTCGCAATATTACATCAAAAGTCTGCTGCTTAATGGCGACATTGTTACATGTCCAAATATTTTGATCTGCTTTTCTCATTTTTTTTTTTTCAAATTTGAGCCAGCAGCGGTGTAAATCCAACTCTTTTTGCTGATATCCTCCTTTCTGATTCTGTCTTTTTCTTGTCACGTTCAATATTCTTATGAGGCACTCCATCTGATTTCCGGTGTGACTATATATATATTTTTTCTTTAGCTTTTTAGTGTGCAGATTTGGCGGTTGTAGCAGCGAGTTTGGAGGAGTACAGTGTTATCTACTCTGTAAATATTTAATGTTACATGATTGCTCTGCAGCATTAACCTCGCTGTATGATCATTTGATTCTGTTTGCGCTATCTGTCCTCGATCTCTACTTGAATTTTCTCTTTGGATGACATAGTGCTTCGTTGGTAGTCAACTATGTCATTTTCTTTAATTGTATGTTATGTAAACATTATTTACGCTTCTTTTTTGTGTTGCAACATTTAAAACAATTATTATATCTATATTATGGTTATGTTGTTATCTTTGCAAGTTTCGTTCAATTCATTGGCATATCATAGTTTATTGCAGTTTCCTGCAGTTTTTATAAATGTTTATTATTCTGTAAAAGGTGTCTCTTTGTGGTTGTTATTATTATTTGTATTATCTGTTCAATATATATGGTATATATGGCCTTTGGCGTCTTTGACAGACGTTTGGTAGTAAGCAATCATGATAAGTCAGTAGTTTGGTAAAGTATTAGTGTCTCGTGCTGGGTGCTGCTTTACTGAACATCTTTTCTCGTGGCTGAATTTGCCAATCCTGGACAGACAGATCCATCCACAGATTGAGCAAGGTGTACCCGCGGTACCCGACCTTGTCTCCCTTCTCTTGCGCTTTTTGTCTTCTGAATTTGATATCAGCACTGACTCGAAAGTTGTTGTGCCATATTTTATGTTTGCTCTTCATGTGCTACGATCCGCAGGAACATTTTAACAGTTTCTTTCACTGAAAGAATATTCCCTCAAGGAAGCCCTGTAAACATCCTTTTATCTCAGCAGTGGTCTGCCATTTGCTCTCTTTTCATCCTTAAGTTCACCATACAATATTTGTTTAGGAATACGATTATTTGTCATTATTCTTACAAAGTCCAGCGAATGTAGTCTACGAATTCTAAATGTTGCCACGATCCATCGGAGTTTGTCTCGTTGTAAGACATTAGAGTTGATTACTTTGTCCTGCCATTTGATGTCCATAATCTTGCGAAGGCAACGTATATGAAAACTGTAACTTTTTCTCCTGCCCTGCATAGGTAGTCCAAGTTTATGATCCATATAGAAGTGTACTAAGCACACAACTTTGGTAAACTTGAATCTTAGTCCTGAGTGTTATATTGGTGTTGGCCCATGCTCTATCTTTAAGTTTGCCAAATGTGGAAGCTGCCTTTCCGATTCGGGAATTTATTTCTTCTTCAAGGGAGACAAAAGTTGTGACCATAGAACTGAGATAGGTGAACTTTCTCATAGGTTCAAGGAGTATGTTATTTAATGATGTAGCTGCGGGGCTGGCTACACCTTGTTGGAGCACCACAGTTGTCTGGATACTTATTGACAGGGAGAATAATTCACATGATCTAGCCAGATTATCAATCATTGACTGCAGGACGGATTCATCATGAGCAACCAGTGCTGCATCATCAGCGAATAGAAGCTCCTTGATTAGGGTCTCAGTTGTTTTTGATTTAGATCTCACACGTGCAAGATTGCATAAGCAGTCGTCAGATCTTGTACGGATGTAGATGTCTCCAGAGACGATTTCAAAAGCATTGTGTAGAAGGGCAGCGATAAATATGCCGAATAGAGTAGGGGCAAGGACTCATCCTTGTTTGACTCCACAGTTCATTTCAAAGGGCTGGGAAGATCTACTGTCGAACTGGATGATGACAGACATATTGTTGTGAAACGACTTGATCACCTTAAATAACGTAGGAGGGCAGCCAACATTTTCCAACACCTTGTATAGACCTGCTCTGCTCACTGTGTCAATCGCCTTTGTGAGATCAACAAGGCTATAAATAGTGGTCTTCTCTGTTCCTTGCATTTTTCTTGCAACTGGCGGAGAGTAAAAATCATATCCTTGGTTGACCGTCCAGCTCTAAACCCACACTGGGACTCAGGAAGGATACGTTCCACCAATTGATGTAGGCGCTTTAAAACAATTCTTGCGAATGCCTTTCCAGTTATACTCAAAAAGGATAAAACCCTATAATTGTTGCAATCACTCTTGTCCCTCTTATTTTTACATAACGTTACAATCTTGGCATCTTTCATGTCTTGGGGTACATCGCCACTTCTCCAGCATTGGACAAGGAGTTTGTAGAGGCGGGGCATGAGTGTTTCAAGGTTTTCCTTGAATATTTCGGTTGGGATGTTGTCGTTACCAGAGGCTTTTATAGATGGTATACGTATGTGATTAACAGTATAGGTTACAGTACACGTCTTTTACAAACATCTAATGGCTATAGCTTCTGAGTAACCAGCTCTAATGCTTACTTTACATTGGCTGCTCTGGTAAGAGCATTTAAATAGATGGTTGAGGTGGATATTTTTATCTATTGTGTATTAGCACCTGTTAAGATTGTGATCTGTCAACTTGACATTAAAACTCTTTTATTAATATTTTTTGGTCGTTTTTTTGGGAGGGGGGGGGGGTGAGAATTGGCTACATGCAGGTACAAAATATTGTCTCACTTGATATTTTCTTGAGACGAATATATCACATGTGTAACACTTGTGTTATCTTGTCAGAATCCCACTTGGGACTCACTTCATTGGACTTCAATTATTGGCTTTCACTCTTCACTGAAAAATGTCACAAAAGCATTTTCTGCATTGTGACGTAAGAGCTATATTCTACCATCTCTTTAGCCACTCATTTTCTTTTGGGCGGGAACAATAACTGCCTCCTGATGGCTGCAGAACTTATCATAACAACCGTGACTCTCGATTAAGGAGACAACGATTTAATGTTCATTTATCGTGACAGCTCATCCCTGCTGTGTTCCCCTATATTTAACTGCTTGTCCTCATGCACGCTCCAACTGGCGCATATTTTACATTAGAATTTAAACGTGACTGGTTGTTTCCTCTTTTCAACTTGCATCGTCAAACAGAGATTTCTAGACAGTGTGAGCTGAGCGGAAAGCGAGGCTTATAAATGCATCGAGAGACTAGGAATGTAAGATACATTAATACACTCACAATTACTAAGAGTTATATACAGTATATAGTAAAAGTAAAGAGCCCCCGTCACGCCAAGTGGCGTATATGGTGTTAGTGACCATACATTTTTACAGACCTTCAACACATGATTTTTGGGGTAATGTGGTCGGTACTCAATGTACTCGTGCCGCTTTACTTTCCCAGAAAAAATCCGGTACCCATTTAAACCTGGGTGAACCCGGAAGCCGTCGATTGAGATCGAACCCTAACTCTTGTCCTTTGTAGTCCAGTTCATTAACCACTGAGCTATCGCGGCTCCCATATACAGTATATACAGTTATATAATATTTGTGTCTCATGAGGATGGGGTTCATCAAAGTGTCCTCAAAACAATAAAAACATGTAACCTTAGAAGATATATCGCTCCTCTAACCTATGTGACTTTGTGACGCCTCTAACCTACGTGACGACATTGCACTTCGTCGGGAAAATAAATTTATTTAAATTTTAAATTTAATTAAATATTAGTTTTTCTTGCAGATAGTGATGCCAATGAACATGACAGTCAGTAAGCAAAAAGGTACATGCATTTGTTAACTGTTGGGAGACAACGTGAAAGCACACACCCGTGAACATGAAGTGATGGTCATAGTGAGGATTCCAACATAGCGACCCCAGAGTTGTTTTTTTTTAAAGGTTGCTGCTTTGGAGCATTCTGTGACTAGCTGTGAATTCGCTTGACTTTACTATGTAGATAATCATAAGAGGATGAGGTATGTTTACAGTACTCGGAAAAAATGGCAAATAATCAACAACAGAAAAAAAAACAAAGCACAATATATGATCCGAAGCATGATCGAACCCGTACTCCGTGGCACAGCGCCTTGCCACGAAAAGTCAACCGCTAGAGAACACTGCCAAATTCAGCTAACAAAAATTAGCTATCAGTGACGATGTATTTCACGCAGGCGTTCTCATTACTATAGCATAAAGTTACGATCACAGCTGGGGAGTAAATTGTGTATCTGTATTTCCTATTACTCCTGTGATTCGCTGAATTATCGCCTCGGAAGTTTCCCTCAATAATAAAAATATTAATTTATTATTATTTGATTCCTTTACTATGTAAAACAGTATAATTATGAAGAAAGACCATTTATGATTAAACTACTTTGGGTACGTTTCTTCAATGTTATAGCACATAATGAAGACAGGAAATGCATTCCCACTTAACTTCTCTAAGAATGCGAATCAAACTAAACACGGAGAAGACATTAATCTGGAAGTACATTAGTCATGTGTTCAGAATGGACAGAATATAACTATCGCACAAGGTCCTTCAAATGGACACAAGATGAGACAAAAAAACAAGGAAGGCCAAAAGAAACTCTAAAAAACATTAAGAAAAAATAAAATGACATTAAGCAGCTGAACCTAAAGAGAGACAAGACAAACTACGACGTTTCGACAAAAGCCTTCATCGGGTAGAACATAACAAGTATAAATAGAATAATACTCACACAAGGCAAGTACTTGACCATGTGAAGGAATGACGGGTTGAGGAAATGACCAGGACCATGGTGCATATTGGTCACATAATAAGTGGTCAATAGGCCATAAAAGCCAAAAAAAAGTGCTCCTATCACCACCAAAAAAAAGCCAAACAAAGTAAAGACTCCTGAAGAAGAGAAAGCAAGGGTGGAAAGAGGAAAGAAAGACAAGAGATACGAGATTAGAGGAGGCCAGTTATTAAAGGAAAGAGCGAAACGAGTTTAGCCTCCTTGGATGCAGAGTGCCTAAGCGGACTATCAGTCGGTTCTACAAGGCAAACAAACCGTGGGTATTCGAGGAGCAAGAGGTCATTCCAATAACCTGGAAATCCTCATAGATATCTTGGTCTGGAGATCCGAAATGGGAGAAGACATGTGTGCCGGAATCGCGTTCGATGCTGTACAGGTGTTCACGGACCCTATCCGCTAAACGTCTGTCCGTTTAGCCTATGTACATAACTTCTCTAAAAGGAATCATTAATTTAAAAAATGGGCTCAACTGTGGCTATGAACAAAAGAAGACCTTTATGTGTAAAAGTGAATTATCAGACATAAAAAAGTAAGTAACGTGCCCCGTCATACCAAGTGGCGTATAGGGAATATGGTGTTAGTGACTACACTTTTTAAAGATCTACAGCACATTATTTTTGGGGTAATGTGGTCAGTATTACACCCGTCCCGTTTACTTTCCCAGAAAAATCCGGTACCCATCTAAGGCTGGGTGAACCTGGAAGCCGTCGATCAGGATCGAATCCGACATCTTAATATTCAGACATGGATCGTTATAATTCATGTCTTATTTCGGTCCTAGAGTAATCAACCGACCGATCGATCGATCGATCGACCGACCGACCGACCGACCGACCGATCGACCGACCGACCGACCGACCGACCCGACCGACCGACCGACCGACCGACCGACCGACCGACCGACTGACCGACCGACCGACTGACCAGTCAACCAGCCAGCTAACCAACCAGTCAACCAACCAGCCAACCAACCAGTCAACCAACGAACCAACCAACCAATCAACCAACCAACGAGTCAACCAAACAAATCAAACTAACTAACAAACTAACAAACTAACAAACTAACAAACTAACAAACTAACTAAACTAACGAACTAATTTTCCTAATCATGCGAGTGAAATAAATACTATGACCTGTAAGGGAAGAACGTGGTGAACATGTAAGGGAAGAACGTGGAGGACAAGTAAGGGGAAAATGTGGTGAACATGTAAGGGAAGAACGTGGTGAACATGTAAGGAAGAACGTGGTGAACATGTAAGGGAAGAGCGTGGTGAACATGTAAGGGGAGAACGTGGTGAACATGTAAGGGAAGAACGTGGAGGACATGTAAGGGAAGAACGTGGAGGACATGTAAGGGAAGATCGTGGAGGACATGTAAGGGAAGAACGTGGAGGACATGTAAGGGAAGAACGTGGAGGACATGTAAGGGAAGAACGTGGAGGACATGTAAGGGAAGAACGTGGAGGACATGTAAGGAAGAACGTGGTGGACATGTAAGGGAAGAACGTGGTGGACATGTAAGGGAAGAAAGTTGTGGACATGTAATGGAAGAACGTGGTGGACATGTAAGGGAAGAACGTGGTGGACATGTAAGGGAAGAACGTGGCGGACATGTAAGGGAAGAACGTGGTGGACATGTAATAGAAGAACGTGGAGGACATGTATGGGAAGAATGTGGTGGACATGTATGGGAAGAATGTGGTGGACATGTAGGGGAAGAACGTGGTGGACATGTAAGAGAAGAACGTGGTGGACATGTAGGGGAAGAACGTGGTGGACATGTAAGGGAAGAACGTGGTGGACATGTAGGGGAAGAACGTGGTGGACATGTAAGGGAAGAACGTGGTGGACATGTAAGAAAACAAATATTGTATTTCTTCAACAGCTGAAAATGAAGAAAGTAACATTTAACACAATTCTAAATAAAAATGTTCAGGTATATATAAAAGACCATAATTTACATGTCATATTGGAAGAGAGAATACAAGGTAAACGAGACTGAGGCAAACAAAAAATAAAGTGGATTGACATCGTCAAACATGGCCACAACAGCGTGTACCATCAAAGCCAGATTGAAAAAGCGCTAGATGGAAGACAACCTCCAATACGGAAATGACACAAGATGATAATGAAAGTTTGACCTCCTTTCAATTTACGTGCACACATTTTATGATTTGCAATTGGGGGGGGGGGGGACTGGTGGGTCTGGAGGCAAGACGCCGGCCTCGAGACAGAGAGGTTGTGGGTTCATGTCCCGGCTACACCGGTTGGGATTTTTATTTATAATTTCTCTCTGCGGAAACCACCCCTGGTCTCAGCAGCGAGACCCAGCTTGAAACGTCAATTACTCATCGACGGTAAAAAAATATGAGTACCTTCGAAGTCGAATTTATCTGCCTGTGCGGCGAGGGACTCCTGTGCACATGGCTGCCAGGAAAAATGGATTAACACGCAAAATTCAGTTCCTAGTCTCTAGGGACTTCGTCAGAGGTCAAAGCTAGCGAACGGAAAGAAAAAAATGTCTGCAATGTAAAAAGATTACCTTGTGATTCAAATAATGGTCTGTGCAATTGTAGCTGTTCCAAGCTAACAACGTTATAAATTTATTTTAAAATGTAAATTAGTTGCTGTTGTAATCATGTGATAGGCGCGATTAAGCAATAAGTGGGTTACTCAAAAACGTAAGGCACGCCAGCTGAAAGAAGGGACTCTCAGCTGATATATCTCGCTTTCTGTCTGCAGTTCTCGGTTTGGAAGTTCTTGTTATTGTTTATGATATCATCTGAACACACTATCAATCTTACTCCAGAGGCTGCTGTTATCACCGTGTGGTTTTCTTTTTGACTGTACGTCTTAGCAGTTATTATTTGCATAACTCCAGTTAGGCGAAAGTCAAGTGTGTTCCGTCTTCTTCTGCTTCTTTTCTCTTTCACTGATACCTAAAAGGTGTCGTGGTTTATATCATTTGTCGTTCTTGTGCTGCTCGAATTGTCTGAGTTAGTGATTTCCCTTTGTTGTTACATGTCTCTGTCACTGCATCTTCTTCTGGGTCTTCCTCTTGGTCTTTTTCCATGCATTCTGGAGAAGAACGCCCTTGATGGTGATTGGTAAGGGTTCATTCTGACCAGGTGGCCAAACTATTTAAATTGTTGTTGTTCTATATATTCTTGGCAGGGTTTTGTTCCTACTATTTTTCTTATGGTTTCATTTGGTATTCTATCTCTTCTTGTGTTGTTTGTTACTTTTCTCATGCATCACATGTATTGATCTTTCTTAAATGTGATTTATAAAGGGTCCATGTTTGACTTTCATAGCACAAAGCTGGTATGAAAATACTATTTATCATTTGTTGTTTAGCTGCCATAGAAATGTTTGGATGTCCTAACAATTGTGAAAGCTGGTATGTGACAACATTTGCTTTATGTATTCTCATGTCAATTTCTCTGTCTAGTTTTCCATCTTCTATAAACATTGTGCCCAAATACTTGAATTCCTCTACTCAAATCCATACAAACTCCCTAATTAAAGACTCTATGTGACACTAGAGAATCTGACACGAAGTTAAAGTTAGTGTTGGGATAACACTCGAGGTAAAATAACAACAGAAAACAACAGATATATGAAATTGTAATACAATCACTATTCGGTACAGAATTCTCAAAAAGCAATACGATAGAAAACACACACAAAAAATAAAAGGAAGAGGGGAAGGGTAGCTGGAAAAAGCAACGGCTTAATGAAAGAGCAGGCATCACTACGCAGGAGAAACAAAACATACGGAGATCACTATGTTGGAGAACCGCAACAGACGGAGATCTCAATGCAAAAAAATACTACAGACAGTGATCACTATGCAAGAAAAATACTACAGACAGTGATCACTATGCAAGAAAAATACTACAGACAGTGATCACTATGCAAGAAAAATACTACAGAGTAGAGACCCGAGCGCTGCAAGTTCTCCGTAACGCTGTATGAAAAATTGAAAGGGTCAAAAAAGAAGGAGTTGGCACAAAATGTATTACTTTCGTAAGTCATCCCAATGAATAAGCGTAAGAACGAATAAGCATAATGCGACAGGAATGAGCCGAGCAAACAAATGAACAATGTGATTACATATAAGAATCAGGGAAGACTAAGTGCTGATACCAGCTGTACTATCATTGTAGTCGGCTCCCGCTCTGACAAAGTAAGGCAACCTGAAATTAAAGTTAGTAGATAAACAGTACAGGCTAGACAAGGATCAATTAACATTTAACACATAAAAAGGAAGCTGGGAGCCGCGATAGCTCAGTGGTTTTTGAACTGGACTACAAAAGACAAGAGGTAGGGTTCCATCCCAACCGACGGCTTCCGGGTTCACCCAGCCTTTAATGGGTACCGGATTTTTTTTCTGGGAAAGTAAAGCGGCACGGCGTAGTACCGACCACATTACCCCAAAAATCATGTGCCGAAGGTCTGTAAGATTTATGGTCAATAACACCATATTCCCTATACGCCACTTAGCGTGACGAGGGTACTTTACTTTTTTTTACCTTTTTGTTTATACATAAAAATGAATCACTGTTACTGTGTTGTGACTTCTAACATTGAAGGAATGATGAAAAATAGATAACATTTCAGACTTCTAGAGAAATATCAGTCAGTGGGAGAATAAAAGAAGTGTAGACGTCTTATGCAACAAATCTATGTCAATAAAAATGAGAAAGAGGTTCATCAGTGCTATATAGAACCAATTCTGACCTATGGAAGCGAATCATGAACCGTAGACAAACAAATGAAAAGACGATTGGAGGCCACAGAGATGGGATTTCTCAGAAGAATGTTGAAAGTTCCCTGGACAGATAAAAAGACCAATTTGGAAGTTCTCAAAGAGGCCAACACCAAAAGGGAACTCTTAAAAAACATCAGAAAGAAGCAATCAACATTTTTCGGGCACATCATGAGAAGAGGAAAGTTGGAATACTTGGTTACAACTGGCAAAATAAAAGGAAAGAGAGATCGCGGACGACAAAGAGAGAAAATACTGGATAGCTTGGTGTCATGGCATGGAAAACAGTCAACAACAGAACTGATACGATGCACTGTGGATAGAACATTGTGGAGGACATGATCACCTACGCCAACCGGCATGGTACATGATGATGATGAGACGTATTATGAATATCTGGGAAATGTAGTAACTAACAAGTCTCCAAGAAAGAGATCAAACTAAGAATAGCAATAACAACACTTCAATTAAACGCAATGAAAAACACGTGACACAATACCAGCAAGGCAATAACATTTAAATTACTGAGGGCATGTATCTTCATGATAGCAACATATGGTTGTGAATCATGGACAATCTCGCAAACAACAAAGAAAAAAATAGATTGATTTGAAACAAAATGGTGCTCGTAAACCTGGGAGGGCCGACTATCTAAGGCAGAATCCCCCTACAGAAAAGACAATCTGCTGCCTTGCAGAAAGATTGGGGACAATCAAAGGCTAAGGAAAGCAAACATGAAAAAATGCTGGCTGAAATCGGATGCACTGGGCCACTGGCGCAGAACACAGTGCAACGTATTAACGGGTGTTCAGTCAGAGTGGATCTGGCGGACTCTAATTGTGATGTTCTGTCTGTGGGGGCGATCAACACACTTAACCTGACAGCTGACTTCATGTGGGCGTCTGGAATCCTACTCTGACTGAGTCCTGATCGCAGAGAGAGAGAGAGAGAGAGAGAGAGAGAGAGAGAGAGAGAAACAAAATGCTACAGAAAAATCATTTAAGATACCTTGGATAATAAAAAAAAGTAATGAAGACATTGAAAGATTCAAACATTTTAAAAAGAACTGGCATATAAACACAATTCTACAGCAGAAATTAAAATACTATGGCCACACCAAAAGACAGAGTAGGCTGAAAAGAACAATAATGAAAGGCATGGTTCTTGGGCGATGCATCAGGGATAGACTAAACAGGTGGCTTAAAGACAACAAGGAGACCTTGAACATGACAACAGAAGTGGAAGATCTAGCTAGAGATAAGAGATTCTCACAGACGGGCTGTGATAAATGCAACGTTCTGCAAAGGACATGCGACCCGATGATGAGTGCATCATCATAAATTATTAATTGAATGCAAAAGTGAGGATGAATACATCCACGGATATAATTATAATTAAGGGGAACCTAGTGGGTTTAATCGCATAATCTGATTCTGAGAAAACCGAGATATAAAGTCTGAAGGGAAGATTATAAGGAAGTCGTGAAAAAGAATTAATCTTAGCATCTTTTGTCTTTTCCTGCAACTTTCATTTGGAATGTTTTAGTTTTGTCTCTCTGTCATAACGCTTTGACCGTAAGTATTGCTCGAGTTAATTCAACCTGCACGTTAATTTTAAAACAATATCTCACGTAGAGGGTAACACAGCTACCTACCTACCTACCTACCTACCTACCTACCTACCTACCTACCTACCTACCTGCCTGCCTGCCTGCCTGCCTGCCTACCTACCTACCTAATTACCTACCTACCTACCTACCTACCTAACTACCCACCTACCTACCTACCTACCTACCTAACTACCTACCTAACTACCTATCTACCTACTACCTACCTACCTACCTACCTAAGGGTTAAGGCATAAAAATGCGAAGCTGCAGTAAAGCTGAATATAAGGAAAAATACAAAAATAAAAAAATGGTATGTAAGAAGCTTTACTTGACAAGTGGACGACACAGACTAAACAACGTTTCGGCTCAATAGGCCTTCATCAGGAACAAACAAAAAAAAAACACACACACAAAACTGATAACGAAACAACCAAACAAAAACAATCGAAATGTGTTAAAGAAAACAACAAAAATAAATAAAACTATCCTGTAAAATCCAAAATAAAATCGTAACCAAGTGTGGCTGTCGTGAACGTCGAAAATCGTGCCAAAAAGTGCGTAAATGTAAACAGAACCAGAGGAGTTAACACAGGGGTCAGTGTGCAAACACAAAGGAGAAAGAATCGAATAGTAGACTGACAGGTGTAAAAAGACGCTAAGAGTGAGATGTCTGAGAGTGGGGTACAATAAAAATAAATGAGGGGTAAGAAGCACAGAAAAAAATTATAGAGGAGAAAACCGAAGTGTCTCATAAGGGACTAGAGGAGAAGAACTATAAAAAGCATGGCATAGTAAGTAGACCAAAGAACCCAAATATGTGTAGTAGAGAAGGCTATGCAAAAGGGAAGGAGCAAGCAAAAAGAAACTATACGTATGAGTGTGATACATTCATACCTCTCGGGGTCAGCGAACCATACTGGACTATAAGGCGATTTTCCAAAGTATAGCGGATGCGGTCGCCAGAGTGACAAAGGACAATACCAGTATCTATCTATCTATCTATCTATCTATCTATCTATCTATCTATCTATCTATCTATCTATCTATCTATCTATCTATCTATCTATCTATCTATCTATCTATCTATCTATCTATCTATCTATCTATCTATCTATCTATCTATCTATCTATCTATCTATCTATCTATCTATCTATCTATCTATCTATCTGTCTGTCTGTCTGTCTGTCTGTCTGTCTGTCTGTCTGTCTGTCTGTCTGTCTGTCTGTCTATCTGTCTATCTATCTATCTTTCTATAGTTATGTTTGTCTGGTTATATGTGCGTATGTCTATTCATCTCTGTCTGCTTGTCTGTATGTCTGTCTCCTCTCTCTCTGTCTGCTTGTCTGTGTGTGTGTGTCTTTCTCTCTATCTGCTTGTGTGTGTGTGTCTGTCCTGTCGCTCCCTCTCTGTCTTCTTGTCTGTGTATCTGTCTATCTCTCTGTCTGCTTGTCTGTTTATCACACAACATTGTAGTCACATGTCAAGGAAGGTGAAGCTATAGCGAAATTGTGGTCTATTTTAACAGACAACCCAACGTGAATAGTGAACGAGTGATATCGATCATTCTAGACTAATACAATCATTTTGATTGTCACCGTCATGCTTTTAATTTGAGTTTAAGCCCTGACACATCTAAACTGACATCAGTTGACGGGAATGTATGCTCCAGCAAATATGTTGAGGGGGAATTATGAATTCTCAAGTGTTTGGAGCATTCCATTACAATTTAATGTATACACGCATACGCAGAATAGAAAGAGAGAGAGAGAGAGAGAGAGAGAGAGAGAGAGAGAGTGACTGAGAGAGAGATAAATAGACAGGTATATACTCGGGTAAATTAATACGATTGCTTACTCTGTCAATGCGACAATCAAAATGACATTTCATCAAGCAAGTTGTACAAATGATACACGTCAACTTTATTTGTTGCTATCTAATGGCACACACTACAGAATAGAAGCAGGGAGGACTGACATGAAAGTTGCAAGCAGTTGCTACATGTTGCACAAGTTAGAACGTTTCTTGATTCTTTTATTGGCACATTCGGGAAAGATAACGCCCACTGCCGCAGTCATCTTTAGAGAGCGCCAACACGAAAACAGATTGTTGGTGTTTTGACAGGTTGATATTTTGTTTTGCGTTATTCGAGTGAATTGGAGTTTGAGATGACTGTGGGCACTCTCTCTTGTAGGCGCTGTATTTTTTTTCAATGTTCCCTATGAAATTGTCGCCCACGCGACCGAATTGGCTCGCAGTAAAGTTTGTCTTTGCTAACGCGAATCAACAAAGAAAAACTAAAATGGCAGCAGGATGCTCTGTTTCTGCAGAGACTAACATGTCGCTTAAACAGTTTTGGTTGCTTTGTTTGTTTTAGATGTGTGTTTTAGATGTGTGATTAAGATGTGTGTTTTCGAGGAAATTCCAGTAAGGAAGTGACTGTGCACACTTTTATCTGATGGAAGTCGTCTGACGGGAGCTGCGACATGAGTGAAGCAGATTTTTGACATTCACGAGTGCAGTTATACTGATTCCATGAGTAAAACAATTAATAGGTGTATGTCTTGAGGTTTTTGCTTTCAAATCAAATATGTATTTTTCTGTTACAAAATGCTAGGCACGTAAGTGTGTATCTAGTATATTTGATTACTTGAAATCATCTCTGGATAACTTCTCCATCTGTGAAAAAGGTGACAGTGAACATCTGGCAAGTGATCGCACATCATGGAGAGCATGTATAAAGAATAGTATAACATCATTTGAGACTGTGCTAAGGCAACACTTAAAAGAGAAAAGACTCATGAAAAAGGATAGAAAACCCTGTGGATAGTGTGTCTGACTTATTCATTCTGTGGCCGTGTGTGTCAAACATTGATAGAATTAGCCACGAGAGAAGCTGTTCGACAAAAACAAAACCTCCACACAAAAAATACACAGTAGCCTCCACTAGACCATCTGACAAGATCTGGTTCTTCTTCGTGACTTTCCTTCAGTCTCCTTGCTACCAGCTTTACCGCAGCATTGCAATTATTTGCCTATTCCCTTTCCTTCATTTAGTTGAATGATACCTTTTTTTTAGACTCCGCGCATTTTCTGGTTGTTTTGTGTGTGGTTTTTGTGGTATAATTTATGCAGTCCCTACCTGGGATTGAGCATTTTACAAGATATCCATCAATCGTTACAAACTGCCCATTGGAAACCAAAGATAAAGTAGTGCTGGAAACAGTCTCTTGTAATTCTGTGGGGTCAAGAAGACTACTAATCTTATTTGATATTTTGAGGGTAATCGATAGTGGGGCATTCAGGTGAGGACTTGTTAAGAGACCCATAAATCACTTGAGCCACAAAGCACACGTTCAGAGCTCACTGGCTGCCAAGGAGATGACGTACATTAAGAGCCTTTGATTCTGCTGCTGCTTATGACACTGACGCAGAGAGTGCTGTCGCTGCCATTGTTAATATTTGGACACACCTACAACAACAAATGCTATTAAACAATAGCTATTGTTTTTTTTCTAATAGTAAAATAAAATTCACCGTAACTCTATCATTCTAATCCATAAATTAAGAAAATTGTAATGCACCAGGGCTTTAGAATCCTGGACCACTTGGTCTTAATTGTACAATGCATAACTATCAAATAATATGATATTAGGAGGCGAAGGCGCGCCCCCCAGCACCAGAGCTGGAAGTTGTCAGCGACCCACAGCTGATGGCTTGCGCCAGGATCGATGAACCAAAACCATACAGACCCTGCTCCACCTCTCCGCGGTGCCTCCAGTAACAGACTAATCTGTCTAGTCTGACCAAGCGAGCAGGGATCGAAGAGGGAAGACAACCCGGTACTCAAAAATGTCGTGCTGAAGTAGGATGTGTTGGGCCGAAAGGCGCAAATATAAGTTATACTCTCTTATATATATTCTATACAAATTTCCAATGTAAGTTCATCAAATTGTTACTTTTATCTTTCATATTGCGTTCCCTGCTCTTCGTGTTGCTTGCTACGTACCTGCATTCCACAGATAAGACAATTGGTTATATAGTAAAGGTTGCAAAAAACGTAGTGGAAGACAAGGTGGCTTATAAAATATGTGCGTCGGTATCAGTGAAGTCTTAAGATTTTAGAGAAAGCGTTCCTGGCCGTCCCAGCAGATAAAACGCTTAGTGTTAACATCGATTATTGTAGAAGCAGTTACTGCTGAAGTCACTGTTATTCTATAGCTGGTACTGTCAGCGGTATTTTAGTTATCCTGATATTGCATTTCTTATAAACAAACAAGAACTGTGCCTCACATATAATTACCCTATGATACATTTGCACCTCACATATAATTACTCTATGATACATTCGCACCTCACATATAATTACTCTAAGATACATTCGCACCTCACATATAATTACTCTATGATACATTCGCACCTCACATATAATTACTCTATGATACATTTGCACCTCACATATATGAAGCTATAACTTACAGTTTTAAAATATCTGTCGTTTTTAAAAAAATGTAGACTATTTTACACCTTAAGATGTTAAAATATTATTAAATATTTGAGTTGATTTTTTTTTCAATCTACTAAAAAAATGTCTAACACAAAGTTAATCAAGCTGGGAAAAACAATAAAATTGGGTGAGGTCACAATTCCAAACCACTCCCACAAATATCCGTTTTTTTTAAACTATAGGAAATGTAGATTGAACAGACATCTTAACCAATGCTGTGAGACGTCTAGAAATGTAGTTAGCAGGCTATGCATCTTCACATATATCACAAGGAAGAGGGTAAGATTAAAAAATGTTGGTGAATTTTATTCACGCACTTTGCACGTAAAAGTAAAAAAGTAAAGAGCCCCGTCACGCCAAGTGGCGTATAGGGAATATGGTGGTAGTGACCATAATTTTTTACAGACCTTCGGAACAAGATTTTTGGGGTAATGTGGTCGGTATTATGCCCGTGCCGCTTCACTTTCCCAGAAAAAAATGCGGTACGCATTTAAGGCTGGGTGAACCCAGAAGCCGTCGATCAGGATCGAACCCGACCTCTTGCCCTTTGTAGTCCAGTTCACTAACCACTGAGCTATCGCGGCTCCCCACTTTACACGCAAGCGTCGTTCGTTTATTCTTTTATCACTGTTTTTAATCATAATTATATATCTCTTTCTTCCTCACTCCACTCCCCCCCCTCCGCCCTTCTTACTATTTTCACTTGTTTTCCCTATATTCACACTTTATGTTCCCTCTCACAGTTCTTTTATCTTTCGCCTCTACCCTCTGTTTCTCTGCATTTGTCGGTCCTTAATTCGTCTCGTGCCACTCTCTTCTTTCGTTCCTGTCTTCCTTCCTCTGCTACTGTTTCTCTGCTTTTTTCAGTAACTACCCCTCTCATTATTCTATCTCACCAAATACTTTTTCTCACAATTCCCATTAGCACTCACATTTCTCACGTTTTTCCTTTGTTTCACACTTTCCCATTTACAACGCTCCTCTCTAACTATATTATTATCCCTATGAGACTTATTACCTCTCTCTGTCTCTCATACTCTTATGCTCTTTCTCTATTGCCTTTTCCCCCTCTCAGAAAAAAAACATTCACATCAGTTAATTTAATAAGATACAATTAACAGCAGCCCAGTCATCTGCCTGACCAACAGTAACCGTATTTCGCTTGGACCCAAGTCAATGAATGTTACATTTCTATCTATCTATCTATTGTCCTTTCGAGCCGAAGACGGCACATAGGGCAGAACCAGAATCTCAAAAACAAAAACCTTGCATGCCAAAATGGCACATATTGCAGAGGTCACTGCCTCTAAAATCTATGGCTCTGTTTCCATAACAATAGTTTTGACAACGACAGCTTGTCAAGCCATCGATCAACCTCCTTAGTCGCCTCTTACGACATGCTTTACATTTGCTGACATCTATTTTTCACGCTGGCCGTTTTCGCAGCACCTGCTACTGATTGTCTGAGACTTTGCTTTTGCGTTAGGTAAATATTCACTGGCCAAGAATAATCAGTGTTGGCAACACTCTATAGAGGTCACTATGCTTGATTTCGTAGATTACATTAAATACAATAATTTAAAATGGCGCACAATATGGTTGAATAGCAGAGCAAATGATTACTATGAATTTAGAAAAAAAAAGTGTCACGAAAGAAAGATTAAAACTTAAGTAAATGTACCATTCTCATTAAAAGAAAATTGAAATGGAGATCTCAGTACAGTGTATGTACTTTTGCACCTTGAACTCTTATTGCTGCCTGATATCACCTTCTGATATAGCAATGAGACGTTGGGTCGTTGTTACGGCGCGCTATTCCATTCTCTTTGCAACGCTTGTGCTAGCTAACCGGTTGTGGTTTCCGGGATGATTTTGTCTTCGTTGCAGTCTACGCGTCAGTTCGTCCCAAACGAGCTCAATGGGAGAAAGGTGCAGGAAAAAGTCCACAGTTAGACGTTAATCTTTTGTTGCTGAAAGTAGTCCCTGACCAAACGTGCCACATGTTGACGAGCATGGTCTTGCTGAAATATAATGCCTAATCCATTTGCATTGAGGAGATGTTCAACAAGTGGTGTGATAATTTCATCTCTGCATTCAAAATACGACATGCTGTCACTGATGACGAGTAGGTTAGTTCTCGCTGTACAAGAAATTCTTCCCCAAACCATTACATTGCTTCCCATCATTTTTTTTCTCTATGATACCCACTTGTCAGTAAATCTTTCTCTTTGACGCCATGTACACCAATCAACGAAACAGACTTTTGACTCATCTTAAAACACCACGTGTCTTCATTGATGATAATGGTCATGCCATATACTGTCTGCGCACGCTTGTCTATGACGAACTGTCAGTACAGATAAAGGTCTGTACTGTCCTACACGACACAAGTTTTTTAAAGTCCGTAATGCTCCAGGCAGTCAATGTTGCCCGGATAAAAAAGTTACAAAGATGCGTAAAGCGCATGAAATGGCCATGTGCTTAATGGCAACTTGTGGTTGGCCAAATCTGTGGATGGATAAAGTTTGGCGGTATCGAGCTTGACTGCATGACATTGTGTTCCAGCGAACATTGAAATGTTGTATAGCAGCTAATATCGTCGTTTCGGTCCAGCATCTAACATCTTATAACAATAGTTCGATGTTTGAACCCGCTGGTTCATTCTTGGCATTGTTAAAAAAGGTTTTTCTTTAGGACTCTTTAATCCCTGTTTCAAAAATTACGTTTCTTCACGCGTCTGATTATATCTATACGTACCTTTCATTTATCTTATAAATTCTCCAATAAGGAGTCACCTGATTCAGACTGCGTAATGATTATCTCCTTATGGATAGTAAGAGACACTTGTAACTGCACAGGTAGCTTTACACCGCCACACTGAAACGTGCACCTAGTTTTATTTTATGTCGTCCAATAAATCACACACAGTGACCTATATGGAATTGCACAATAAACTAAATTTTTCCGTGAGTATAGATTTCTAATTACAGATTACTACACTGAACACCCTGGACAGACCAATAGGTACTGAGTGAACAAATGAGGCAAAGTTTTGATAACTTCTGTAACTCGTTGTTATATACATGTGTCTGCTCGTTTCTGTACGTATCATGATGATAATGAATGAATAATAAAACTAAGACAAACCTACACAAACAAAACGTGTTGTTTTTCTCTAACAAATTACAATGATGCACTACATTGTTGCGTCTATTTGTCTGCACGTTTGCAGAACGTAACCTTCACCAAAGAACTAGATTTATGATTCGTCAAACGTGGGATGAGTGAGATCGAGGGAGGAGCTGAGAAGTTTGACACGATTCAACTTAAATAAAGATCTTTTGTCTTTATTTATAGTTAGGATTGAGTGAAATACCAGCTGATAAATATAATGTTGATCACAACTAAAAAAAAAAAAAATGTACTGGATTCCAACAGCACCTGAGCTGGATGCGGTTAGCGACTAATAGTTGACTGTTCACATCAGGATAAGTGAACCAAAGCTTATGAAGACTCTGCTACTACATCTTTCTTTATCGATCCTGAAAACATAATAATCAGTCTGGTTACACATGTAGGGCTTTAGGAGGAAAGACAACCCAGTACTGAAAAATGTGTTGCTGAAGTCCGATATGTTGGGTTGAAAGGTATAAAATGTCGCAACAAAATTAAATTAGCAGAGCGCATCTACAGCAATGTGAAGTCATTTTAAGGACTGTTGATGATATAGTGCAGTCTCAGACTAGGGCAAAAGAAGAGGAAGAAATACACTAATGATAGAAATATCTTACCGTCAATTTATCTATAAAATTGAGTGATGCGAACTTAACACAAAAACTAACGTTATTTATATTTAAATTAAAATTCATCATCATCGAGTTGCGTGTGCTTTGCAGAATGTAGCTCTCATCATAGCCAGTCTGATAGAAAAATGTTGCTAACCAGATGCCCACTTCTTTTATTGTCAAGTTCCAAGTCTCTTTGATGTATATTGAAACCACTATCTTCCGAGTGTGCCCCTGCCTCGTCTTCCTGGAACAATAACTTCCGTTTTTGTTCTTTCAAGCCCATTATGTCTTTTAACGTGTTCATAGTATTTTAATTTCCTTTGCAAGATGCTGCTTATAAGTTAGTTCTTAGTTTAATTTAATCGACAGGTCATCCGCAGTGCATGTTGGGCAAGTCCAAAACTAACCCAAAAGGCTTAGATCTCTTCAGAAGCATATCCCTCACCGCGTAGAGACTAACGATATCTTCCTGTTTTGTTGTTTCATAAATGTTCTTCAAGTTCCTGCGTCACGTCTGACATCTTCCATCTTATCATGATATGCATGAAGTTTCTTGCCAGCCGCGGACTCAAGGCAATCTTTGAGTTGCTTTCTCGACCAACTCCCCTGAGGGCATTCATAAAGTCAATCGGTCCACTGTCCTTCCGCACTCAACACCAGCTTAACTGACAAGTCTGTCAGCGCGCTCCTTACCCCTTACACCCGCGTGCCCTGAAACGAAACTGAAGCAGACTTTTGTCAAAACAGACACTCGTAGAGACTTTAACCATTGACGTCGAGCCCAAAAAGTTGCGGCCTTTTTGAACATAATAGTTGGGTCACTGAGGAAACCCACATAAGTATAAGTATGTGTCTCAAGCCATACTAATGCTTTAGCGACAACCATGATCCCAACTGACGGCTACCAGGTTCACCCAGCCTTAAATGGGTAATGGATTTTTTTCTGGGGAAGTAAAGCGGCACGGGCGTAATACCGACCACATATTCCCAAGAATCACGTGCTTAAGTCTGTAAAATTTATGGTCACTAACACCATATTCCCTTTACGCCACTTGGAGTGACGGTGGTTCTTTAATTTTTTTTACTTATAATTTTCATGGTCACACTACTTTTAGTTAACGCGAAAGCACCACTGTCTTCTTTCCCAGTTCTACCTCCAACATGAGCCGGGAAAGTCCACGAGATCTATACGTGCCGAATAAGAGACCCATTGGTGTATGTAACTGCGTCACTCTCAGGTGAGGTCTCGAAACTTAAGGCCTGCATTTCTTCCTCAACGACCAAGGAATTTTGTTGATTACATTTTTCTGCTCAAGATGATGTCGATGAGACAGGACGCACTGCACTCTGACGGTATTAGTATCCATCCCTGACTATTCTTGTCAATGTTTTGTTCTTTCAACATCTTCATTCTTCTTTTTCATAATCCAAGGTATCATAGGAATGTTTCTGTGACATTTTGTTTCGAATGAATCACATTTTTTCGTTGTTGTTTGCGAGATTGTCCATGATTAGAAACTATGTGTTGTTATCCGGAAGATACACATGCAAGCTGTCAGTAGTTTTAATTTTACTTAATTTCTGATATTGTGCCGCATGTTTTTCGTGATTTTTTTTTCAGGTCAAGCTATAGAAATGTTAAACTGTAAACAAATCCGAAGAATATCCTACAAAGGATCGTGTTACAAGGAAGAAAGTAAAGAAGGGGTTCTCGTAATATGACCAACTATACGACGACGTTGCTCTGCCTTTATGTAGAGCCAGTGTTAACATATGGATGTGAATCCTTGACAACAGGACAACAGCTCAAAAATCTCTGGAGGCTGTAGACATGTGGTTTTAGAGTATAACAAGACAGCTTATAAGAGTAATGAAAACGTTCTGAAAGAGTTCAAAGCAAAAGACAGATAGTTTGCAATATTAGGAAGAAACAATCATAATTTGTTGGGGTCATCTAATGAGAAGAGAACAGCTGGAATATCTTGTGACAACTGGGAAAATTGAGGGACGAATAGATAGAGGGAAGCAAAGAGAAAAGATACCAGACGGCTTAAGAGAATGGTTTGGCAGAAGGTCAAAACAGAAATGATAAATACCTGTCGAGTTTGAAAGTTTCGGAAAGACATGATCACCTTCGTCAGTAGATACTTGATGATGATACGAAGACATCTTGAGTAACTTGTAGATGCCCAATCTCAGGTGATGTCGATAGAGCTGACTATTGTCCCTTTTCAAGAAGCAGTAACGTGAAGAAGGAAACGCATATAAAAAAAATAAGAAACAGTAGGAAGACAACAGCAGCGAATGGACAAAGTTTGGCCTCGTTAGCTCACAACGAGCCGCCGAAGACAGGATTTGAGATGGCTACAGGAGTCAAGTTTGCTTTAACGACCATGAAGATTGCGAGAAGGGAAGATATAAGGAAAAAGGGAATGTAGGAAGGAAGGAAGGAAGAAAGAAAGAAAGGAAGGAAGGAAGGAAGGAAGGAAGGAAGGAAGGAAGGAAGGAAGGAAGGAAGGAAGGAAGGAAAGGAAGGAAGGAAGGAAGGAAGGAAGGAAGGAAGGAAGGAAGGAAGGAAGGAAGGAAGGAAGGAAGGAAGGAAGGAAGGAAGGAGGAACAAATAAACATTGTCGTAAAAACTAAACAGCCTAGAAACAGTAAGCATCTTGACAGCTAAATTATCACCTTTGTGGAAGAAATGGTTTACAGTAATCAATAATTACTTCACAATTTTGGAGTGTTTCCAGGAAGAAAGGAAATGTTTTTTTTTTTCATAAACTGAAGAGCTCGAATTCTCAGACTGAAGTTCTCATTCTTTGATGACATGGAAGTTACCAGACCGTTAAGATCTACCTGGTCTACCAATTGTGTCTGACTACAAATAAAACGTGCTTCTATATTCTTCGTTCGTTATGAGTTAGACCAGTTGGTGAAAATGATCACATAACTCGACAACTCTCTGCTCTGTTGTAGCTTTTCTTGTAAAAATAAATAAATAAAAAAACAGAAGGAAAAAACGAAGTGTAAAAAAAAAATAGAAGAGAAAAAGGCGAAAAGAAGAAGGAAGAAAAAGTGTCACCAATGCTTGCCTCATTAGCCCCACTAGCTCTGTTTTGGCTGGTTTATTTTAATGAGCTTTTATCGTCACAAGGCAGTGATAGATAACTACGACAAAAACTGTTATATTTGCTACTTTTATTTTAAAATATTTCTTTCATGTTTTCACATTTTTAATTTACCTGACTGGCGGTATTGTTGTAACATGCTATCATTGATTTTAATTTTGAATATATATATTTTGTAATATCAGAAGAGCCAGAGAATGTGCGTTTAGGCAACATCGCACTGAGCTCGGTATATGGTGAAAATGACATGTGACATTAACTTTGACATGGACAGCAAGCAGTCCTCATCATGTAAAAGTAGAGGTTCCCTCCTTGCCTTGCTAGGCGTATGGGGAATATAATGTTAGTGATCATATTTTTCCATGACCACAGAACGTTTTTGGGTGATGTTGTCGGTATCACGCCAGGCCGCCTTTACTTTCCAGAAAAATCTCTGCTACCCATTTGTAGACGCTGGGCGAACCTCGAAGCCTTGTCAATCAGAAAAAATTCCACCACTGCTGGGGATCGAACCCAGACTTTTCTGGTCAGAAAGCGAGCACGCTAACTACTCAACCACCTCATCATGTGACATATATTATTTAATAAGAAGAAACAGAAGTTCGACATTATTTGTTACTGGGGTATGACCTCACTTAGCTTTGATTACTAAACCAAGGCGTTTTCAGATGAGACCGGAGATGTGTTCCGATTGTTGTAATATTCTTTAATAAAGTTCAACTTCTTTGTTTTTTATTCCGTAAAGAGTCCATATAAAGAGTATGTGATGTGAATGACATTAAGGCTGGCAAGGAGTGGATAGAAGTAAAACGAAAAAAAAAAAAAAAAAACTTAGCAAAGTAATCATTCAGCCCGGCAATGAGTGTCGACAACTGGGCTTACGAAGCTGTCGAGGTTGTAGTAAGGGAAAAAATATCATCGAAAAAGTGTCTTCACTTCAGGACTCCGTCATCTACACGAATGGAGCTGTACCCCGTGGACAGCGCATCGGTTAAGGTTTTGCGGTATTCAAACATGACAGGGAAGTGGCTATGGAATATAGCAAGTGTAGCATTACGGTGTCCAAGATGAGAAGAGATAAAAGCAGTAATGGCGGCGAAAACGTTGGGTTACACTGAACGTTGGTCACGCAGTCTTGGTGATTGACTCGCAAAGTATGCTGTAGAAGATTGACAAACTGTCTGCGGCAGGAATGGATGCGGCTCTTGGATGACTCTAAAGTGAGCGCGTTAATCTGGGTATACTGCCCAGGGCACACTGGCATACACGGCAATGAAATAGCTAATAAGCTTGCCGCGGTTCTGGCACTGAGTGTAGCGTGACTCTGGACAAAGAGGACAACGCCAAGTTAGTGTTTCATTCCCTAAGAGAAGAGGAGGAGAATGGGTGGGAAATTGTTTACATTGAGATATTGAGGAATATAAAGGTGGGAAAAGGTGTATGGTCGACCGCAGTGTTTAGTGGGAAAAGGTGTATGGTCGACCGCAGTGTTTAGTGGGAAAAGGTGTATGGTTGACCGCAGTGTTTAGTGGGAAAAGGTGTATGGTCGACCGCAGTGTTTAGTGGGAAAAGGTGTATGGTCGACCGCAGTGTTTAGTGGGAAAAGGTGTATGGTCGACCGCAGTGTTTAGTGGGAAAAGGTGTATGGTTGACCGCAGTGTTTAGTGGGAAAAGCAGATGCATCTACAAGTAACATCTTACAGGACCAATCCGTCTGCGTGCACTTCGAGAAAATGCTGGAAGGGCGATGGAGCGGGTATGGGGATGCCCCGACATCAATGAAGCTGTTAATGGCGTCCAGTTTGTATTTGTTGTCTATTTCTATGGTGTGTAGTTTCTCAAAGTAATATATTTACTCCCTATGGACCTACTAAGTCTGTCGGACGTTAAGGGCTTTCTTAGCTTGCTCCCAGGGGGAGGGTGTAGCTTAATTTAAGACACTCCGCGCGTGATAGAAAGATGTTTTACGATCTAATTATCAGCTTTTTCTGTATTTACATTTTGAAATACTTGTTTGATCTTGCCCATCTTTTTGAATAGCCAACACTATACAACTTACTGCTCGTGTGGCTACTGGGGCCGAGAACACAATCTCCAGGGACCGACGTCTTACCTCTAGACCACACAGACCCTCACCTACTACATTAATGTAGTAAGATATCGTTATTTGAGTAATGTAACTATGCTACTTTAACCAGAGTAAAGCAATTAGAGATTTGTCGGAGAAAAACGAGCACGTTGTTATAGTAACAAGAGTAAAGAGCCTCCGTCACACCGAGTGGCGTATAGGGAATATGGTATTAGTAACTATACTTTTTATAGACCTCCCGGCACGTGGTTTTTGGGGTAATGTGGTCGGTATAACGCCCGTGCTGCTTTACTTTCTCAGAAAAAATATCCGGTACCCATTTAAGGCTGAGTGAACCCGGAAGCCGTCGATCAGGATCGAACCCGAGCTCTTGCCTTTTGTAGTCCAGAATTGTTACAGTACTAGAGAGCATCTGATTTATATTTGTTTGCTTAGATATACAGTACTAGAGAGCATCTGATTTATATTTGTTTGCTTAGATATACAGTACTAGAGAGCATCTGATTTATATTTGTTTGCTTAGATATACAGTACTAGAGAGCATCTGATTTATATTTGTTTGCTTAGATATACAGTACTAGAGAGCATCTGATTTATATTTGTTTGCTTAGATATACAGTACTAGAGAGCATCTGATTTATATTTGTTTGCTTAGATATACAGTACTAGAGAGCATCTGATTTATATTTGTTTGCTTAGATATACAGTACTAGAGAGCATCTGATTTATATTTGTTTGCTTAGATATACAGTACTAGAGAGCATCTGATTTATATTTGTTTGCTTAGATATACAGTACTAGAGAGCATCTGATTTATATTTGTTTGCTTAGATATACAGTACTAGAGAGCATCTGATTTATATTTGTTTGCTTAGATATACAGTACTAGAGAGCATCTGATTTATATTTGTTTGCTTAGATATACAGTACTAGAGAGCATCTGATTTATATTTGTTTGCTTAGATATACAGTACTAGAGAGCATCTGATTTATATTTGTTTGCTTAGATATACAGTACTAGAGAGCATCTGATTTATATTTGTTTGCTTAGATATACAGTACTAGAGAGCATCTGATTTATATTGTTTGCTTAGATATACAGTACTAGAGAGCATCTGATTTATATTTGTTTGCTTAGATATACAGTACTAGAGAGCATCTGATTTATATTTGTTTGCTTAGATATACAGTACTAGAGAGCATCTGATTTATATTTGTTTGCTTAGATATACAGTACTAGAGAGCATCTGATTTATATTTGTTTGCTTAGATATACAGTACTAGAGAGCATCTGATTTATATTGTTTGCTTAGATATACAGTACTAGAGAGCATCTGATTTATATTTGTTTGCTTAGATATACAGTACTAGAGAGCATCTGATTTATATTTGTTTGCTTAGATATACAGTACTAGAGAGCATCTGATTTATATTTGTTTGCTTAGATATACAGTACTAGAGAGCATCTGATTTATATTTGTTTGCTTAGATATACAGTACTAGAGAGCATCTGATTTATATTTGTTTGCTTAGATATACAGTACTAGAGAGCATCTGATTTATATTGTTTGCTTAGATATACAGTACTAGAGAGCATCTGATTTATATTTGTTTGCTTAGATATACAGTACTAGAGAGCATCTGATTTATATTTGTTTGCTTAGATATACAGTACTAGAGAGCATCTGATTTATATTTGTTTGCTTAGATATACAGTACTAGAGAGCATCTGATTTATATTTGTTTGCTTAGATATACAGTACTAGAGAGCATCTGATTTATATTTGTTTGCTTAGATATACAGTACTAGAGAGCATCTGATTTATATTTGTTTGCTTAGATATACAGTACTAGAGAGCATCTGATTTATATTTGTTTGCTTAGATATACAGTACTAGAGAGCATCTGATTTATATTTGTTTGCTTAGATATACAGTACTAGAGAGCATCTGATTTATATTTGTTTGCTTAGATATACAGTACTAGAGAGCATCTGATTTATATTTGTTTGCTTAGATATACAGTACTAGAGAGCATCTGATTTATATTTGTTTGCTTAGATATACAGTACTAGAGAGCATCTGATTTATATTTGTTTGCTTAGATATACAGTACTAGAGAGCATCTGATTTATATTTGTTTGCTTAGATATACAGTACTAGAGAGCATCTGATTTATATTTGTTTGCTTAGATATACAGTACTAGAGAGCATCTGATTTATATTTGTTTGCTTAGATATACAGTACTAGAGAGCATCTGATTTATATTTGTTTGCTTAGATATACAGTACTAGAGAGCATCTGATTTATATTTGTTTGCTTAGATATACAGTACTAGAGAGCATCTGATTTATATTTGTTTGCTTAGATATACAGTACTAGAGAGCATCTGATTTATATTTGTTTGCTTAGATATACAGTACTAGAGAGCATCTGATTTATATTTGTTTGCTTAGATATACAGTACTAGAGAGCATCTGATTTATATTTGTTTGCTTAGATATACAGTACTAGAGAGCATCTGATTTGTATTTGTTTGCTTAGATATACAGTACTACTGGTTCAACTCTCTACACAACAAATTAAACAATTCCTCTCGCATATTTGTCTCTTCTTGTCTTTTTTTTCCCCTTCCATACCCTTGTTTCTTTCTCGTAACCCCCATATTAACATTAGTCATGACAGCAACCAGTTTCCCTGATTCATTTCTCGCACTTATTGAGTGCTGACAAAGCCAAGACATGTTGTTCCTCTGATTTTGTCTCTCTACTTTTTCTTCTACCTTTCACCCTCTCTTTGCTAATTATCTGCCTCGAAAATGGTTTAGCAAGACCAGACAGACGAAATTTATGAGTAGGCTCTGTTCTATATCTATTCCACTTCGGTTCTGTTTTCTCACAATAGACAGAATTCTGGATAATTGTGTGTGCTTCTCGATTCATCTCTTTATCACTCATTATATAAATGGTCTTATCATCATCATCATCCTCATTATTATCATCATCATCGTTAAGTGCCATGTCTGCTGGCGTAGGTGATCATGTCTCTTTACCAACGTTCGATCTCGACGTTTATTTATCATTTCTGTTGTTGACCTTCTTTGTTTGACCTGATTCTATCGTTCACTATGTAAACATCTATTATCATTATCATGATAGCGATCATCATCATCATCATTTTCTACTCTCGATGTTTCCTTTTGTCACAAATTGTTTCTTTTTTCATTACAGAGCCGAAAGTGATGATATAAACATAAACAACACACACACATTCAACAATGCTGATCTCCCTCTAGGAATACCCATAATTTACAACACCACTTCCAAATGAAAATCGATATATGTTTACATTCTTTCTGCTTATTCTGTCCATCTTTCTTCTTCACTCTTCCATCTATATTCTGTCTAACTACATACATGACAGTAAAGGTAAGGTAAAGTACGAGACTTGAACCGGCGTCTTAGCACGCGAGTTTACACCCATATGTGCCCGGCCGCCTATCCAGAAATGTTCGGATATTTCTGTATAGTGTCGCCTCAAGCATCGAAACTCAGATGCGAAGCGACATTCCTCACCTTCCCAGGATAATATACCCTGGTACCCATTTCTGCAACGGCTGGGTCGACCGTGGGGGTATTTTTTTTTTATTCCAAACCACGAGTACAATTCACACTGCTCCCAGCGGGAATTGAACACGGGTTGTCCGAAACGTCGGTAGTCTAGTCGGGTGGTTTTCCCAACTAGGCTACCGAGGCCCCCAACATGACAAGTTTCTTAAGCTACGTATCTTCTGTCCATCTTTTTTCTTTACTCTTCCCATCTATATTCTGTCTAACTACATACATGACAAGTTTCTTAAGCCACGTATCTTCTGTCCATCTTTTCTTCTTTACTCTTCCCATCTATATTCTGTCTAACTACATACATGACAAGTTTCTTAAGCCACGTATCTTCTGTCCATCTTTTCTTCTTCACTCTTCCCATCTATATTCTGCCTACATGCATGACAAGTTTCTTAAGCCACGTATCTTCTGTCCAGTACACAATTAAAAAAAAAATGGAAACAATTTATGTTTGTTGGTCTTTCTCTTTTTTGTCTTAGTCTTTCTCCAGTTCTCTCTTTCTATCACAAACTTTCTGTTGTTCCTTCTCTATCTTCCACAAACGTTTTGACTCACAACACAGCTTGACCAAAACAATTCTCTCAATCTATTTAGTTTCTTTCTCATCTATGTTTCCTTTATCTCTTCTTCCTTCCTTGAATATCTCATTTTGTCACATTATATTCTAGCTGTGCCTTTATCATTACATGACCAAAAAATGACCAGTTCCCTTCCGATGTTTGTTAAGTGGTCTTTTTGTTTGTCATCTTAATCAATAATATATGACAAAATATAAAAAAATAAGACAACACGTCAAAACTCTCAAACGATAAATAATGAGAGTACCTCTGAAGTCTCAGGACATGTGCCTGTATGGCGAGGGGCACTTGAACATACGGCTGCCGGAGTGAAAAAGAAAAAGAAAAATCTAATGTTGTAGCTAAATTCAGTCCATCGGGACTTCGCTAGAGAAATGTAGCTGAAGTAAGCAAAGAAACAAAACCAATACTTATAAAATAGTGATAAAACAGTCGCAATAATAACAGCACATAAAGGTAAATCTAACACTTCTACTAGACATGTTTACAAATAGCCACTGGAGAGATGCCAGCACCGATTGGTTAAGTATAGATTGAGAGGTTTTGTCAACAAAGAGCTTTCTATTATAAGGGAATGGCATGATAAATGGAGACAATTTGTTGAGGCTTAACTTGGGAGAAAAGTGGATAACAAAAAATGCTTGGGAATTGGTTATTGTCGATGCAGGGGATTGAATTCTATATTAAATTTTGTTGTAACAAACGGTTGTTCTTAGATTCCTTTTATTCACCTCAGTATATTATACATATTTTTTCTATTTCTTTGTTTATATTACTGGCTCTTTTTATGCCTGTCTGTCTAATCTTATTTATATGTCTGTTTGTCCATCCATAGGAATGTCTTCTTTCGACCTGTCCATCCTTTCTACCTACCTACCTGCCTACCTACATACCAACCTACCCCCACCCACCTACCTACCTGCCTACCTGCCTACCTACATACCAACCTACCCCCACCCACCTACCTACCTGTCAGTATGTCTGTCTGTCGAACAACTTTCGAAGTCGACAGTTATATATATATAATATATATACATATATATAAATATATATATAACTATCGAGTTCAAAAGTTGTGAAGAGACATGATCACCTACACCAGCAGGCATGGTACTTGATGATGATAATATATTATATATATATATATATATATATATATATATATATATATATATATCAATATTCTCACAGTATTTAAACAAATAGCAACCATATTAAGCAATACAGCACAATCATAGAAGCAAACAATAATTTAACATTTTATGTCCACAATATGACTGTTATCTCCCCTATTTACTGACAGTGGTTTCAACACAGTACTACATTGCCTTCTCAAGAGGCAAGTCTGCATGCGGCAATGCACAGCTTCCCACAAATGTTTGTTGGTAATTGTGAGTCAGACTGTCCCATTATTTTTCAGCTCTGAATCCACTATTCAAAAAAATAATCTTCTTGCATAGTTCCAGGACGTTTTATTGTAGGTTTTGACTGTTGCTGGCTCACTTCCGTACTCTCACATTCTTCTCTTCCAGCCATACTGTTTGGTATGAGCTTTATGCATTGGGTCATTATTTTGAAATGTTCATGCCATGCATGCAAGGCGCAGGGTGTATGTCTGGGGTAGTGATATATTTTTTCTTTCGTGAGAATTCTTGTAAAAATGCATAGTGGGGTGGCACCACTGTTTGGCGTGGCACAATTTCAAGCACATCTACTGCATGTTGTCATGAACAATCGTGACGAGATTACATTATCTGTTTCTTTGTACAGTTATTCTGTATAGCTTCTGGTTGCAGTAACATTGGATATCGTTGGATTCCCCTCTCGATCATGTGCTGCCGTATGTTTCTACATTCTTCTTTGGCCCAGCCCCAACTATTTTGGCAAGACACCGATTCTCCATTGCGCCCAAAATTCTTGGCTACCCACGACTTTCTTTTCGCTCTATTCCATTACCTGCTTCTAATCTACTCGCAACCTTGTAGACTGTCTAGCCAGGAATGCGCTTGGTTTTAAAAATGTTGGAAGACCTTTGATTTTCTTCACTCCAAAGTGTGAAATTAGCATGCAGTTGACACTTTCTATCCATGTTATGCCACGGGCATATATTTTGCTCATTGATCAAGGAACTTTACACTATTTGTTTTCTGTGATTTTGGTAGCGTTTGTTCACTTGCGTAAATATAAATTTGGGACAGAACCTGCATTTTAAATTAGATCTCAGTATATTTAGCCCATATTATCAACATTCCATTATGGTTTTATATGATAGTATTAATTTATTATTATTTATGGTATTAATATCCAACATGGATATTAGACAAGAAAACAGAAGAGAAAATTGAAGCCTTTGAATTGTGGATTTATACAAGAATATGCAGATTTAGATGGACAGAAAAGAAAACAAACGAGGAAGTCTAAAAACAATTAAAAATAGAACTACAAACACAATTCAAAACATAAAAAAAGATGAATTATGTTTATGCATGTTAAAGACACAGCAGCCTACAAAAAGTAATCTTGGAAGGAAAGATACAAGGTAAAAAAGGCAGAGGCAGACACAAAATATCATGGGGAATAACATCAAAAGATAAACAGGTTAGCTTATGACAACAGACACTACCAACGCAAGAGACAGAGCAGAATGGCGCTCCATAGCCACATTTCGATACAGAGCACACTGACGATGATGCACAACAATAAAGACTGTCATTTCATTTATTTTACTTTTTTTGCAAAATAATGTTTATATTATATGTATGTAAAGCAGCTTTCCAAAATATGAGGAAGATACTATGCAATCAATTTTTAACAATAGAAACAAGAAAAAAGTTCTTAAATGTTATGTAGAGCCAATCTTAACATATGGATGTGAATCATGACAATAGGACAACAGACAAGAAAATCACTGGAGTCTGTAGAAATGTGGTTTTACAGAAGAATGTTGAGAATACCATGGACAGCTAAGAAAAAGTAATGAAAATGTATGAAAGAGGTCAAAGCAAAAAAGAGTGTAAATTTCCAATATTAGGAAGAAACAATCATCATTTTTTGGCCAAGTAATGAGAAGAGAACAAATGGAATATATTGAAACAAATGGAAAAATTGAGGGACGAAGAGATAGAGGGAAACAAAGAGAAAAAAAATACCAGAAAGCTTAAGAGAATGGCTTTGCAGAAGGTCAACAACAGAAACGATAAATAACTGTCGAGATCGAAAGTTGTGGAGAGACGTGATCACCTACGCCAGCAGGCCCGGTACTTGATGATGATGATGGTATATATAAGTGGGATGACTTACACATAAAACTACTTACAAACTAGTGGAGGAATGAATAAATGGGTAGAAAGAGATACTGATTAATTAATCAGAGGAACTGTCAAGACTAAAAAAAAACACCGTCACACGTGTGTGATGTATTATAGGGACAGTATGGTGTTAGTGTCCATGATCTTCTACCATCGACACACAATTTTAGCATAATGTGTTAGACTTACGGCAATACCGCACTTCTTTCCCAGGAAAAAAAATTCTTCGGTGTCCATTTAAACCGGGCTGATTTGTCAGTGATCAGACAGAAAAAAAAAGGTGGACAGCAAGGTATTATAGTCTGATAATATGATAAATAGAAATATGGAGATATAGAGATAGACAGAAGACAGACACATTTATTAGTAAATAGATAGACAGGCAGAGAGATAGGCAGATATACTTAGATGGGTGAATCTAGGAATTGATAGAATGAAAAGAAAATTAGATAATTGGATAAAACATACCTAAAACAAACAAGGAAGACCAAGCAAATTCAGATGACATCAGAAATAAAAACAGCATACATCATATTAAATATTACTATCATTACCATTCTATAACAGACAGACACGACTAACAGAGAAAGGGCGAACATATAGTGAATCATTTCTTAACTTTGATAAAACGATGCAAATCGTATGTACTTACACTATGAAGTGGGTCACATGATAATTCCTGTGTTTATTCTCACAAAAACCTCAAGAAATTCTTGACGGAATTCTCAAGCAGTCGTTCCTGAGAAGCTCAGAAACGTGTTTAGACCAGATCCACTCCTCACACAAGGGCGCTCAATCAGCCAGGCCGGCACATCACTTGAGGAAAACAAAACAAAGTATCACTTACACCACGTTGCAGCGTTAGGGCGGCACAACTGTTCGCTGGCTCGCCTTCCTCCGAACGTGCACTACGACGGTTTGTAGGTGACTTCATCACTACGGACGAGATTTGTGTGGTTAGGCTATTTGAGTGGTTAGGCTATTTGAGTGGTTAGGCTATTCGAGACAGGTTAGGGTATTTGAGAGAGGTTAGCCTATTTGGGAGGTTAGGCTATTTGAGTGGTTAGGCTATTTGTGAGAGGTTGGGCTATTTAAGAGAGGTTAAGCTATTTGATAGAGGTTAGGGTATTTGAGAGAGGTAGGGATAATAGAACAAAGAAGTATGTGTTAGCACTGAAAAATTGACAGACAAACAACAATAGAAAAAAACGAAGAACAATATATGGTCCGAAGTGGGATCGAACCCGTACTCAGTGGCACCGCGCCTTGCCACGAGAAGCCGAACGCTTGGCACACTACCACGCAGCCAACTAAAAAATTGGCTATTGCAGTAGTGTCTTACACGATGACGTTCTCAATGACTATAGCATAGGGTAACGATCACAGACCGGAAATAAATTGTATATTTGTACTTTCCTATTAATGCAAGTATCTCCCAGTAGGGCTGAATACTTGTGTTGTAGACAAACATTTATTGACGAAACAGCACGAATAGTAGTTCCCAGTGATTATATACTGGGTACAAATAATAATACATAAATATTATTATATGGGAACTTCCGAGGCGATAATAGGGAATAATAGAACAAAGAAGTATGTGTTAGCACTCGGAAAAATTGACAGACAAACAACAATAGAAAAAAACGAAGAACAATATATGGTCCGAAGTGGGATCGAACCCGTACTCAGTGGCACCGCGCCTTGCCACGAGAAGCCGAACGCTTGGCACACTACCACGCAGCCAACTAAAAAATTGGCTATTGCAGTAGTGTCTTACACGATGACGTTCTCAATGACTATAGCATAGGGTAACGATCACAGACCGAAATAAATTGTATATTTGTACTTTCCTATTAATGCAAGTATCTCCCAGTAGGGCTGAATACTTGTGTTGTAGACAAACATTTATTGGACGAAACAGCACGAATAGTAGTTCCCAGTGATTTATACTGGGTACAAATAATAATACAAAATATTATATGGGGAACTTCCGAGGCGATAATAGGGAATAATAGAACAAAGAAGTATGTGTTAGCACTCGGAAAAATTGACAGACAAACAACAATAGAAAAAAACGAAGAACAATATATGGTCCGAAGTGGGATCGAACCCGTACTCAGTGGCACCGCGCCTTGCCACGAGAAGCCGAACGCTTGGCACACTACCACGCAGCCAACTAAAAAATTGGCTATTGCAGTAGTGTCTTACACGATGACGTTCTCAATGACTATAGCATAGGTAACGATCACAGACCGGAAATAAATTGTATATTTGTACTTTCCTATTAATGCAAGTATCTCCCAGTAGGGCTGAATACTTGTGTGTAGACAAACATTTATTGGACGAAACAGCACGAATAGTAGTTCCAGTGATTATATACTGGGTACAAATAATAATACATAAATATTATTATATGGGGAACTTCCGAGGCGATAATAGGGAATAATAGAACAAAGAAGTATGTGTTAGCACTCGGAAAAATTGACAGACAAACAACAATAGAAAAAAAACGAAGAACAATATATGGTCCGAAGTGGGATCGAACCCGTACTCAGTGGCACCGCGCCTTGCCACGAGAAGCCGAACGCTTGGCACACTACCACGCAGCCAACTAAAAAATTGGCTATTGCAGTAGTGTCTTACCGATGACGTTCTCAATGACTATAGCATAGGGTAACGATCACAGACCGGAAATAAATTGTATATTTGTACTTTCCTATAATGCAAGTATCTCCCAGTAGGGCTGAATACTTGTGTTGTAGACAAACATTTATTGGACGAAACAGCACGAATAGTAGTTCCCAGTGATTATATACTGGGTACAAATAATAATACATAAATATTATTATATGGGGAACTTCCGAGGCGATAATAGGGAATAATAGAACAAAGAAGTATGTGTTAGCACTCGGAAAAATTGACAGACAAAAACACAATAGAAAAAAACGAAGAACAATATATGGTCCGAAGTGGGATCGAACCCGTACTCAGTGGCACCGCGCCTTGCCACGAGAAGCCGAACGCTTGGCACACTACCACGCAGCCAACTAAAAAATTGGCTATTGCAGTAGTGTCTTACACGATGACGTTCTCAATGACTATAGCATAGGGTAACGATCAAGACCGGAAATAAATTGTATATTTGTACTTTCCTATTAATGCAAGTATCTCCCAGTAGGGCTGAATACTTGTGTTGTAGACAAACATTTATTGGACGAAACAGCACGAATAGTAGTTCCCAGTGATTATATACTGGGTACAAATAATAATACATAAATATTATTATATGGGGAACTTCCGAGGCGATAATAGGGAATAATAGAACAAAGAAGTATGTGTTAGCACTCGGAAAAATTGACAGACAAACAACAATAGAAAAAAAACGAAGAACAATATATGGTCCGAAGTGGGATCGAACCCGTACTCAGTGGCACCGCGCCTTGCCACGAGAAGCCGAACGCTTGGCACACTACCACGCAGCCAACTAAAAAATTGGCTATTGCAGTAGTGTCTTACACGATGACGTTCTCAATGACTATAGCATAGGGTAACGATCACAGACCGGAAAATAAATTGTATATTTGTACTTTCCTATTAATGCAAGTATCTCCCAGTAGGGCTGAATACTTGTGTTGTAGACAAACATTTATTGGACGAAACAGCACGAATAGTAGTTCCCAGTGATTATATACTGGGTACAAATAATAATACATAAATATTATTATATGGGGAACTTCCGAGGCGATAATAGGGAATAATAGAACAAAGAAGTATGTGTTAGCACTCGGAAAAATTGACAGACAAACAACAATAGAAAAAAACGAAGAACAATATATGGTCCGAAGTGGGATCGAACCGTACTCAGTGGCACCCGCGCCTTGCCACGAGAAGCCGAACGCTTGGCACACTACCACGCAGCCAACTAAAAAATTGGCTATTGCAGTAGTGTCTTACACGATGACGTTCTCAATGACTATAGCATAGGGTAACGATCACAGACGGAAATAAATTGTATATTTGTACTTTCCTATTAATGCAAGTATCTCCCAGTAGGGCTGAATACTTGTGTTGTAGACAAACATTTATTGGACGAAACAGCACGAATAGTAGTTCCCAGTGATTATATACTGGTACAAATAATAATACATAATATATTATTATATGGGGAACTTCCGAGGCGATAATAGGGAATAATAGAACAAGAAGTATGTGTTAGCACTCGGAAAAATTGACAGACAAACAACAATAGAAAAAAACGAAGAACAATATATGGTCCGAAGTGGGATCGAACCCGTACTCAGTGGCACCGCGCCTTGCCACGAGAAGCCGAACGCTTGGCACACTACCACGCAGCCAACTAAAAAATTGGCTATTGCAGTAGTGTCTTACACGATGACGTTCTCAATGACTATAGCATAGGGTAACGATCACAGACCGGAAATAAATTGTATATTTGTACTTTCCTATTAATGCAAGTATCTCCCAGTAGGGCTGAATACTTGTGTTGTAGACAAACATTTATTGGACGAAACAGCACGAATAGTAGTTCCCAGTGATTATATACTGGGTACAAATAATAATACATAAATATTATTATATGGGGAACTTCCGAGGCGATAATAGGGAATAATAGAACAAAGAAGTATGTGTTAGCACTCGGAAAAATTGACAGACAAACAACAATAGAAAAAAACGAAGAACAATATATGGTCCGAAGTGGGATCGAACCCGTACTCAGTGGCACCGCGCCTGCCACGAGAAGCCGAACGCTTGGCACACTACCACGCAGCCAACTAAAAAATTGGCTATTGCAGTAGTGTCTTACACGATGACGTTCTCAATGACTATAGCATAGGGTAACGATCACAGACCGGAAATAAATTGTATATTTGTACTTTCCTATTAATGCAAGTATCTCCCAGTAGGGCTGAATACTTGTGTTGTAGACAAACATTTATTGGACGAAACAGCACGAATAGTAGTTCCCAGTGATTATATACTGGGTACAAATAATAATACATAAATATTATTATATGGGGAACTTCCGAGGCGATAATAGGGAATAATAGAACAAAGAAGTATGTGTTAGCACTCGGAAAAATTGACAGACAAACAACAATAGAAAAAAACGAAGAACAATATATGGTCCGAAGTGGGATCGAACCCGTACTCAGTTAGGCTATTTGGGAGGTAAGGCTATTCGAGACAGGTTAGGCTATTTGAGAGGTAAGGCTATTTGAAACATAGACTATTTGAGACACGTTAGGCTATTTGAGAGGTTAGACTATTTGAGACAGGTTAGGCTATTTGAGACACGTAGGCTATTTGAGAGGTTAGACTATTTGAGAGGTTAGGCTATTTGAGAGATTAAACTATTTGAGAGGTTAGGCTAGTTGAGTGGTTAAGCTATTTGAGTGGTTAGGCTATTTGAGTGGTTAGGCTATCTGAGTGGTTAGGCTATTCGAGACAGGTTAGGGTATTTGAGAGAGGTTAGGCTATTTGGGAGGTTAGGCTATTTGAGTGGTTAGGCTATGTATGAGAGGTTGGGCTATTTAAGAGAGGTTAAGCTATTTGATAGAGGTTAGGGTATTTGAGAGATGGTTATGCTATTTGGGAGGTAAGGCTATTTGAGACAGGTTAGGCTATATGAGAAACGTTAGGCTATTTGAGATGTTAGAATATTTGAGAGGTTAGGCTATTTGAGAGATTAAACTATTTGAGAGGTTAGACTAGTTGAGAGGTTAGGCTATTTGAGTGGTTAGGCTATTTGAGTGGTTACGCTATTCGAGACAGGTTAGGGTATTTGAAAGAGGTTAGGCTATTTGAGAGGTTAGGCTATTTAAGTGAATAAACAATTTCAGAGGTTAGGCTAGTTGAGAGGTTAAGCTATTTGAAAGGTTAGGATATTTGAGAGGTTAGGCTAATCGTGAGGTTAGGCTATTTGAAAGGTTAGTCTATATTAAAGGTAGGCTATTCCCTCAAGTTAGGCTATTACCTTAAGTTAGGCTATTCCTTCAATTTAGGCTATTCCCTCGTTAGGCTATTCTCTCAGTTTGGGCTATTCCCTCAAACTAGGCTATTCCCTCAAGTTAGGCTATTCCCTCAGATAGGGCTACTCCCTCAGATTAGGCTATTCCCTCAGATTGGGCTATTCCGTACGGTTAGGCTATTCCTTCAGTATGGGCTGATCCTTAGATTGGGCTATTCCCTCATACTGGGTTATTCCCTCAAATTGGGCTATTGAGAGATTAGGCTATTCCCTCAGTTTGGGCTATTCCCTCAGATTAGGCTATTCTCTCTAGTTAGGCTATTTCCTCAGATAGGGCTATTCCCTCAGATTAGGCTATTGGGAGATTAGGCTATTCCCTCAGGTGGGCTATTCCCTCAGATTAGGCTATTCTCTCTAGTTAGGCTATTTCCTCAGATAGGGCTATTCCCTCAGATTAGGCTATTCCCTCAGATTGGGCTATTCCCTACGGTTAGGCTATTCCTATTCCCTCAGGTTGGGCTGTTCCCTCAGATTGGGCTATTCCCTAAGACTGGGTTATTCCCTAAGATTAAGCTATTCCCTCAGGTTGGGCAATTCCCTCAGATTGGACTATTCCCTCAGATTGGGCTATTCTCTAAAGTTAGGCTATTCCCTAAGGTTAGGCTATTCCCTCAAGTTGGGCTATTCCCTCAGATTTGGTTATTCCCTCAGATTGGGCTATTCCCTCAGATTAGGCTATTACCTCAGATTGGGCTATTCCCTCAGATTGGGCTATTGAGAGATTAGGCTTTTGCCTCAGGTTGGGCTATTCCCTCAGATTGGGTTATTCCCTAAGGTTAGGCTATTCCCTCAGGTTAGGCTCACGAATACTCCAATGAACACTGTCCAACAGGCGACAACGGGGTGGGGGGGGGAGGTAATCGTTCTATTTAATTGAGCTGAACTGTGTGTTTCTGTCTTTGATATCAATCTGTGAGATACCCTCATAAATCACACCACCATGAACATAACATTTTGTGAACAAAAAAATGGAAAGTATGAGTACTCGACACGACCTGAGTTTACAAACAAGTTGATTGATGTCCCCGTTGATGACGACGATGATGAGATTGATGTTAGTGTCATAGCACATTTTTCATGCGCTCGCTACATATCGGAGGCTCTGGGTTCGATTCCTAAATGCAGCAATTGTTCGGCGTCACAAGGCTTCGGTGTTTACCCAGCAACTAAATGTGGGTACCAGAGATTTTTCTGGGAATAAATGTGAACTTATGTGTTACCGACCACATCACCTAAAAAAATCCTCTTCTACCTTTTTAGCTCCCAGTGGAGCATAGGTCTTCAACAAATACTTTCAAGTTGTTCTGTTTTTTGCCATTTTTTAAAGATCATTCCATGTCTTCCCCATCATCTTCATCTCTGCTTCTATCTGTCTTCTCCAAGAATTCCTTGGTCTTCCTATTTGTCTTTTCCCCTGGGGATTCCAAAAAAAAGGGCCTGTTGTGTAATACTCTCAGTTGGTTTCCGTAGTGTGTGTCCTATTCAGCGCCATCGTCTTCGCTGTATCTCTTTATCCACTGGTGTTTGACTGGTACATTTCCATAATTCTATGTTAGTGATTTTGTCCTGCCATTTCCATTCTTTTATTCTGCGTAAGCATCCATTAATGAAAGTCTGTATCTTCGTGATTGTCAATTTTGTTCTTCTCCATGTTTCACAGTCATATAATAGGACCGCCTTAACATTTGAGTTGCAAATTTTTATTTTTGTATTTAATCTAATTTCTTTGGATTTCCATATGTTTCCCAGTGCAATGAAAGCTCCTCTTGCTTTTGATATCCTTATTTTGGTATCATTTTCTGTTCCTCCATCTTTATTTATATTACTGCCCAGATACATGTAAGATTGTACGTCTAAGAGAGGTATTTCTCCTAGTTTTATATGGTTATTGCCAACTGTTACCGACCACATCATCTACAAATATGCTGTTAGTTATTGAGAAATAATGTCACTATCACCAGTATTTCCCATACGCATATTAAGACAAGAGAGGAGAATTTATTTGACATTATTGGAACAATATGGTCTACATTACGCCAGTGTTTAATTTTATTTTCCAATTTTAAAATGCGGTTGTGGGAACCTGGCAATACATCGTTTGGGGTTAGACCTTGGCCCTTGTCATCTGTAGATCAGTTCACTAACCCCTGTGCTGTCCAAACCATACATGGCAGTTACACAAGAGAGCAGAAGGCTTACGGTAAGAGGTAGTGACAACATTCACGAGTCTTTACAACATCCTCACATGAATTTTGAAGGAGAAATGTGCATCTCCATCGTCAAATTACGTGGTATACTCATCATCATCATCACCATCGTCATCATCATCATCACCATCGTCATCATCATCATCACCATCATCATCAAGTACCGGGCCTGCTCGCGTAGGTGATCAAGTCTCTCCACAACTTTCGATCTCGACAGTTATTTATCATTTCTGTTGTTGACCTTCTGACAAGCCATTCTCTTAAGAGGTCTGGTATTTTTTCTCTTTGCTTCCCTCTATCTCTTCGTCCCTCGATTTTTCCAGTTGTTACAATATATCCCAGCTGTTCCCTTCTCATTACATGGCCAAAAAAAAAATGATGATTGTTTCTTCCTAATATTGGAAATTAGTTATCTTTTTGTTTTAACCTCTTTCAGAACGTTTTCATTACTCTTCTTAGCTGACCATGGTATTCTCAACATTCCTCCGTAAAACCACATTTCTACAGTCTCCAGTGATTTCTTGTCTGTTGCCCATGAATCACATCCATATGTTAAGACTGGCCCTACATAACATTTATGAGCTATTTTTCTTGTTTCTATTGTTAAAAATTGATTGCATAGTATCTTCCTCATTTTTTGGAAAGCTTCTTTTGTCTGAGCCATTCTGGATCTCACCTCTTTTGTTCATCTTCTCTACAAATGGTATACTAAGAAGTTATTAAGAAATAGATACAAGTCTTTTGATCTTAACAATGATATGATTTCGCGTTGCCCCTTTATCAAACTTATTTATAACTCACATTAAGTTTATACAATGTTTTTCTAGTAATTGGCGAAAAAGGCAAATACAATCAGCAACTAATAATTTAATTATGAAGAAGAAAACAATAAACAAAACCTGAAAACTCCCAGCATCTAGACAACGTTTAGAAATTCACCCAATACAACTAAAAAAAACTAAACTTTTGATATATGAAAGCTGCTTGTTTACATTCAGTATTTCTTTTGGGTCTGAGTGTTGGCATGGCGAACAACAAAATGGAAACGTTATTGCTGTCGTTATTTCAAAGAACCTGTCCCCTGAGGTGAATTCTCAGAATATTTGGATCAAACAAAATTAGAAACAAGAACTGCTCACAAAATGTAGCCAAGAGGAGATGCACACACACGTTAATAATCCGTTAATGGCGGTCGGCTTGGTTTGGACACGTACTGAAACAACCACAAAAACCGGCATGAAGTGGCCACCGAGGAAAGACGAATGAGAGGCAGACCAAGCACAATCTTGTTGACGATGGTGCAAAAACGAATAATTGTGTGAGCCAGACACGGGACGTCCCGCTAAGGATAACCACAAATAAGAAGAAAATAGCCCCGTCATGTCAAGTGGCATTTAGAGGAATATGGTGTTTGCGCCCTTATATTTGTAAATAGACGTTCGGCACATTCTTTTTGGTATAACGTGGTCAGTACTACGTCAGTGCTGCTTTTCTTTCTCATTAAAAAATAATCTGGTACCCATTTAAGGTGAACCTGGAAGCCGTCGATCAAGATGGAACCTTTTTTTTATTAGTCCAGTTCACTAACCATTGAGTTATCGCGGCTCTCTAGGAAGCGCGCAGCATGAAATGCGGCCTTTATTGTTGTCGAACCAGACGTATCGGTGTGTTGGTCAAGAAAGAAAAGAGAAGAACTCAAAGATAACGGCGACACTCGAAATCGATAGTTCACGCACTCAAAAGTGACCCAGAGATCGCCAGAAGAAATTTAAAAGAAATATGAAATAGACTACAACGTTCAACGTCCCGTTTCTCGGTAAGAAAGTTGCTTTGTGTACGCTTGTTGCATCCTGCCAAGGATTTTCACTTGATGAACCTCGACAACCCATAAGGAACTCAAAATAAAAACAAGGCATCAGAAGATGATATCTCAGGAGAAATGGTCAAGGCGTCACCTGTCAACACTTAAATCATCTCATGACAAGTGTTCAATGAAGTGTGACACAATAAATCCCCACCACACCAATGGACAAGGAGCCGCGATAGCTCAGTGGTTAGTGAACTGGACTACAAAGGACAGGGGGTAGGGTTCGATCCCAACCGACGGCTTCCGGGTTCACCCAGCCTTAAATGGGTACCGGATTTTTTTCTGGGAATGTAAAGCAGCACGGGCGTAATACCGACCACATTACCCCAAAAATAAGGTGCTGAAGGTCTGTAAAATATAGGGTCAATAACACCATATTTCCCTATACGCTACTTGGCGTGACGGGGGTACTTTACTTTTTTTTTTTTTTACAACAATGATTGAAGGAACTATTTTACTCAGCGTCATCATCATCAAGTGACGTCTCCGCAACGAAGGTTGGCTACCATGGATAGCCATTCCACTCTGTTTCTTGCTTTGATGGTGCAGGTTGTCATAGATTGACTTGTCCATCTTTTGATGTTACTCGTCCAAGTTAGTATTGGTCTGCCTCTTTACCTTGTATTTCCCTTCCAATATTACTTTTAGTAGGCTGCTGTGTCTTTTAACGTGCCCCAAAAATTTCATTTGTCTTGTCTTAATTGCATTTACTCAGCGTAAATTGCTGTAATCTTTATATCGCGAAATATCAGGTTAAAGGTCAAGCAGTCCAGAAACAAACAGCGTATAGAGGTATACGAGTAGTCATTAATGATTTACACTTGTAATGCGACAATTCACCAGGCCATGACCGCCTGCCTCATCCACTGTCCGCAGCTACATATTTGAATCTCTCGGGTGTCACTCATTTTCCCTTCACATTAAATTGTAATTAAAATGCAAACTACGGCCGCATATAAAAACACACAATTCTAATAATCAAATCAATAAAAAAAACTATCTAAAAAAAACTATCTTTACGTCACATGGTACCATTGCTGGTATGACGAGGGGCAACCTTGACCAGAGAATAAAGGCCGCTGGTCAAGCAGTCGCCACGACGTGTGAGACTCAGGATTTTTATTCACCCCGATAGAAAAAATCCTTTCTGTCTACCGTGGGCTTCGAACACCGAACGTCGGCTTTCAGCTAGCGGAACAGTGGTTTTAGCCGCACGGCCACGCGCTCCCTGAACTGCTAGAACAAGTTATATTTCCGAAATAGACAAATATAACAGGATCACTAATATCGCAAATAATATAATAGATTTATGGTATAATTCTTAAAAGAGTTCTTAAATGTTATGTATAGCCAGTCTTAACATATGGATGTGAATCATGGACAATAGGACAACAGACAAGAAAATCACTGGAGTCTGTAGAAATGTGGTTTTACAGAAGAATGTTGCGAATACCATGGACAGCTAAGAAGAGTAATGAAAATGTTATGAAAGAGGTCAAAGCAAAAAGTGAGCTAATTTCCAATATTAGGAAGAAACAATCATCATTTTTGGCCATGTAATGAGAAGGGAACAACTGGAAAGATTGAGGGACGAAGAGATAGAGGGAAACAAAGAGAAAAAATACCAGACAGCTTAAGAGAATGACTTGGCAGAAGGTCAACAACAGAAATGATAAATAACTGTCGTGATCGAAAGTTATGGAGAGACATGATCACCTACGCCAGCAGGCCCGGTACTTGATGATGATGATGGTATAATTATAAAATGTATTTTAGTTATAGCAAGTAGCTTTCAGATTTATGTGCTAATTGTCCAAATAAATGTTGATTCACATTTATAAAGCAACATTGAATCTACATATCGATGATTGAATATTCTTTTGAACCTTCTGAAATACAGCTGTTCTGCTGTTTTCGTATCATTCCACTCGCCTTTTATCATCTGCTTGGAATAGATGCAAAAAGAAGTTTGAACATGACGTGTCCTCTCTGATGAGTGCGTAATTATGTGTTTGTGAAGAGTTGACTTTTGTCTTTTATTTTTACTCTGGGGTGACATTAAAATCTGAACATGCCCATTACATTGCTACTGCCCTGAACATGAGGCTTGTATTATCTGACCCTGATTTAGCCATCCTCTATTTTTCTCACTGTCCCAAAAAACAAGGGATTATGGTTTAATAAATAAAGAGATATGTAGACGAACAGAATATAGACAGACAGATAAGTATACAAAATATAGACAGAAGATAAGTATACAAAATATAGACAGACAAATAAATAGATTGACGGATATACTGATGTATCATCACCATCATCAAGTACCGGGCCTGCTGGCGTAAGTGATCATATTTCTCCATAACTTTCGATCTCGACAGTTATTTATCATTTCTGTTATAGACCTCCTGCCAAGCCATTCTCTTAAGCTGTCTGGTATCTTTTCTCTTTGCTTCCCTCTATCTCTTCGTCCCTCGATTTTTCCAGTTGTTACAATATATTCCAGTTGTTCTCTTCTCATTACATGGCAAAAAAATTATGATTGTTTCTTCCTAATATGGAAATTAGCTCTCTTTTTGCTTTGACCTCTTTCAGAACGTCTTCATTACTCTTCTTAGTAGTCCATGATATTCTCGGCATTCTTCTGTAAAACCACATTTCTACATATACCGATGTATACCGAGACAGATTGTTAACAGACGAATATGTAGTCTGATTGACAGACAGGAAAGTAGATTAACAAGTAGTTAGATAGTATGACAGACTAACGTTCAGATATATTTACGTATAAATATATATCTATATAGGCATGTAAAGGCAGGCAGACTGATAAATTAAACAGATAGACCAATTGACCAATTAGACAGATAAACAAATACTTGGTTTATTTATCTTTTTTTATAATTTATCAGATTTGACATTTTTTCTTAGTCACAACTGATTCTTGTAACAACTGTCTGCTCCTGCTAAATTTATTTTGCTATGCTCTACCTTTTCCACTGCGACGAGTGGTACAAGTACAAGAAATATGTTGGACGTTTGTTGGGACTTGCGAACACACTCAGAAAGCTAAACGCTGCTTTTTGGAAAATGTAGGACACGATATACTCGCGCTAAAATTCGGAAACAGAGCAATAGGAATGGAACTGCTGCAAACGGAAGCCGGTCAGAACAGCTCCAAAATGTCATTCCTCAAAAATCGATCTGAAAATGAGTGTTACCCCACGGGCCTGGAAAGCGGCGTGCACGGTTGTTCGTTTTCACCTTAAAGTGGCAATTTAGGAATAATCCTGTTAACTCTAAGCATTTATAGGTGAAAATGGATCTGAGTTTATTATATTCTTATCTTTTCTTCTTAGCGTCCGCCGTTAACTATAAACGTGACATATATGCGCCTGTCAGTTCGACACTTCATTTTTCGACATGAAAGATTTGCTTAACCATTTTTGTGCGGACAGTGGTCATTTTGGCCTACTTTTACCAGTTTTAAACTGTCACAGGTTATTTAACATGCGCGAATGCACACGGGGCCTAATTTTTTCGTCATTTTCGGAAAGGGCCGTATATCACTACTCAGAGATATAGGGGAAAGTAAAGCCACGATGAAACCACGTATTCATAAAAAAAAACATCATTCTTACCAGTGCCATTAGTGATAATTGAACCCAGGACCTTGCTGTTCAGAGATCGAAGCATTGTCTTTAGACTACCCATTTCCCCAGTACACATTCCCCTAATTTTTTAGACTGATATTTTCGAGGGTGTGGTCCCAGTTTGTAGCACCACAAAAAAAAAAGTTCATTTTCTCACTTCAGTTAGTTTCTCCTACACTTTAAAACTGAAATTTGCTACTGGATATTGGAAGTAGATTATTTTGTGTAGACTAGTCTCTTCTATCACTAGTCTCTCTCTTCTATTACCAGTCTCTTCTATCACTAGTCTCTCTCTTCTATTACCAGTCTCTTCTATCACTAGGCTCTCTCTTCTAGTACCAGTCTCTTCTATCACTAGTCTCTCTCTTCTAGTACCAGTCTTCTTCTATCACTGGTCTTTCTCTTCTATCACCAGTCTCTTCTATCACTAGTCTCTCTCTTCTATTACAATCTCTTCTATCACTGGTCTTTCTCTTCTATCACCAGTCTCTTCTATCACTAGTCTCTCTCTTCTATTACCAGTCTCTTCTATCACTAGTCTCTCTCTTCTATCACCAGTCTCTTCTATCACTAGTCTCTCTCTTCTATTACCAGTCTCTTCTATCACTAGTCTCTCTCTTCTATTACCAGTCTCTTCTATCACTAGTCTCTCTCTTCTATTACCAGTCTCTTCTATCACTAGTCTCTCTCTCTTCTATTACCAGTCTCTTCTATCACTGGTCTTTCTCTTCTATCAATAGTCTCTTCTATCACTAGTATTTCTCTTCTATCACTAGTCTGTCTTTCTATTACCAGTCTCTTCTATCACTGGTCTTTCTATTTTATCACCAGTCTCCTTCTATCACTGGTCTTTCTCTTCTTTCACCAGTCTCTTCTATCACTAGTCTTTCTCTTCTATCAATAGTCTCTTCTATCACTAGTCTTTCTCTTCTATCACTGGTCTTTCTATTCTATCAATAGTCTCTTCTATCGCTAGTCTTTCTTTTCTATCACCAGTCTCTTCTATCAACCAGTCTCTTCTATCACCAGTCTCTTCTATCACCAGTCTCTTCTATCATTAGTCTTTCTCTTCTATCACCAGTCTCTTCTATCACTAGTCTCTCTCTTCTATCACCAGTCTCTTCTATCACTAGTCTTTTCTATCACTAGCCACTTCTATTACTGGTCTCTCTTTTTATCAGTAGACTCTCTCATCTATCACTAGTCTCTCTCTTCTATCACTAGACTCTCTCTTCTATCAGTCGAATCTCTCTTCTACCACTAGTCTCTCTTCTATCAGTAGTTTCTCTTATATCACTATTCTCTCTCTTCTATCACTAGTCTTCTCCTCTATAAGTATATCTCTCTTCTATCACTAATCTCTTCTATCACTAGTCTCTCTCTCTCTTCTATCACTAATTAAAGAGTTATTAGCGGGTCATCATCATTGCACTCTGAACATGTCCATAGGTGTTCAGATCCCCTCCTCAGCAAGTCCCGCAGTGTCCAGCGACTGACGACTCCAGTTCTATGTTGGTTAATTAGTCTTCTTACACGCCCACAAAGTTTCTCGTTTCTGGCTGTGCCCATCTTAACTCTCATCTCTTTCATCCGAAGGAGTGATGTGGACTCATGGTTGTTGAAGTCCTGTGTCCTTCCCACTTCCCGAAGGGCATTGATGATGTTCGCCCGATCTATTAGTTGCCCTTCCTCAACAATAGCGCCGCTAGCCAACCTGTCCGCTCTTTCAATTCCCCATCTCGCTTCCACTTTTATCATGCTCATCGAATCACCCAGTATACACATATTTCACATTTATAGATGCACAATTTCAATATGTAATGCGGACATACTTTAGGGCCAGCCTTTAACATTTCGACAATTTCATACCACCTCTTTTACCTTTTCTAGTTTCCCTCATGCGTTGTTGTCTTTTGGGCTTCATATTGATATGGTCGCTGAACGTCGATGCTGTGGATGGTCTAAACTCACGTGCATTCACTCAGTCACACGATCTAGAACCCGTTTTCACGTTATAGACTGACCAACTCCAGTAAATTAGCTCCACGGCACGTGGAGGCACCGTGGGCGTTTGATTTTCGTCGTTTAGAAGCTCACAGAAATAACATTATGCTTCGTTGGCAGCGGACTAGTGAAAATACACTGCCATCTTGGACGCACCAAAAATGCGCACCCTTCTATCACTAGTATCAACCATCACTAGTCTCTCTCTTCTATCACTGGTCTCTTCTATCACTAGTCTCTTCTATCACTAGTCTCTTCTATCACTAGTCTCTTCTATCACTAGTCTCTTCTATCACTAGTCTCTTCTATCACTAGTCTCTTCTATCACTAGCCTCTCTCTTCTATCAATAGTCTCTTCTATAACTAGTCTCTCTCTTCTATCACTAGTCTCTTCTATCACTAGTCTCTTCTATCATTCAACTTATAGTGAACTTTCAGGTTCAAACGCAGCTGGACATCGATGCGCGGGAGTCATGACCCATGCGCTTCCACCCCGCCCAAACCTTTAGAATGTCATGAAGTTAAAATCCCGAACACTTGTTTGAAAGTTCACTTCTGATGATCAGATTTCATCCTATTGCATAGCTCTGTGTATAAAGAGTTTCATGTCATCATCATCCTTAGTCTGTGATATCGTCGGTTGATTAAATTACGTACAAAAAGTGTTTTAAAGTTTGACTAATTTGATTCATCGTTTAACCACACACGTTTTTATAATGGAATCTATAGCCCCTGTGATCTCCCTGCATGTACTATCAAAGAATGCAGGTTTTATTTCTGAAATGAGAAAACAAGTCAAACAACTATAACATCACTGACAAACAGCTGTGCACGACGTGATCTCAATGCGACTTCATATGCAAAGAAAAGAAAATTAATGCGCGGAATGTACGATACCTCACGATGTATTGGCTTGACTCAAATTCTTTCAGGTTCAGATATTTTCCTAACGTGTTTTGTCGACCAAACAGACTCTGTTACTAGTAATGACATATTTGTATGCACGGTTGTGGAGGAATGGAGTGTAAAATAGTAGAAATACATGTAGTAAATAAGTATTTCTGTATCGTCTTCAATTATTGATGTAGCAATGCGGACAAAATAAAGATTGAACAAGAAATCAACAGATATCTCTCTACCCAGGATTGCACGCCATGGTAAAGCAAAAGCAGGAGTGAAACATCAATAAAAGATTAATGTTGAAAGCTCATGTGTTCTGGCGGTCATGTTTGAAGTCAGTTTTAGAAGGAGATGACAATTTGTCCTTGTTAACTTCTATAACTTGCACTGTTGACAGTTCTATGACATTTGTCCTTGTTTATTTATAACTTGCACTATTGACAGTTAGAAGATGACAATTTGTACTTGTCTACTGCTATAACTTCCACTGTTCATTGTTAGTAGGTGACTTTTGTTCTTGTCTACTTCTATAGCTTGCACTGTTCACTGTTAGAAGATGACAATTTGTCCTTGTTTACTTCATAACTTGCACTGTTCCCTGTTAGAAGATGACAATTTGTCCTTGTTTACTTCTATAACTTGCACTGTTGACAGTTAGAAGATGACAATTTGTCCTTGTTTACTTCTATAACTTGCACTGTTGACAGTTAGAAGATGACAATTTTGTCCTTGTTTACTTCTATAACTTGCACTGTTGACAGTTAGAAGATGACAATTTGTCCTTGTTTACTTCTATAACTTGCACTGTTGACAGTTAGAAGATGGCAATTTGTCCTTGTTTATTTCAATACTTGCACTGTTGACAGTTAGAAGATGACAATTTGTCCTTGTTTACTTCTATAACTTTGCACTGTTGACAGTTAGAAGATGACAATTTGTCCTTGTTTACTCTATAACTTGCACTGTTCACTGTTAGAAGATGACAATTTGTCCTGTTTACTTCTATAACGTGCACTGTTGACAGTTAGAAGATGACAATTTGTCCTTGTTTACTTCTATAACTTGCACTGTTGACAGTTAGAAGATGACAATTTGTCCTTGTTTACTTCTATAACTTGCACTGTTGACAGTTAGAATGACAATTTGTCCTTGTTTATTTCAATAACTTGCACTGTTGACAGTTAGAAGATGACAATTTGTCCTTGTTTACTTCTATAACTTGCACTGTTGACAGTTAGAAGATGACAATTTGTCCTTGTTTACTTCTATAACTTGCACTGTTCCCTGTTAGAAGATGAAATTTGTCCTTGTTTACTTCTATAACTTGCACTGTTGACAGTTAGAAGATGACAATTTGTCCTTGTTTACTTCTATAACTTGCACTGTTGACAGTTAGAAGATGACAATTTGTCCTTGTTTACTTCTATAACTTGCACTGTTCACTGTTAGAAGATGACAATTTGTCCTTGTCTACTTCTAAACTTTTTTTTTTGCCAAATTATAATGATTTCTGTATTGTCAATTCTTATTTATATATTATTCATTTTGGACACTTTTTTCATGTAAGACAGATGCTATTGAAGTTTCATTTCGTTGTAAGCTATTAGTGCTTAATCAGCTGCAAAGAGTAGTTCATTGGTATCTTCATTTAGTGGCTTAGTAATTTTGCATGTCGATGTACATGATGAATGTACGTGAGACATTACGCATCCTTGTCTAACTCCAGATGTTACTGCGAATAGTTTATATGTTCCTTCATTTGTTCTAATTACACTTCTACAATTAGTGTATACACTTCAGCAGCATCTAATATGGTAACTGCTTACACCATAATGAGTTTGTCATAATACATGTATGATATTCTTTAAACATACCACAATTTCTGACGTTGTATTTTTACAAAGATAAATACTTTCATTGGTTTAATCCTGAAACAAAATGAAATCAAATAGTTATCAAAGTTTTAAACTTATCGGGGGCCGCGGTAGACTAGTTGGGAAAACCACTCGACTGGGTTGTTCCTGTGTTCGATAACCGCTGGAAGCAGTGTGGGTTGTACTATTGACTAAAACAAAGTACTCCTGTGGTCGACCCAGTCGCTGGGAAAAATGGGTACCAGGGTAGCACTCTGGGAAGGTGAGGAATGCCGCCTCGAATCGTGAGTTTCGATGCTTGAAGCAACACTATCCAGAAGTCTTGGAACATTTCTAGATAGGCGGCCGAGCACATATGGGTGAACACTCGCGTGCTAAGACGCCGACTCAAGTCTCGTATTTTACACTTACCTTTAAACATATTGACAGCAATTGGCTATTATTTCAAAGGTAAAAGTTTTCAGACAGAAATGCATTATAAACGCTAAATAAGTTATTACATGAGTTTAATACCGTTGGATTGTCTCCACCACGTTGCCCTTATATACATTTGATGTGTTGCACTTTAATAAGTTTCTTTCACTTCCAGCTGGCGTGGCTGAAGTGTGTTCATCTTAGAGTGTATCGCAACAATTGACTTAATCCATCAGTGGCAGGATCTGGGTAGTCTGCTGCAACACAATCCTTTTATAGGAAGTCTCAGCAGAAGAGCTGAGGTGAGGTCTTTATTAACTTTTGGTTGTCAGTTGATCCAAGGTCACTCTACGACTATGTCTATCCCTTGAACAGTTGATCCAAGGTCACTCTACGACTATGTCTATCCCTTGAACAGTTGATCCAGGTCACTCTACGACTATGTCTATCCCTTGAACAGTTGATCCAAGGTCACTCTACGACTATGTCTATCCCTTGAACAGTTGATCCAAGGTCACTCTACGACTATGTCTATCCCTTGAATATGGGTTGTTATAAATGTCTGAGTGTTGGTGGGAATTTCTGTGGATTTACAATTGTTTGTGTTTTGGATGAGGGGGGGGGGGGGGGGGGGGGACGGGGACAAAGAGGCGAAGACAAACAAGGGGGCTCATATTTGGCTTGGGGAGGAGGGGAATCGTGTTTATAGCGATGACTTGTAAACAGTATTGGTAGTAGGCGGTCGGGAGAATTGATGGGAAGATGCTAATAGTTGATCAATTTTAACCAGAGGTTAGGTTTGCAATTTTCTACGATTGGTTAACATCGTTAGTTATTGATTTATCAGGGTGTTCGCTCTTGTCTTTTGACCTAATGCCATTTAGGAACTTCGCATGAAACATTTTAGAATCTTGAATTGAAGAATTTTATATAAAAAAACGCTTGGTTTGATTGTCTTCATTGTTAAGACATTAGAAAAACCCGATAGATTTTAGTTAATGTTTTGTCAATATGGTAGATGTCAGGTTATGTGCGTCAGTATAACAATTTGGTAGATTTTTCTTCAATTGACGTCAGTATGATACGTGATAAATATTGTTTATTGAATGAATCGCCATTTTAAATTTTGCTAGCTTTCAATGCGTATGGCATCAATATAAAACATGACTAATTTAATGTTACTTCATCATATAGCTTTAATATAAAAATAGTCAATTTAATTTTAATTCATGTGGCATCAGCATAAATATGACTGGTATTATCGTTTGTATCTTCATTATAAATCAAGATATTTATTAATTACCACTTACAAACCTCAGACTACAAAGGCAAAAACGATATCCGTATTACTGGTAATGTCCTCTACCACTCCATCGACAGCAGTCGGTTTACCTTGGAGAATCGTCTTATAGTCCAATTGGGTTCGCTGAACCCACGAGGCATTAATGTATCACACTCATACACATAGTTTTCCTGTGGTTGTCCTTTCCCTATTGCATATTTTCTGTTGCTCATGTTTGAGCACATTAGTATATGCACATGCTATGCTATTCACATCTCTCCTCTACTAGATCACACTGCAATACTTCGGCTGTCCCCTATATCTCTTGCCCAAATCTGCCACATCTAAATTTTTCCTCCTCTTATTTACCCTGTATTCTTCTGGTCTGTCCTTTGCGCTTTGTGTGTGCATACGAACCTGTGCGTGAGAACTTCTGGTTAATCGTGCCGTGTGCGCACATTTTCACTTTGGTACGCGCACACGTACCCCGTGCGTGTACCAGGGCGCTCATTTTCCTTCTGCCCAAGCACAGTTTGCAGGGAAGACCTTTCACTCTTATTTCTATTTTTATTCTCATTCTAGTTCCAACTTATTACTTTTTAAAATTATTTATTATTTTTTGTTTTAAATACATAATTGTGTTTGTTGTATGTTTGTTCTTGCTGAAGGCCTATTGGGTCGAATCATTATTCTAATTTGTATCGTCCAATTATTACGTAAAGATTTAACCGTGCCGTATTATTATTGTTACTAACCATTCGAGTTTTCAAATTCTTTCTTGATAAGAGGAACCAGCCTTCAATCGCTGCTCACATCCTCGTCCGTCTAGTGGAACTAGTCCTTAACTCGTTCGAGTTCAATGGCAACTTCTTCATCCAAATTAGTGGTGTGGCGATGGGCACCAAAATGGGCCCTAGCTACGCTTGTCTTTTCATGGGTTACCTTGAGCACGAGATCACCCACTCCTACCAGGGCCCTCTTCTCCCTTATGATTCAGGAGATCAGTTTCATCAGTTTAAAAAAAAAACGTTTTATTTTGTTCCTTATTTTTCTACCGTTTGTAACGACAGAAACTGTTTAGTTTTATCTGCTCTGGAGAGAGAGAGAGAGAGAGAGAGAGAGAGAGAGAGAGAGAGAGAGTAGGGACGTAAATCGTATTGTAGTTCTGAACACACGGGTTGCTGCTTTCTTCAACCCCACTCTATAGGTCAAACTAGTTAGTCTATTTCAGGATTTGAGGGAGGCAAGTCTGTAAGGTTTTTACTAATTTTTTTTTTTTCACAGACCAACAAGTAAGCGGTCAGCTATGAGTCAGCTCAATCACTGAAAGTGTCTAGCACCATCAATTTCACAATCAGTTTTAGAGATCACATTTTTTTCAAGATTTAGTCGCGATAAAGCTTCGGATCTTTTCTTACACATTTTATTCATAGAAGTCGAATCTTATCACCTGCTTTAACATTTAGACAAATCTTACACGTTCCTGGTTTCTTCAATGCGTTTGCATTAAGTCGTTTAATGTCTCTGTTAAAAGCAGTAGTCACATTAAAATTCCAGATATTTGAACACAATTTTTGTGTAAATTTAATGTTGCTATTTCCATTTCATTTGGGACGGTTGAAGAAATATGTATCCCCTACCCGCAGCAACTTCTACACGTACAGGCTGTTCAAAATAATTCCTGGCCCGTATAAGTTTGTAGCTGTCGTATTTTTGCACACACAGAGGTCAAACTAACAACTTAATGAAACGAGTGATCTTTATTTCTATGATGGACTAGTAACAATGTCATTGGATGTTGAGCTGATCAGGAATAAATGTTCAAATTATCACTGGCTTGCAGTCATATGTGTACAAGCATCTGTTTCATTTATTCTCTGCCTGTATATGTACAAGTCTTCGCTCCATTTTATAACTAAAGGGACATAAATATGATGAATCATTTTGAATTATCATAGGTGGAGAGTTACAACTCTTGACAACAATCTTGTATTAGGACGTGATATGATACAAGGGGAAGGACAGAATTTCGTGTCTGGTGGAAGATTTTACTAACACATTGTTCGAATGTGTAGCAAAGTGGTTGAGTGGTTAGTACACTCGCTTCCTGTTCAAATGGGTTAGAATTCGATTACCAGAAGTGGCCGATTTGTTTTCGGACTGACAAGGCTCTGACGTTTATCCAGCCTTTAAAAATAGGTAGCAGGGATTTTTCTGGAAATTAAAGGCGGTCTGATGTTATACCGGCCACGCCACACAAATATATGCCGTTGCTCAGGGAAAAATGTGATCGCTAACACCATAGTTCCAACACGCCTAACGAGGCATGAAGGGATACTTCACTTTGACTTATCTAAATGTCAATAAGTAAAAACTCAGGGGTGTACTAATCGTAACAGGGAGAAGGAACTTGTATGTTCCTTGTTTATGTTCATATTTTATTAATAGGAATGTATGTAACATATATGTTGTTTTTTATATAGCAGAGGCGTCGCTTGGGGAGGGCCTGAGAGGAGGTTGCCCTGGGCGGGAAAAAATTATTACAGGCAAAACGTCCAAATTTAAAACAAGAAATTAGGTAATAACAGATTTTTTAAAATGTCAAGTTAGAGTTAACTGTGCTTGTCTTGCCCCGACGCCAGCAACCTTTGAACTTGCTTTGTCACTGAAACCGAGCTACGTCACTGAATGGAAGCAAGACAAAACAATGATTCGGTTTTAGCTAAAGCTTGTCTGGACAATCGGAGGCGAACGCAGACCAAGCTAAGTCGTCATTGACTCATAACTGATGCTTGCGCCAGGATCGGTGAACCAGAACCATCCAGACCCTGCTACACTTCGTGGTGCCTCTAGAAACAGACTAACCTGTCTAGTCTGGCCACGAGCAGGGATCGAAGGAAGACGAACCGGTACAACAAAAATCGCTGAATCGATGTGTTGGGCCAAAGGCGCAGATATCACAGTTACACTGCAAACTGCAACACAACGTAACTACGTCCACTTAACGTCCTTTAAGGGCATGACGAAGGAAGTCTACGGTTCGTATCCGTTAGAATACTCAAATCATCGACGAACGCATCATCATCATCATCATCATCATCATCGTCTGGACAATCAGAACTGAATCCTTCCCCCGCACAAGCAGACAAGAGCAACTTTGGAGAACAATTATTTCTACAGAAACATGCAAGGATTACATTGGCAGGTTAAGCAGAGTAATGGTAATGATTGAAAAGTGGTGACGTGAAAAAAGTAACTGTTTACCATCATAAGTAGGAACTCATTGTCTGGGCGTTTCTTGAAATGAAAATAGTTAGGAAAATTAATGCTAACCAGACAACAAAAATCACGGTAAGAAAGTCTAGTTTAGTTTAGTTTATAAATCATCTTTGTTGCATAACGAACAACAGATGCTCTCCTCAGCACGTTCCCCAGCACGAAGCACATCCCATACGCACGAAAGCACTGAAGATAGCTTCGGTCAAAATGCACGAGCTCCATTGTACCAGAGTAGACCTTCACTAAATTCTCCTAAATCGCCTAACTAGCATGGCAAGTGACAGTGGCTCTATTCTTTTCTCCGCTTGACGGTGGTAACAGCCCCGATAGCCCCATGGGCGCAAGGAAAGAAAATATAAATGGTAGCCAAAAATATAGAATCAACACATTAGAATGACGCATGCAACAAAAAAAAATAGCTGAGCTGATAAGCCAGAGACCAAAGTTGTGGAGAATCATGGTCACCTTTGCAAACAGGCAGGGAACTTGAAAAAGATCTGGACATTTTTATGAGCGATTTTGTTTCAAAATTTCATTACATAACCTGCGGAACAAAACTATAAAAAAAAAAACAATCTATTTTGTCACTGAACCTATACGTTTCTATTACACTTACTCTTTACTAAATCATCTCATCAAAAAGACACATACCTTTTCTTCACTTCTCGAAACAATTTTATTTATTTCAGGCAATGCCACGTTTGTCCATATATCTGATTCTCTCTTTGTTCTTATCTCTCTTCTGTCTTTTTCTGTATTCGTGAATTCTGTAACAGTAAAGGTGAATGAAAGTATGGGGCAGGTAACTCAGCCGATACCCATTTCTTAATAGACTATGACAGTAACATAGAATAGCGGTCATCAGTGTTAGTGACAGAATAACAAGTTGTGGGAATGGAAAGTTCATAGTGGGTAGGGACACCCACCGAGAAATAAGGTGAAGAGTGGGTGCAGAATAATACTTGACATAATAAGTTTAGAGAATGGACATTTTCCAAGCAGGTTGTGGAAGTGGGGATAACGCATGGCTCTTGACCGTCCGATAAATAGGTTGACAACAACTACCAGGACAGGTCAAAGTAATGAAATAAATTTCATTATTTTGAAACTCATGAGAGGTTACAATTGACCAGAGGTTATATAGAAGTCACGGAGCGATTAAGTTAGAGGTTGCTTACGGAATCATGAACAACTTGTTGTTGTAAATTCTGAGATGGGGTTAACAGTAGTTCATGAGTGTGGATTCCGAGTGATCGGAGAGGTTGCAAGTTGTCACTTTGCGACAATTTCATTGGCTATAAATATTCCACGCGAAGAAGTGATGTTGAGGTATTTAAACTTCGATACAATAGGTTTTAAGTTAAGTCAGGCCCGCAATGTAGTCAGAAAAAAGGTTAGGACCACAAGTCAGAAAGTTTAGTCAGGACAACTTTTTAACTCAGGAATTTAGAGTCAGAAAGGTAGACTAGTTAGGACCGCAATTCAGGACAGAGAAGTAGTTAGTAATCTTCAAGTAAAGTTAGAAATCTCCAAGTAGTAGAAACAAGATTCATGTTCGGAATCTTCAAGTTAGTTGAGAAATTATGAAGGAACAGACTAAAGAGTAGTGAAGATATCAGTGACTTAAGATAGTCGAGAAGTAGACAGTAGACAGAACAAGTGAATTAGAACATGTGAACATTTAGTTGCTGTGAAAGTGTTTTGAGAGTGTTTCTAAGTTGTGCTTTATATTTCCTAGAAGAAGTCGTAAGTAAGTTGTATGAGAGATAGTAATGTATAATATGTACTTATGGACTGTTCAATAGTCATCGGTGATAAACCTCCTGAACGTCCACAATTAAAGAACATTAATTCTAAGAAACGTGCATCCACTATTACGTATCACATGCCAGGATTAAAAGATCAATAAACATGATTATGATGATATAATATATGAGAAAGTCTGTGATGATTAATGTTGTCAACTATAAATGTGCTGTGACCAATAATAACAAAGTAATAAATAAGATAAAATAAATAATTCAACATCGTTTACAATTCTACAATAGCACTTGAGTCTACAACACTGATTTTATGAAAATAATCTGCATTTAACTTACTTCCCTTGTGTAATACAATTGCATATGACATTGTCATCACAAAGCATCTTTTTTCGTTTATTAAATTGTTTATATTTTTACGAGTTTGTTTTATAATATCTTGTGTACACACAATCTTGTACTGCATGGTAGATTAGTTTCTAAAAGTTTTCATTAAACTAATATCAACTTTCTATTATAACAGTTATTTAATGTCTGTTTTAATGCGCTCATTTATTCACTTAATCAAACCTGTTAAAATTCCATTTATGAGCCGTGTTATTAAAAATTAATTCATAGAAGTTGCCTGTAAATGCAATTATTTCTTCATTAGTGTAATTATTTCTTTAATAATGCAATTATTTATTTATTTATTGTACGTCTTTAATTTATTCTTTTTCTGCCCCATTAGTTTCGTGTATAAAATCCGTCAGAGGTATATTAACCTGTGCCTTGTCAGCGACTTTTTGTTGCCCGGGGTGGCTGTACCGGAACTTGTATGATCTCTGCCTGTAGCATTTGAGGACATCATATTTACGTGGAAGAAGTCCGTTACGAAAAATAAAACTTGTTGCCACAGAAACGAGTACGACCAGCAGCGCCCCCAACAACATGACAAAAGTGCGATGGGGAAAATTCTGAGTTTGTGTCTCCTCGTCGAAGAACGGGAACTTAATTACTGGGGCCATACGGAGCACTGGTTCACCACAGAGTACGCGCATGATCAACGAGACAAAGAAACCAGCCAGGCTGCCATAGCCGTTTGTTTGTGGCATCCACAAGACGAGGGTCAGTTGAGGGAATAAAATAACGTACATGAGATCCGAGCACATAACGAAGAGACCGTAGATCGTCGTGGGGAAGATGGCGATCAATGTGCTCAGGGTTCCGACAACAATGATTGACACTCTCAGCACCCACATCAGTTCCCGCTCTGTTGCCTGGGGATGAATGTAAAATGAAATTATTCTTTTTTTCTGTTTAAATATTTACTTGAAGTAACCTGTTGCTGTTGTCTACCGTTTCTATCTTTCCAGCCAGAAAACTCTCACGATAATTTACTACTTCTATCCCCTCCGCCAGGAAAAAAGTCATTGTAATTTACTGTTTTAAATCCCTCCCGCGAGAACAATTTTCGGGACATTTTAATTTTAAATTAGATCCGCGATACAAGCGGTCGTGTTAGTCCTTGCTATAATTCTTCGTACGAGAAAAACAGTCAAGATTTGATACTTTATTACTTATAGTTTAGGTGTAACAATAGGGCAACAGTCAGGGTTTGGTACTGTATTACTTATAGTTTAGGTGTAACAATAGGGCAACAGTCAGGGTTTGGTACTGTATCACTTATAGTTTAGGTGTAACAATAGGGCAACAGTCAGGGTTTGGTACTGTATTACTTATAGTTTAGGTGTAACAATAGGGCAACAGTCAGGGTTTGGTACTGTATTACTTATAGTTTAGGTGTAACAATAGGGCAACAGTCAGGTTTGGTACTGTATTACTTATAGTTTAGGTGTAACAAAGGGCAACAGTCAGGTTTGGTACTGTATTACTTATAGTTTAGGTGTAACAATAGGGCAACAGTCAGGGTTTGGTACTGTATTACTTATAGTTTAGGTGTAACAAAAGGGCAACAGTCAGGGTTTGGTACTGTATTACTTATAGTTTATGTGTAACAATAGGGCAACAGTCAGGTTTGGTACTGTATTACTTATAGTTTATGTGTAACAATAGGGCAACAGTCAAGGTTTGGTACTGTATTACTTAAGTTTAGGTGTAACAACAGGGAAACAGTCAGGTTTGGTACTGTATTACTTATAGTTTAGGTGTAACAATAGGGCAACAGTCAGGGTTTGGTACTGTATTACTTATAGTTTAGGTGTAACAATAGGGCAACAGTCAGGGTTTGGTACTGTATTACTTATAGTTTAGGTGTAACAATAGGGCAACAGTCAGGGTTTGGTATTGTATCTGTATTACTTATAGTTTAGGTGTAACAATAGGGCAACAGTCAGGGTTTGGTACTGTATTACTTATAGTTTAGGTGTAACAATAGGGCAACAGTCAGGGTTTGGTACTGTATTACTTATAGTTTAGGTGTAACAATAGGGCAACAGTCAGGGTTTGGTACTGTATTACTTATAGTTTAGGTGTAACAATAGGGCAACAGTCAGGGTTTGGTACTGTATTACTTATAGTTTAGGTGTAACAATAGGGCAACAGTCAGGGTTTGGTACTGTATTACTTATAGTTTAGGTGTAACAAAAGGGCAACAGTCAGGGTTTGGTACTGTATTACTTATAGTTTATGTGTAACAATAGGGCAACAGTCAGGGTTTGGTACTGTATTACTTATAGTTTAGGTGTAACAACAGGGCAACAGCCAAGGTTTGGTACTGTATTACTTAAAGTTTAGGTGTAACAACAGGGAAACAGTCAAGGTTTGGTACTGTATTACTTATAGTTTATGTGTAACAATAGGGCAACAGTCAAGATTTGGTACTGTATTACTTATAGTTTAGGTGTAACAACAGGGAAACAGTCAAGGTTTGGTACTGTATTACTTATAGTTTAGGTGTAACAACAGGGAAACAGTCAAGGTTTGGTACTGTATTACTTATAGTTTAGGTGTAACAACAGGGAACAGTCAAGGTTTGGTACTGTATTACTTATAGTTTAGGTGTAACAACAGGGAAACAGTCAAGGTTTGGTACTGTATTACTTATAGTTTAGGTGTAACAACAGGGAAACAGTCAAGTTTGGTACTGTATTACTTATAGTTTTAGGTGTAACAATAGGGCAACAGCCAAGGTTGGTACTGTATTACTTATAGTTTAGGTGTAACAAAAGGGCAACAGTCAAGTTTGGTACTGTATTACTTATAGTTTAGGTGTAACAACAGGGAAACAGTCAAGGTTTGGTACTGTATTACTTATAGTTTAGGTGTAACAACAGGGAAACAGTCAAGTTTGGTACTGTATTACTTATAGTTTAGGTGTAACAACAGGGAAACAGTCAAGTTTGGTACTGTATTACTTATTAGTTTAGGTTTAACAATAGGGCAACAGTCAAGTTTGGTACTGTATTACTTATAGTTTAGGTGTAACAACAGGGCAACAGTCAGATTTGTTACTTTATTTCTTATAGTTTAGGTGTAACAACAGGGCAACAGTCAAGATTTGTACTTTATTACTTATAGTTTGGTTGCAACAACAGTGCAGCAGTCAAGATTTGTACTTTATTTCTTATAGTCTAGGTGCAACAACAGTGCAACAGTCAAGATTTGATACTTTATTTCTTATAGTCTAGGTGCAACAACAGTGCAACAGTCAAGATTTGATACTTTGATTTCTTATAGTCTAGGTGCAACAACAGTGCAACAGTCAAGATTTGATACTTGATTTCTTATAGTCTATGTGCAACTGTACCAGCGAAATAGCCTCTCTGGCTATTTACATTCTCTAACACTTCATTGGTACACTCAGGCTCAAGCTTCACGTGGACTCAAAGATCTGCCGCTGCTGGTACTTTCAAGGGTCAGGTTTGCCCGTTGATCGACTTCGCGTTGTGACTGTAGCTGACACCTCATGGCTCGTTCTTCGTAGGACACACCACCCCTTCGACAACAGCAAGGAACAACACCAGGGCTAGTTATAACAGTTTAATAGATCTGACAATAGATAAACAATTAGTCCATATTACCATGGCACACCGCCAATACTCATATCTCACACTTCATACGTAGCACTGGTTAACACTGATGAAGCTCTCTCTTATGGTAACAATGGCGCACAGCCAACAATTCACACCAACATCTTGATACTTATGAAGGTCTCTTTTGACATGACTAATTGTTCATTGAAAGTCTCTATATCATAATGGCTCACAGCCGACAATTCATACCTAACATCTTGATGCTGATGAAGGTTTATTCATGGTACTAATAATGGCACACAGCCGGCAAGTAAGACCTAACATCTTGATGCTGATGAAGGCTTATATATAGTAATAGTGGCACGTAGCCGACAGTTCATACCTAACATCTTGATGCTGATGAAGGCTTATATATAGTAATAGTGGCACGTAGCCGACAGTTCATCCTAACATCTTGATGCTGATGAAGGCTTATATATAGTAATAGTGGCACGTAGCCGACAGTTCATACCTAACATCTTGATGCTGATGAAGGTTTATTCATGGTACTAATAATGGCACACAGCCGACAGTTCATACCTAACATCTTGATGCTGATGAAGGTTTATTCATGGTACTAATAATGGCACACAGCCGACAATTCATACCTAACATCTTGATGCAGATGAAGGTTTATTCATGGTACTAATAATGGCACACAGCCGACAGTTCATACCTAACATCTTGATGCTGATGAAGGTTTATTCATGGTACTATAGCTCGTTTCAAATCATCTGCCCAACTTTTAAAATCGATATCTTTTAATCTCTTTTTGTAATTTTTTCAAATTTGCATGTAAAGTTATAATGATTAGAACCCAACAGGGAATTAATTTCATTAAAAAAACATTTGGTTATTATTGTTGCTTATTTGATTTATATAAATTTATAACGACCCATTGATGAAGTCAAAACTTAATGTTTACAGTATTTTAAGTTAAAAATAGCGATTAAAAATCCATACACGGTACAATTGACGTTTTTTCACACTTTCCACGTGGGCTTTCTGACACAATTAGACACTTGTAGAAAACACGAGGCATTGTGTGTTCCATTTCCGTTCATTCATAGGTGTAGACGTGGAACAATAACATTTATCATGAGTCTTAAAATGAAATTCTGCAGTTTACAAAACATCGCAATAAAAATGTATGACTATTTTTGCAAAGAGGCTAAACGAGGAAGATTATTTCATTCTTTAGAAAACCCTGAGAATAGGACAAGACACATTTTGGATTTATCTAAACGGTCATTTAATCGCACGTGACCGTCAATGTTCAAAATATACAAAATCACAAGGAAGAGCAAAAATGTTGGATAATTTCGACAGTGAACTTATTAGAAGTGAAATTCGCAAAATGTTGGGTATGAATGAAACTGTTACAATAAGAAAATTAAAAGTATCGCTGAAAAAAGAACAACAGTATTGAAATATCAAAGTCTACATTATGGAGGAATGTGAGAGCTGCAGGCATTACATTCAGAAAGTATTCCAATGGACGAAACATCATCTGTGAGAAGCCACATATAGTAGTCATGAGAAGCAAGTACTTACGTGAAGTAAAAGAGGTGCGCAAGCAAGGTTATGATATTGTGTACTTGGATGAAACATGGATCGATGCTCACCACACTAACCAAAAGGGAATGGCAGTCATCAGATGGAAAGATTAAGAGATTAATACCTAGCAGCAAAGGACAGCGCTTGATAATTGCTCATGCAGGTAGTCGACAACATGGACTAATACAGAATGCAGAGCTAATTTTTCTTTCAAAATCCATAGACAATCGGGATTATCACTCTGAGATGAATGGTCACATATTTAGACATTGGATTGAAAATTATGTTCTCCCATCACTAGATCGACCGTCTTGCCTAATAATGGACAATGCAGCGTACCACAACATTGTTGCACTTGAAGATAAAGTCCCGACGTCATCCAGTACAAAAGATGCTATTAAGATATGGCTCACAAAGGAGCACATACAATTTAATAACATGTACTTAAAACCTGAATTACTAACTCTAGTAAAGCAAAAACAGAGGACAAAGATTTTTCAAATAGATAAGATTATCCAAGAGCACGGTCATATAAGTTTGAGGCTGCCACCTTACCATGCTCATTTAAATCCAATAGAACTAATCTGGGCAAAATTAAAAGGACAAGTGGCAGATGAAAATACAACATTCAAAATATGCGATGTAAAGACTCTTGCTGATCTCGCTTTATTAAATATAGACAAAAATTATTGGGCTAAATGTGAAGACCACGTCTTAAAACAGGAAGAGGAATATTGGAAAAATGATGGTTTGTGGAATGTTCAACCCCAAACAGTTATTAATCTTTTAGACTCGTCTGATTCAGAATGAAAGTATATAGCCCCCACAATGTGGCCCCTATATTACCTTAAATTAGTTCAACAAACTGTCCATTTCAGGACAACACAACTATGAAAATTAGACATACAGGTATACCTTGATATTATCGTCCGTCCTCGAACTGAGCAGACAATAATTCTCCTGGTGTTTTGTTTTATCCAGTTATTTCCCCATTACGACCACGCCTTTACCCAGTGAAAATTAATCATAGACCAGCAACTAAGGTAATTTCTATTCTTTAGGGCTTCACAATTTACAATTTTGACAAACATCAAAGAAATATCGCCGTTTTAAGAAAACTGCAGCTGCAAGATATTTGTTAAATATACATTTAAAGGGTCTTTTGCATTCTAATAACATTTGGAAAATTTCAAAAGTATTTAACAAACGGTTAGAGAGTAATAGCGTTTTGAAGTTGGGCAGATGATTTGAAACGAGCTATAATAATGGCACACAGCCGACAGTTCGTACCTAAACATCTTGATGCTGATGAAGGTTTATAAATGATAAGGCACACAGCCTACAGTTCGTACCTAAACATCTTCATGCTGATGAAGGTTTATAAATGATATTAAGGCACACAGCCTACAGTTCGTACCTAAACATCTTGATGCGGATGAAGGTTTAAAAATGATAAGGCACACAGCCTACAGTTCGTACCTAAACATCTTGTTGCTGATGAAGGTTTAGAAATGATAAGGCACACAGCCTACAGTTCGTACCTAAACATCTTGATGCTGATGAAGGCTTATAAATGATAATAAGGCACACAGCCTACAGTTTTACCTAAACATCTTGATGCTGATGAAGGTTTATAACTGATAATAAGGCACACAGCCTACAGTTCGTACCTAAACATCTTGATGCTGATGAAGGTTTAGAAATGATAAGGCACACAGCCTACAATTATACCTTCATCTTCATACTGACGAAGGTCTCTCTTGACATAACTAATTGTTCATAGAAAGGCTCTCCAATAATGGCTCATAGCCGATAGCCTACACCTAACATCTTAATTGCTGATGAAGGTTTCTATTAAGTCCCAATGGCTCACAGCCAAAATCATACCTGCATCTGGATACTGATGAAGGTTCTCTTGACATGAATAATTGTTCATGGACGTCTCTCTGAATAAGGGCTCATAGCCAACAGCGGATACCTAACATCTTAATGCTGATGAAGGTCTCGATTTAGGAATAATGGCACACAGCCGACACTTTATTCTTAACCATGGGATTCCTGTAAAGGTCTACGTTAGACCTAGCTTTCACTAAGCTCATCTGTCTAATGCATCACATTGATCACTATCTCTTCAACAGATCCTTCCTATCCCTGTCTAGTTCATTCTTATAGCCCTAGCTATCACTCAGCTACTCGACTGCCTAGGTCTAGAGCTATTCACACACTAACCTGACAATTGTGAAACTTGTCCATCTTCCCTGCCCACAGTCCCGTTTGTCTTGTGGACAACGTTTGCATTGGGCCTCGACTTAAGCTCGACTATAGCTTGTTTCATAAGTCGTGCCCAACTTTAAAAATCAATATCTTTTAAACCGCTTTTTGTAATTTTTTCAAAATTTGCATGTATAGTTATAATGATTAGAACCCAACAGGGAATTAATTTCATTAAAAACAACATTTGGTTATTATTATTGCTTATTTGATTTATATAAATTTATAACGACCCATTGATGTAGTCAAAACTTAGTGTTTACAGTATTTAAGTTAAAAATAGCGATTACAAATCTATACATCGCTCAAATTTACGATTTTTCACGCTTTCCGCGTGAGTTTCCTGACACAATTAGACACTTGTAGTAAACACGAGACATTGTGTGTTCCATTTCCGTTAATTCAGCGGCGTAACGTGGAATAATAACATTTATCATGAGTCTTAAAATGAAATTCTGCAGTTTACAAAACATCACAATAAAAATGTATGACTATTTTTGCAAAGAGGCTAAACGAGGAAGATTATTTCATTCTTTAGAAAACCCTGAGAATAGGACAAGACACATTTAGGATTTATCTAAATGGTCATTTAATCGCTGGATTCAAGCACGTGACCGTCAATGTTCCAAATATACAAAATCACAAGGAAGAGCAAAAATGTTGGATAATTTCGACAGTGAACTTATTAGAAGTGAAATTCGCAAAATGTTGGGTATGAATGAAACTGTTACAATAAGAAAATTAAAAGTATCGCTGAAAAAAGAACAACAGTATTGAAATATCAAAGTCTACATTATGGAGGAATGTGAGAGCTGCAGGCATTACATTCAGAAAGTATTCCAATGGACGAAACATCATCTGTGAGAAGCCACATATAGTAGTCATGAGAAGCAAGTACTTACGTGAAGTAAAAGAGGTGCGCAAGCAAGGTTATGATATTGTGTACTTGGATGAAACATGGATCAATGCTCACCACACTAACCAAAGGGAATGGCAGTCATCAGATGGAAAGATTAAGAGATTAATACCTAGCAGCAAAGGACAGCGCTTGATAATTGCTCATGCAGGTAGTCGACAACATGGACTAATACAGAATGCAGAGCTAATTTTTCTTTCAAAATCCATAGACAATCGGGATTATCACTCTGAGATGAATGGTCACATATTTAGACATTGGATTGAAAATTATGTTCTCCCATCACTAGATCGACCATCTTGCCTAATAATGGACAATACAGCGTACCACAACATTGTTGCACTTGAAGATAAAGTCCCGACGTCATCCAGTACAAAAGATGCTATTAAGATATGGCTCACAAAGGAGCACATACAATTTAATAACATGTACTTAAAACCTGAATTACTAACTCTAGTAAAGCAAAAACAGAGGACAAAGATTTTTCAAATAGATAAGATTATCCAAGAGCACGGTCATATAAGTTTGAGGCTGCCACCTTACCATGCTCATTTAAATCCAATAGAATTAATCTGGGCAATAATTAAAAGGACAAGTGGCAGATGAAAATGCAACATTCAAAATATGCGATGTAAAGACTCTTGCTAATATCGCTTTATTAAATATAGACAAAGATTATTGGGCTAAATGTGAAGACCACGTCTTAAAACAGGAAGAGGAATATTGGAAAAATGATGGTTTGTGGAATGTTCAACCCCAAACAGTTATTAATCTTTTAGACTCGTCTGATTCAGAATGAAAGTATATATCCCCCACAATGTTGGCCCCTATATTACCTTAAATTATTTCAACAAACGGTCCTTTTCAGGACCACACAACTATGAAAATTGGACATACAGGTATACCTTGATATTATTATCGTCCGTCCTCGAACTGAGCAGACAATAATTCTCCTGGTGTTTTGTTTTATCCAGTTATTTCCCCATTACGGCCACGCCTTTACCTAGTGAAAATTAATCGTAGACCAGCAACTACGGTAATTTATATTCTTTAGGGCTTCACAATTTACAATTTTGACAAACATCAAAGAAATATCGCCGCTTTAAGAAAACTGCAGCTGCAAGATATTTGTTAAATATACATTTAAAGGGTCTTTTGCATTCTAATAACATTTGGAAAATTTCAAAAGTATTTAACAAACGGTTAGACAGTAATAGCGTTTTGAAATTGGGCATATGTTTTGAAACGAGCTATAAACTATCTTTTCCTTGTTCTTTCTCTTCAATTTCGGTTACTCATGTACCTCGCCTCGCACGCTTTCTCCTTGACCTTTCTAAATCCTGTGAATTTACTGCTCCCCCCTCACTTGTCTCCCCTTGCATGATTTCCCCGTGGTCTGTCGCTTTCAATCACAACATCTAATATTACAATTATCTCCCCTATCAACATCTTAATTTTCATCATTACTTCCCCTTATCCTATCTTTTATTTATCTGTCTTCTTCACAACAACAGTGCAACAGTCAAGATTTAATACTTTATTTCTTATAGTCTATGTGCAACAACAGTGCAACAGTCAAGATTTAATACTTTATTTCTTATAGTCTATCTGCAACAACAGTGCAACAGTCAAGATTTAATACTTTATTTCTTATAGTCTATCTGCTACAACAGTGCAACAGTTAAGATTTAATACTTTATTTCTCATAGTTTAGGTGTAACAAGAGTACAACAGTCAAGATTTAATACTTTATTTCTTATAGTCTATCTGCAACAACAGTGCAACAGTCAAGATTTGATACTTTATTTCTTATAGTCTATCTGCTACAACAGTGCAACAGTTAAGATTTAATACTTTATTCCTCATAGTTTAGGTGTAACAAGAGTGCAACAGTCAAGATTTGATACTTTATTTCTCATAGTTTAGGTGTAACAAGAGTGCAACAGTCAAGATTTGATACTTTATTTCTCATAGTCTAGGTGTAACAAGAGGACCACAGTATTTAGTCACATTTCAAGAACTGCAAAGCCCAGCTTACTATTCTTAATTTTTGATCGATCCAGTGGCATCAGATTGCTCATAGAGTTCGTAGAGTCTCCCGACAATCGTCTCTATTCTAGGCCAGCTGTTGTTCGATTATAAAGAGCGAGTTTATGCTTGTCAGCATTCCTTCTTTTGTTAGAGTTCTATTCAGAATTGCTCGAGGTCGTCCACTTTTCCTCTAACTTGAAGTTTCGCATTCGAGAGCTTAATTAATAATTCTCTGGTCATTTCTTCTTAATACATGCTTATTATAACCACCCCCAAAAATTACAGCACAGTGAAACAAAATATTTGACGTTCTTGCTTGGCATCCTAAGCATAAAGATACGATGTTTTAGTGCTTTTTATAACATTTTGTGTCGATTGATTTAATGTAGAATTTAATATTAGTTCTGAGAAGACGAACTCCTGTATATATATCAAGGAGCCAGTAGTTGGGTGTGATAAACACTCCAGGTTTGGTTACAGCTGTACTTTCTCCCCTTATGTAGCATATATATATATATCTTTCCTTATCTTACCATCTGACTTCTCCTCTCTCTGTCCACCTCGCCCTATACTTGATCATCCGACACGGTGTTATAGATAATAGTACTTCCCCGTTTATTGTTGCTGTCCCTGTATTCTGAAGAAGGCCAAAGGCTGAAACGTCAGTATTGGGTTGTGTTCCTTCCTAGTAGCCAGCTTTACCGCAGCACTGCAATAATTTGCCTGTTCCCTTCTGTATATATCACATTGTTTGAATTAATTATGAAAAGATTAAAGACTGATATATTTTGGTAGTGGCTAGTCTTGACTTACTGGCTACATTACGTCAACGAAATGTAAGAAATCCAAATGGGAATGTCTGCCCCTAATGCATGAAGTCTGTAACAGTAGATCAAATGGAGGAATCAGAAATGACCAACGGCTCAGAAAGTGAGGGTAATAAAGTATTTGATACAGAAGAGGCATGTCGGGACACAAAAGAAGAATATGGTTGACCACCTTTGAAGAGTTGGGGATCTCACAACGTATAATTTCACATAAAACCACGGGGAACTGTTGACAAATGAACAAAGAACTCTTTGACACAACTCGAACAAGATAAATGGGCAATTTTAGAACTCGTAAAGAATACAATAATACTATTAAGATAATACTAATACTACTAAATACTAAAAATATACTAAAAATATAATACTAAACTTATACTCAAAATATAATACTAATAAGAATACACTAACAGCCATCTTGGATGGAAAAATACAAAGTTTACAGTCAAGATTTGTACTTCGGCCATAAACGCAAAAAAAAAAAACTATGAAATGTATTAGAGGAATGACAAGAAAGAGCCTTGGAGAAAAGATCAGATATGAAAATCTGAGAAAAATGTTAGGAATAATTTCCGCCACAAAATAAATAAATAAGCAACAGATAATATAACTGTTTGGCCTCGTGATAAGACAGAAAGGCCAAACCATAACACAATGCGCTTCAATAAAAGTTACAAAAACAACGACCGAAAACGAAAAAGATAGCTTGATAGAATATTAAAAACTTTAGCGTAAATAACAGCAACAGAGGCCAACAGAGGAGAAAAAAGAAAGCAAATGTTATCTCCCATCGACCCTTAAAGCCAAATGAGGAAGGAAAGATTAATAAATGTATGCGTGTGGGGTGGGTGTGTGTGTGTGCGTGTGTGTGTGTGCGTGTGTGTGTGTGTGTGGTTAGTGAACTACTAAGGACAATAGGTCGGGTTCGATCCTGATCGACGGCCCCTGGACTCACCCAGCCTTAAATGGGTACCATATTTTTTTTTCCGGAAAAGTAAAGCGGCGCGGGCTTACTACCGACTTTACCCAAAAAAATGTATCTGCCGAAGGTATATAAAGATTATGGTCGCTAACACCATAATCCCTATACGCCACTTGGCGTGACGGGACTCTTTAATTTACACGTGTGTGTGTGTGTGTATATATATAAAACTGTCAATACGGCGATTTCCCAATACTGGGACCTGTCTGGGAGGGGGATGGTCTTATAGGACAGGAGATTTACGGACGCATGTCCAGTGCAGACGCCGCGAGGTGTTCGGGATTCGAACGTCCGTTCTCCTGATTTGGAGCGTGACAAGTTATCGATTTAGTCACCTCGCTCCTTATATATATATATATATACTCTCATCATATATATATATATATATATATATTGTTGTTGTATGGATCCAGAAGCTAATGAGCTGATGCCCTTCCCGCGCTCGTGGGCGTGTGTGATGGTGTGTGTGTGTGTGTGTGTGTGAAGAAGACTGAGTATCTGATGACGAGTAAAGTAGAGCATTATTTTTAAAAAAGGAGAGTGTGGCCTCAATGATATCATGTGTGTATCTCATGGCCATCAATTAAAAGCAAAGTTTCTGTGGGATAATCATGTCCTAGTTGCTGTTTACTTTAGATCCGACAGGTTTAGGAAAATCATCTGTGGAAATCATCACATGAGACACTTTACTTGCAGAACATTGCAAGCACTTAAGGGATGCCGGGAGAGTAACAAGATTAGCTTTAGGGAAGCATGAATTTGTCCACCATTACCTTGGGCCTGATGATGTCATGGTAGATATTCTTGGTAAAGATGGAGCTGCTGGACAAGATTGCCGAATCACATGACGACATGACCGCGGCAGACACGGCCCCGATTCCTATAATGGCCACCGGAAGTGGTGTCAAGTAGTTTAGGGCTAAAGGTAGAATAAAACTTCGCATTTTCTCGGGAATTGGAATTGGACCTTGATAGTCTGTGGCGTTCCAATCTGTGATTGAAAATACAATTAACGTTATTATAAGACCGCGTTAAAATAAAGCGCTACACACACACACACGCCCGCGCACACACGCCCGCACACACAGACACGCACGCACGCACGCGCGCACGCACGCGCGCGCGCGCGCATTAATCCATACATACATAAACAACATACGTAGAAACAAATATACATACATTAATCAACACGCACGCTTAGTAAAGAGAGAGAGAATTGTAGCGTATGAGACTATAAAAGACAAACTAGAGGGGCAGTAGTAATCAGCCCTACAAAAAATCACGGACCTCCATAATGGCGTGTGCGTCTGAAGGCTATGGTATCAATGCTCATGTTTTCCCATCTCCATCGTCATATTTATGAGGTCAGCAATACGCCAACTCCACTACTTTTTCCTAAGACATTTCTGACATCGATTTCCGGAGACTCAGTAAAACCCAAAGCCAATGCGACCAGTAGTCGCCGGAAGTTGGGAAATGAAAAGAGATAATCTTGTCAGACTGGTTCAAGTATCTGAAGTGTCGCAAATCTGTTCGGATCGACGTGACGTTGTTGCTCACCCAGCCTTTAAAAATGCGTACCTGAGATTTATCAGGTGAGTAAATACAGTGTGACATAATACTGGTCACAGCACCCAATAATGTGCCGTTGATCATGAAGAAATATGGTCAATAATATTCGTTACCCATACACCTAACAAAGCCTGTATATTAGTTTTACCGAGATGAGTGTACTACTCACATAGCCACCGACACTTCATTGAAAGAATAAAAAAGTTCAGTTTGTGACAGAACGACGATTTCACTGTTTATGGCTCACATTTGGAGATCTAGCTATAGACTGACGATACTGTACTACTAGCAGAAAATCTTAACGATCTACGACAATTATTTAATGAAAAAAAAAACATGACAAGCAAAAAATATATTAGACATGAATATCAAAAAGACTAAAACTATTATCATAAACAAAGAAAATACTCAAAACCCACAGGTGGATATCAAAATGGAAGGAATAGGCCTGGAGACAGTTCAGAACTACAACTACCTTGGACATACTATAATCAGTGATGGAAAATGTAGAACTGAAATAAACAAAAGAATAGGAATGGCAAAAAGTAATTTTAATGTCATGAAGGACATACTAACATCAAAACAAATAACACCAGGGCTAAAACTAAGAATAGCAAAATGTTATGTCTTCTCAACATTCCTATATGGTGCAGAAACATGGACATTAGACAAGAAAACAGAACAGAGAATTGAAGCCTTTGAAATGTGGAAATATAGAAGAATAGGTAGAATTGGATGGAAGAAAAAGAAAAACGATAAAGTCTTAAAACAACTAAAAATGAAAAGAGAAATACTAAACACACTTCAAACAAGACAAATGCGATTTTTGGGCCATGTTAAAAGACACAACAGCCTACTAAAAGTAATCCTGGAGGGGAAAATACAAGGTAAAAGAGGCAGAGGCAGGCGAAACTATCATGGAGAGTAACATCAAAAGATGGACAAACCAGCCTATGACAACCTGCACCATCAAACCAAGAGACAGAGCAGAATGGCGCTCCACGGTAGCTAACCTTCGTTGCGGAGATGACACTGGATGATGAGCTATAAGCTATGCAGTTCTTTTTAAACACAGAACGAAATACAAGTAGGGGAAAAATGGTATGCGGATGAAGGAGTGTGTAAACAGCTTCATCATGTACCATGCTACTACATACTAGGCTGTCAGGTCTCTCCACAAATTTATTTCTCTACAGCTTTTATCAGTTTTGTTGTTGGCTTCTTACTAAATCAATCACTTAATGTGTCTTGTAACATTTATCTCATTTCGCTTCCCTTCGTCTCTTCCTTCATTTCTTCCAGTTGTTACAATGTATTTCAGCTTTGCCCTCCACATTAAATGACCAAAAAATGATGCCAATAATAGTCGTCCTTCCGTTAGAAAAACAAACGATGTAGACGAATATAGCAGCTGAAAATCTTCACTCACGAGAGGAACTGAAAGAAAATGGTGGAACAAAGGGGTCATCATAATTAGGTTACACGATTAATAATGATAAACGACTGTTAAACTCTATTTTGTTTATTGTCCAGATGAGCAGACTTGATTCTATAGAAACGAATTCTCGTTCTGTTAAACAGAACATCCGTTACACCGACAATTGTTTGTGCATTTCAAACTCTACATTTACAGAGGTAGATTGTATAAGGTTTATCAAAATAGTTGATAATAAGTTTTGTTAGCAACAGGTAATTTGTACAATTAAGTAAGTTTAGAAACAAAACAACAACTACATTTTAAAGGAGGTCCTTGAGCTTTTGTTTGAGATGTCCCGTGCTATTTTATTTGATTGTAGAAGCTCTTGATATGGCTGAAATGTAATGGGTCGGCGCGGAGTAGCATTCGTCGGTTAAGTGTCTCCGCCGAGCGAGTTCTATATCCCACTAGGATACTACTTGTTATACCATCTTGAAAGAACTATAGTCCAAGTATTTATAACCCTTGAGTCTCTGCATGCACTAAACAAAATCTGACTTCATGACGTAAATTTCCCTCATTGTTAACATCTCCTACATTATTATTATATCACATTTGTCTAAATGACAAGCTACTTTTACGAAAACAAACAATACCAAACAATCTTAACAGTGCTACTTCACTTTTCATTGTGTGACTTACATAAACACAAATCAACAAGTATGACTGATATTTACTGCTTTCATGATATTATCATAAACCACAACGATTGCTGAAGTTTACCGGCTGCAGCTCCAGCAATGCCTATGATGATAGGTGGTATGCCGAGAAGCAAACTACCGAAACCTCCAGCAAGAGTGGACACCCAGGCTACACGAACGTCGCGACAAGCCAGTACACGTTGATACAGGCCCTGGACATAAGATTATAATAATAACATTTTAAGAAGCTCAAATGTCTGCAGAATTGCTAAAACGGCTCTGCTTACACATGAGCTAGCCAATGAAATCATACTAACCTACATTTGAAAATCTATAAATCCGCCTTTGTCCACAAACCTAAACAAAAGCGGTATTTTGGTTTATAAATATTAATCTGTAGCCTAATCTTAACATAATCTATTCTTAGTGCCAGTATCTCCTTTATTTGATTGTGCTAGAATGTATGAAGAGTACTATATATTTGGCAAATTGACAAAATCCTGGCCGTCGTGTTGATTCACCAAACTCCATTTCTTTTGTCAAAAAAATGGTGGCAACAAACATCATTGACGTACTTCCGTAATTATTTGTAAACGTGTATATGTATCCCACCATGCACTATCCAATATGTTGTTTCCTATTTCGTGGCCTTTACGAGGCTGATGACTTTTGATAAAATTCTCTACTTAAAGCCTCATTTTGTTATCTATTATCACATGATTACCTTCGATAGTTAGTGTTAATTGTCCAAACATTTGGCTTAGGTTGTTGCATCTTCTCTACCAATTCATTTTATTACTGAATGCTTTGTAATGAATCATTCTATTTCTGCAACTGATCATTTCAAATTTGTGGCATATATATATATATATATATATAGAGAGAGAGAGATAAAATACATTAAGATCTCAAACATAAATTATTATTGATTTATACTTGAAATGTGTTAGATAATAAGAGGACAGTGAAGTTTACTTCCAAGATATAGATAATAATTCTTGATTATGGTAAAGTTACCATCTACTGTTCTACCGCTGCTTCGAATGAGAGATGGGTTTTACGTGTTTACGATCTAATACATGTACGAATACATTTGTTATAAATTTCATGGGAAGACCTGATTATGTAAGAGAACCATATTTGAAGAAATAAATATTATTATAATTTTATATTACTTCGCAATAGCCTCTTTTTTATATAAATATTAAATACATAGGCAATTTTATTAGCTGTTGAATCATATATCCCTAACATCTGAGAAATTTTTATTTCCACATAAGTTGTTATATTTAACTCTTTCCGTACGGAAGCTTTTTATCGACGCAACGGACGAGATTTCAGAGATAAAATTGTTCATGGTTTTAAGAATCAATCTACATATTTATCTAACATATAAAATAGTATATATGAACGTTTAGATAATTGAACAAGGTATTAGATTTCACAAGTATTCACATGACACAAGACATGTAAAAAGAATATGGTTTGATGGCGTTCCCACTAATAAAATTGAGTGTGGCGCACTAAGCGATGCCGAAATCGGCATGACGCACAGTGCGGTGAAACGTACGGAAAGAGTTAATGAAATGTTATAAAAGAGAGATGATAGTTTCTTGAAAGCTATGCCACAATGATAAACGATATCACTCGAGCATAGTGAAAGAATTCAGTGTTTGTAGTAAGTATATGCAAACAACACAGGACCTAATTTAATGCAAATGTAAAGAAAATACGAGACTTGAATCGACATCTTAGCACGCGGAGTTTTAATCTATATGTGCTCGGCCGCCTATCCAGAAGTGTTCGGAGACTTCTGGGTAGAGTCGCTTCAAGCATCAAAACACACGATGCGAGGCGGCATTCCTCACTTTCCCAGAGTACTACCCTGGTACCCATTTCTGCCAGTGGCAGGGTCGACCGCGGGGGTATTTTTTTTTATCAACCAAGAGTACAACTTATATTGCTTCTAGCGGGAATTGAACAAGGCTTGTCCGAACGTCGGTAACCCAGTCAAGTGGTTTTCCTAAATAGGCTAACGAGAACCGCATTGTAATTTGGCCTATTTAATATGAAGAGGTAGGGTTCGATTAACCGACGGCTTCCGGGTTCACCCAGCTTTTAATAGGTACTGGATTTTTTTTTCCGGGAAAGTAAAGCGGCACGGGCGTAATACCGACCACATTACCACAAAAAGCATGTGCTGGTAAAGTCTGTAAAATTTATGGTCACTAACACCATATTCCCTATACGCCACCTGGCGTGACTGGTGGTACTTTACTTATTAAAAAATATTTAATATGAGTGTTAAAAGGTTAAAACTACATCGCGCTTAAATTCAATGGAGATGAGCTATCATTGTTTCCCTACGCTATAGAGATGTTTATTGTATTATTGAAAAGGACATGTTAACAATTTCTAAAAGTCATCAAATACAGGCACAAATTTAAGTGGTAATATTACAGTTAACAAATAAGCGATTTTATAGTTATTAAACATTTGTTTTGTCGTAGTGAATTAAAAACTTAGGCCCGAGCACCTGCACTGGACAAGCAGGCTTTAATCTGAGTTCCTATAAATCCACTCCCCCACCCCCGGCAGACCCCAGTAATGGTCAAATGCCGTCAAAAGATATCTATAGCTCGTAAACATTTGTTTATAATTGTAATACATGTTTGCCATTAACATTAAGAGAACTACTAAACACAATTCTAACAAGACATGCGATTTTTGGGCCATGTTAAAAGACATAACAGCCTACTAAAAGGAATCCTGGAGGGGAAAATACAAGGTAAAGAGGCAGAGGCAGACCAAGACTAACATGGACGAGTGAAATAAAAAGATGGACAAACCAGCCTATGACAACCTGCACCATCAAAGCAAGAGACAGAACAGAATGGCGCTCCATGGTAGCCAACCTTCGTTGCGGAGAAGGCACTCGATGATGATGAGAGATAACCAGGGAAGAACCAGAAGTGAATATAATTGTGTCGGTTATATTCCTTGATCATGTTCCTCACTATATCCAAGCTGGTGGAAAACTCATTCAAGTAAAGTTGAATCTATGTTTGAGGCGAGTTTCCGCATTTTTAGAGCCTGATAAATATATTTGTTTTTAAAACCGAGCTATTTTTGATATTTTTGTTGCGATTTGTGCAGTCATGAATCGTCACAATAATATCAAAAATAGCTCGTACAAAACAATCATAATTTTTTGGCCACATAATGAGAAGAGAACAGCTGGAATATATTGTAACAACTGCGAAAATAGAGGGAAGCAAAGAAAAAGATACCAGACAGCTAAAGAGAATAGCTTGGCAGAAGGTCAACAACAGAAATGGTACATAACTTCGTGATCGAATGTTGTGGAGAGACATGATCACCTACGCCAGCAGGCCCGGTACTTGATGGTAATGATTTTTGATAACGTGTCGAGTTGCTATTGCGATTTGTTAACTGTTATAATAAAAAAAATAATAAGCAAGTTCTACAAATAAATTGGGGGCCTCGGTGGCCCAGTTGGAAAACCACCCGACTGGACTACCGACGTTCGGACAACCCGTGTTCGATTCCCGCTGGGAGCAGTGTGAATTGTACTCGTGGTTGGAAAAAAAAAATATCCCCACGGTCGACCCAACCGTTGGCAGAAATGGGTACCAGGGTTTTACCCTGGGAAGGTGAGGAATGTCGCCTCGCCTCTAAGTTTCGATGCTTGAGGCGACACTATACAGAAATCTGCGAACATTTCTGGATAGGCGCCCGAGCACATATGGGTGTAAACTCGCGTGCTAAGACGCCGGTTCAAGTCTCGTACTTTACCATTACCTTTACAAGTAAATGTTGTGTATTTAATTACCTGCCAAGGAATGCCTCCCATTATACAGAGCAGGATGACATCAATGTATGAACCGATTGTATGAACAGGAATCTCTCCAAGCCAGGTGTTAGACACACGTGACAGGTCTACGGCAGGATGTACCAGGCAGAAGGGAAAGGTTACCACCTGTTTGTTAAATTAATTAGATAAAAGAGCTTAAAACATGTGCTGAAGGTTAAACGAACAAGATATACGTTGATTATAATATCCCGCCGCTTGCCTGCTTGCGTTCGTCCGATGGCTATAGGAGTACAAACTTCGGCATCCGCCCTTAAAATGACGTTAAGTGGGCGCGTCTGCGTTGTGTTGTGGTTTACAGTATAACTGTGATATTTGCGCCTTTCGGCTCAAAACATCCGACTTCAGCATGACATTTTTGAGTACCGGATTGTCTTCCATCTTCGATCCCTACTCGCTTGGCCAGACTAGACAGGTTAGTCTGATAGAGGTGGAGCAGGGTCTGGATCGTTGTGATTCACCGATCCTGGCGCAGGCCATCAGATGTCGGTCGCTGACAACTTCCAGCTCTGCTGCTATGAGGCGTGCCTTCGCCTCCATCCCCCCCTTTGAATTATGTTATGTAAGGATCATCATCACTGTTTTCCGGACACGTGATGCTCCAATCTTCTGCTCGAAATACTGAAAAAACTGACTCACATGCACAAACTACATTGCATGACCTGGGATCTATAAATTGCAAAGATGCATGAAACATAACTTAGAGTAACATCATCTTTTGAGTTATACTGTTGATGTTTTTAACTAACATTTTTATTCTTATTCTACAAAAAAAAAATAAACGTACTAACCAGCCCAATCGCAATAAAGAAGAGCTGTATGACGTCAGTGTATGCCACGGCGTACAGGCCACAAAAGAAAGTGTAAATAATGGCGACTGCAGCAGAGATGACAATGGCCAATGTGGCATTCATGTCCAGAATAATGGCAATGGTAGCACCTTTAGTAGACAATATAATTTATGGCTAATCATTTATGAGAAAACTTTGCTGATGGTGTTTATATGGTTATCTTAGAAGGCAAAATAAGTTTGGGTCGTTGAAAATAAATTCTGATAATAGAAATCGTTTAAATAACAAAATAATAAATAGAAACCTGAGAATTATTCTAGTAGAAGAATTATTCTATAGCTTGTTTCATAATTCGTGCCCAACTTTTAAAATCAATATCTTTTAAACCGCTGTTTGTAATTTTTTCAAAATTTGCATGTAAAGTTATAATGATTAGAACCCAACAGGGAATTAATTTCATTAAAACAAACATTTGGTTATTATTATTGCTTATTTGATTTATATAAATTTATAACGACCCATTGATGTAGTCAAAACTTAGTGTTTACAGTATTAAAGTTAAAATAGCGATTACAAATCTATACACGGTCAAATTTACGATTTTGCACGCTTTAAACGTGAGCTGTCTGACACAATTAGACACTCGTAGAAAACACGAGGCATTGTGTGTTCCATTTCCGTTAATTCATAGGTGTAGACCTGGAACGCTAACATTTATCATGAGTCTTAAAATGAAATTCTGCAGCTTACAAAACATCGCAATAAAAATGTATGACTATTTTTGCAAAGAGGCTAAACGAGGAAGATTATTTCATTCTTTAGAAACCCTGAGAATAGGACAAGACACATTTTGGATTTATCTAAACGGTCATTTAATCGCTGGATTCAAGCACGTGACCGTCAATGTTCAAAATATACAAAATCACAAGGAAGAGCAAAAATGTTGGATAATTTCGACAGTGAACTTATTAGAAGTGAAATTCGCAAAATGTTGGCATGAATGAAACTTTTACAATAAGAAAATTAAAAGTATCGCTGAAAAAGAACAACAGTATTGAAATATCAAAGTCTACATTATGGAGGAATGTGAGAGCTGCAGGCTTTACATTCAGAAAGTATTCCAATGGACGAAACATCATCTGTGAGAAGCCACATATAGTAGTCATGAGAAGCAAGTACTTACGTGAAGTAAAAGAGGTGCGCAAGCAAGGTTATGATATTGTGTACTTGGATGAAACATGGATCAATGCTCACCACACTAACCAAGGGAATGGCAGTCATCAGATGGAAAATTTAAGAGATTAATACCTAGCAGCAAAGGACAGCGCTTGATAATTGCTCATGCAGGTAGTCGACAACATGGACTAATACAGAATGCAGAGCTCATTTTTCTTTCAAAATCCATAGACAATCGGGATTATCACTCTGAGATGAATGGTCACATATTTAGACATTGGATTGAAAATTCTGTTCTCCTATCACTAGATCGACCATCTTGCCTAATAATGGACAATGCAGCGTACCACAACATTGTTGCACTTGAAGATAAAGTCCCGACGTCATCCAGTACAAAAGATGCTATTAAGATATGGCTCACAAGGAGCACATGCAATTTAATAACATGTACTTAAAACCTGAATTACTATCTCTAGTAAAGCAAAAACAGAGGACAAAGATTTTTCAAATAGATAAGATTATCCAAGAGCACGGTAATATAAGTTTGAGGCTGCCACCTTACCATGCTCATTTAAATCCAATAGAACTAATCTGGGCATAATTAGAAATACAACATTCAAAATATGCGATGTAAAGACTCTTGCTAATCTCGCTTTATTAAATATAGACAAAGATTATTGGGCTAAATGTGAAGACCACGTCTTAAAACAGGAAGAGGAATATTGGAAAAATGATGGTTTGTGGAATGTTCAACCCCAAACAGTTACTAATCTTTTAGACTCGTCTGATTCAGAATGAAAGTATATAGCCTCCCCAATGTTGGCCCCTATATTACCTTAAATTATTTCAACAAACGGTCCTTTTCAGGACCACACAACTATGAAAATTGGACATACAGGTATACCTTGATATTATCGTCCGTCCTCGAACTGAGCAGACAATAATTATCCCGGTGTTTTGTTTTATCCAGTTATTTCCCCATTACGGCCACGCCTTTACCTAGTGAAAATTAATCGTAGACCAGCAACTACGGTAATTTCTATTCTTTAGGGCTTCACAATTTACAATTTTGACAAACATCAAAGAAATATCGCCGCTTTAAGAAAACTGCAGCTGCAAGATATTTGTTAAATATACATTTAAAGGGTCTTTTGCATTCTAATAACATGTGGAAAATTTCAAAAGTATTTAACAAACGGTTAAAGAGTAATAGCGTTTTGAAGTTGGGCATATCTTTTGAAACGAGCTATAGGTAGAAGAATTATATATAGAAATCTTATATCTATACTATAGCTTGTTTCATAAGTCTTGCCCAACTTTAAAAATCAATATCTTTTAAACCGCTTTTTGTATTTTTTTCAAAATTTGCATGTAAAGTTATAATGATTAGAACCCAACAGGGAATTAATTTCATTAAAAACAAACATTTGGTTATTATTATTGCTTATTTGATTTATATAAATTTATAACGACCCATTGATGTAGTCAAAACATAGTGTTTACAGTATTTAAGTTAAAAATAGCGATTACAAATCTATACACGCTGAAATTTACGATTTTTCACGCTTTCCGCGTGAGTTGGCTGACACAAATAGACACTTGTAGTAAACACGAGACATTGTGTGTTCCATTTCCGTTAAGTCATAGGTGTAACGTGGAACAATAACATTTATCATGAGTCTTAAAATGAAATTCTGCAGTTTACAAAACATCGCAATAAAAATGTATGACTATTTTTGCAAAGAGGCTAAACGAGGAAGATTATTTCATTCTTTAGAAAACCCTGAGAATAGGACAAGACACATTTTGGATTTATCTAAACGGTCATTTAATCGCTGGATTCAAGCACGTGACCGTCAATGTTCAAAATATACAAAATCACAAGGAAGAGCAAAAATGTTGGATAATTTCGACAGTGAACTTATTAGAAGTGAAATTCGCAAAATGTTGGGTATGAATGAAACTGTTACAATAAGAAAATTAAAAGTATCGCTGAAAAAGAACAACAGTATTGAAATATCAAAGTCTACATTATGGAGGAATGTGAGAGCTGCAGGCTTTACATTCAGAAAGTATCCCAATGGACGAAACATCATCTGTGAGAAGCCACATATAGTAGTCATGAGAAGCAAGTACTTACGTGAAGTAAAAGAGGTGCGCAAGCAAGGTTATGATATTGTGTACTTGGATGAAACATGGATCAATGCTCACCACACTAACCAAAGGGAATGGCAGTCATCAGATGGAAAGATTAAGAGATTAATACCTAGCAGCAAAGGACAGCGCTTGATAATTGCTCATGCAGGTAGTCGACAACATGGACTAATACAGAATGCAGAGCTCATTTTTCTTTCAAAATCCATAGACAATCGGGATTATCACTCTGAGATGAATGGTCACATATTTAGACATTGGATTGAAAATTCTGTTCTCCCAGCACTAGATCGACCATCTTGCCTAATAATGGACAATGCAGCGTACCACAACATTGTTGCACTTGAAGATAAAGTCCCGACGTCATCCAGTACAAAAGATGCTATTAAGATATGGCTCACAAAGGAGCACATACAATTTAATAACATGTACTTAAAACCTGAATTACTATCTCTAGTAAAGCAAAAACAGAGGACAAAGATTTTTCAAATAGATAAGATTATCCAAGAGCACGGTCATATAAGTTTGAGGCTGCCACCTTACCATGCTCATTTAAATCCAATAGAACTAATCTGGGCAAAATTAAAAGGACAAGTGGCAGATGAAAATACAACATGCAAAATATGCGATGTAAAGACTCTTGCTAATCTCGCTTTATTAAATATAGACAAAGATTATTGGGCTAAATGTGAAGACCACGTCTTAAAACAGGAAGAGGAATATTGGAAAAATGATGGTTTGTGGAATGTTCAACCCCAAACAGTTATTAATCTTTTAGACTCGTCTGATTCAGAATGAAAGTATATAGCACCCCAATGTTGGCCCCTATATTACCTTAAATTATTTCAACAAACGGTCCTTTTAAGGACCACACAACTATGAAAATTGGACATACAGGTATACCTTGATATTATTATCGTCCGTCCTCGAACTGAGCAGACAATAATTCTCCTGGTGTTTTGTTTTATCCAGTTATTTCCCCATTACGGCCACGCCTTTACCTAGTGAAAATTAATCGTAGACCAGCAACTACGGTAATTTCTATTCTTTAGGGCTTCACAATTTACAATTTTGACAAACATCAAAGAAATATCGCCGCTTTAAGAAAACTGCAGCTGCAAGATATTTGTTAAATATACATTTAAAGGGTCTTTTGCATTCTAATAACATTTGGAAAATTTCAACAGGATTTAACAAACGGTTAGAGAGTAATAGCGTTTTGAAGTTGGGCATATGTTTTGAAACGAGCTATAGATAGAAATATCATATATATAAAAATCTGATAATTATTCTAGATAGAAATATCATATATAGACATCTGAGAATTATTCTAAATAACAAAATGGTGTACAGAAACCCGAGAATGAATGTAAATAACAAAATGTTGTAAACAAATGAGAGACAAACTGTTTCTGCCTTGTCGGGACCTTAATGTTCCACTTTATACTTGCTACAATAACCCAGTTAACAAGCATTGTTTCCTAGCGAGACTTGTAGGTTCAGCAGACTACATCACTGGGAATCGTCAACAGGTGGTGGTGGCTACGAAACCTCCCCGAAGGGATCGTTTACTTTCGTTTATAAGTCTATAACTGGCTCGTTTGTCGTCCCAATACATTTGTATAAGATACAGGAAGCCTATCGAGACTTCTTAGCCCCACCTCATAAAACAAAATGTACGATCAATGATGTTACCAAATCACATAAATTATTTTGAAAATCACAACAACAAAAAATACATCGCTGAAAGGGTTAGATGACAGATCAGCGTATTGATACGTTAATACTGGTGTTGGTAGTAAAAAAATAAAGTAAAGTGCCCCCGTCACGCCAAGTGACGTCTAGAAAATATGGTGTTAGTGACAATAAATTTTACAGACCTTCGGTACATGATTTTTGGGGTAATGTGGTCGGTATTACGCCCATGCTGCTTTACTTTCCCAGAAAAAAATTCGGTACCCATTTAAGGCTGGGTGAACCCGGAAGCCGTCGATTGAGATCGAACCCTACCTATTGTCCTGTGTAGTCCAGTTCACTAACCACTGAGCCTCATCAAGGCCAGCTCCTTGTCGTGGGGATGAGGCTTAACAGTCACCAGGGACTGAAAACCAAGACTGGCCAGGCCTTCCTACTCCCGAGCAAGACCACAGTCTGCTCTAGCAAGTTTAAGTGCTGAAGTCGAATGCAACCAGCCAAAAGGCGCACTACAACAATCAGGATGCCACGCACTCACAGCAATGGGAAGTATGTCTGTAGCCGCAAATCGATATGGCACTCGCCCTGTGATGGACACTCAGGTGGGTGCAACGCCTGGCCCTCAGCCTCGAAAGGGCCCAACCACTACAGCAAACGACATTGCAGATATAGACAATACTTCGGGCAAACGAAATATAGACTAACCGCTGAGCTATCGCGTCTCCCGATGTTGGTAGTAAATATACTGTAAATTGTTTGTCATTGTTGCTAATTGTTTGTTCTTGATGTGCGTTGTTGCAGTTGAATGTCACAAACTAAGCCATTTGTTCATAAACATCACAATAGCACTAACCATTAGGTTTTCAGTTCATCTTGCCACCGATTTTCATTAACTAAAATCTGTGCTACTATTATTGATGTTATTTATCTATATGTTCAACTTGCAACTTCTTTAAATTCTTTTTCCTTCGTTCACCTCTTTTCTTTTCCCCACTTCTTTTCTTTGTTCGTTTTGCGAGTCACTTTGAACCAGGTTTGCACCTTGCAGTTCAGAAATTTATCTTCACCTTGCAGTTCACAAATTCGTCTTCACCTTGCAGTTCACAAATTCATCTTCACCTTGCAGTTCACAAATTCATCTTCACCTTGCAGTTCACAAATTCGTCTTCACCTTGCAGTTCACAAATTCATCTTCACCTTGCAGTTCACAAATTCATCTTCACCTTGCAGTTCACAAATTCATCTTCACCTTGCAGTTCACAAATTCGTCTTCACCTTGCAGTTCACAAATTCATCTTCACCTTGCAGTTCACAAATTCGTCTTCAACTGGCACTTATTCAGGATGCTCGGTTTTCATTGAATTCAAGGAAATCAGCGACAGTAGCTACTTCCAAATTTAACGAATCTTTTTAATCAAATTTGATATCAACTTTTCCTTTACTTCCAAGGATTGCCATGTTCTTTAGGCACAAACATTTTCAAGGAAAAATTTAATTCTTCGTGGTTTTTTATTCGATCTTCATTTTTTTTTTCATGAGAATTTCAGAAAGAGACTCATCGTGCAACTTTAAGAGGACATTCTGAATTTGTACCATTACACGCTCAGCAAATTCATTCTTCAGTTAACCAATGTTTTGTTCTCTTGCATCCCATGAGGTAATGTTGCTAATGTCCTTCTCTTACCTAAAGCGGAAAGAACAGCAGCTCCCCAGAACATATCGCCCAGCAACTGAGGTATAAAAAATACAGCACCAACTTTCTTGCCATATTTCAGCTGGAACGGGTCAAATACAGTGATGTACCCCTGGCGTCTTATCCTGGGCGCATAGAAGCAACTAGCTGGGGAGTGAAAGGTTAATAAAAGTGATACATGAAATCAATACATTGGGATTCAACAGTTAATAAATGTCATAGAATACTCGTATACAAGTTTAATGGATTGGTTTAGTTATGGAGGGATGATATTAAAATTAATAATCCCCTGTTAATGGGTTAGAAGTACGACGTGACCTGGAGGTTACAACGCTATTGTTTTATTTTTTTTTTCTACAGACATAGGAGAAATCGGATGGTAGATGGGATCAAGCGCCAAGTCCTAGCTGACACGGACGATTCGGGATCACATGTTCAAAGTTAGGCATGCGGTAACCTGCGTTAACTGCAAAACTAAACGAGCAGGCTATGTGCCGCTGCCTAGGTAAAATTCCAGAAAAATAAAGTTTCTATCAATACTTAAATGAGAAATACCATACAAATTCTATCATTATTGAAATGGCGTTAACTAACTTTCTGGAATTTTACTGAAGAGCGTGGCTGATATTACAGTTGATTCACAGTCCCGATGTCTTCTTTTATGATAATTTAAGTACCATGGACACTATCCGAGTACTATAAAGATGCTTCCATATGCTTATATATAACTATTATTAATCTCATTAAATTAAATAAGAAAGTTTTGTGGACAAGGTCTTCGCCAGCGCTGCGGAGTTACTGCATCTAAGCTGAAGCTACCTTCAATTATTTTACTAGTGTTTGGCGAGCATGCTTCATACTGGAGAACATGTGGAGGAAGAGATCTGAGCACTTTGCAGTTGCCCAATGGGCAACAATGATGATCTTTCGAATAAACCGAACTATAGAATGAATATTTGTGTAACTTAATTTTCCTTGAATGTAGCCGTGGGATGTAAGGAAATAGATGTAGTGGGTATAGGGTAAAGACAACGGGAGAACCATTGTAGGTAATGTAAGATTTGAGAACCGCCGTGAGTTGAGACAGTGGCACGGGACGGTTGATAGGGGTGAGTGGAGATCGGAAACATCTCGTGCAATAAGAGAATGATGATAAACTATAGAGTGAGTTATCTTAAGATGGTGAGATTGATTTGATTGGCTGAGTGTTGACGTAGGTGATTTGTGTTTAGTTGGAATACGAAGTACTTAAACGGCTGGGTAGATGGAAAGATAAGTCCAGTTTAGGAGATTAGCTAGATGAAGTGATCCAAGACTTCGAGAGAGCTTGCTAGGAGGCGTTAGCGTACTAGGCGCCATCTCGTTCAGTGAGGACAGAGCAAAACGCTATTTCTTAAATAGTAGTTTAGGTGGAGATTCCAAACACAGATATAGATCAGATGTGAGTTAAAGACAGTCTAGATAAGTCACCTTAAGTGTAGGGAGTTAATAGTAAGTGTAACTGCCTAAGAGCATTCAGAACACAGGAGCAGGTGGCATAAGGCGGTAGTAAGTCAAAACTATATTAGACCTACAGGATAGACTGGAGCGTATAGTCAGACTGCCCAGCACATGTATATAGCTTGTTATACTAAGCACCGTGTAAATAAAGCAAGTTAAGTATTGTGTTATTTATGACTTGTGTGACGTCATTGGTGTATGGGTGCGTAATAGATTGTTCCAGTTGGCCGATTGGGTCGATCAACACAACGCGAAGTACAAACATTCTGAGGACGATGAACACTTGCAGTCCATACGATCAGGTGCGGAGCTAAGTGTCAGATCGCCCTAAACCTGATTACCGTGGGAGAAGCAAAGAAAGACCAGACGGGTCCAGCTCAGTCGGGTGACCACAGTCTCTCTTTGTGCAACGGGAAGAGAGCGCTGAATGACCGGGACGCCAATGGTCCTGTTCTCAGCGTACCAGGGTCAAGCAGTTTGACGTGTCACCACGACCGGGGTCACACACTACCAAGAAATATTACATTTCACCAACACAGCAGATCAAGAACAATTGAAATATTACAGATGTGGTCCCGAAGATGTCAATGCTCTTCACATCATATTCAGTTTCTTCTTATTGATAGTTTTAGTTGCTATGCTCATATTCAGTTTCTCTTATTGATAGTTTTAGTTGCTATGCTCATATTCAGTTTCTTCTTATTGATAGTTTTAGTTGCTATGCTCATATTCAGTTTCTTCTTATTGATAGTTTATTTGCTATGCTCATATTCAGTTTCTTCTTATTGATAGTTTTAGTTGCTATGCTCGTATTCAGTTTCTTCTTATTGATAGTTTTAGTTGCTATGCTCATATTCAGTTCTTCTTATTGATAGTTTTAGTTGCTATGCTCATATTCATTCATTTTCCTCTCGGGCCGAAATTAAATTAGTTCAACAATACACGACGTATGCTTGATGCCATAAGTTGAAACAACCTCTACAGAATATTAATGTTGATCTTGAGCCGATTGTAGCAGACTAAACAAATCTTCAGGAGCATGGCTGTCTGTTGTCACCAGTCATGATGGCAGCAATCAAAATATAAATTCAGAATTATATCTTTTGGAATTTTGTAACCACAGCATTTCTCTCATTTTTCAGTGAGTGTTCAATTTCTTCTTCTACATTTTCAGCTCCCTGTGGAGCATAGGTCATCACCAAACACTTTCCAAGCCGTTATGTTTCTTGCCATTCTTTTAAGATTATTCCATGTTTTCCCCATCATCTTCATCTCTGCTTCCATCTCTCTTCTACAAGAATATTTTGGTTTTCCTCTTTGTCTTTTTCCTTGGGAGGTTTCAAAAAAGGGCCTGTTGTGTAATACTCTCAGTTAGTTTCCGCAATGTGTATCCTATCCAGCGCCATCATCTTCGCTGTATCTCTGTATCCACTGGTGTTTGACTGGTACATTTCCATAATTCTATGTTAGTGATTTTGTCCTGCCATTTCAATCCTTTAATCCTGCGTAAGAATCAATAGATGAAGGTCTGTATCTTCATGATTGCCATTTTTGTTGTTCTCCATGTTTCACAGCCATATAATAATACTGACTTAATTCTTTCAGTACGGAAGTTTGTAATCAATTTAGCGGTAGAGATTTCAGAGACATAATTTTTTATGTTTTTAAATATTAATCTACATGTTTATATGTATCTAATATTTAACATTCATGTGCTGAAGGTCTGTAAAATATAGGGTCACTAACACCATATTTCCCTATACGCCACTTGGCGTGACGGGGGGTACTTTACTTTACTTTTAATATTTAACATATCATATATAATTTTTTTATATAATTAAACAATGAATTATATTTCACCAATACCAAGATGATACAAAACATATAAACAGAATATGGTTTGATGACAGTTTACACTAATCAAATTGAGAGTGACGCACTGTGCGGCTAAACGTACATAACCTAAATCGGCATGACGCATGGTGCGTAGAAACGTACGGAAAGAGTTAACATTGGTGTTGAAATGTTAATTTCTGTATTTAACCTCATTTCTTTGGACTTCTCTATGTTTCATAGTGAAATTAATGCTCCTCTTGCTTTTGATATTATTATTTTGGTATCATTCTCTGTTCCTCCTTCTTTGTCTGTATTACTACCCAGATATATGTAAGATTGTACGTCTAGTAGAGGTATTTCTCCTATTATTATTATTTGGTTATTGCCAACTGCATTAATTCTCATAATGTTGGTCTTATCTCTATTTATAATCTAAAGGGAGCGAAATTGTGCGTAGGACACTTTTGTGTGCTACGTCATCGCAATGTAAGATGGTCTAATCACCAACTTACAATAATTACTGCAGCTTGGGCAGATGGTGCTTGTAAGCCTGGGAGGGCCGACCATCTAAGGGCAGAATCCCCCTACGGAAAAGACAATCTGCTGCCTTGCAGGAAGATTGGGGGCAATCAAAGGATAAGGAAAGCAAACTTAAATAAAATGCTGGCTGAAATCGGATACACTGGGCCACTGGCGCAGAACACGGTGCAAAGTTTTAACAAGTAATCAATCAGACTGGATCTAACAGACTCTAATTATGATAGAAACTACCGCTGACCGGAAAGACTTCAAGAAACAGCTGAATACAATACACTGGAATGCGGAAGGCATATATCACAAAAGCAATGTGGTCCACGCCCACCTCACTGGAGGAGAAACTATATGGGGCAATCGATTCGCTTAAACAGACAGCCGACTTCATGAGAGAGTCTGGAATCCTACTCTCATTGAGTCTTGATCGCAGAGAGAGAGAGAGAGAGAGAGAGAGAGAGAGAGAGAGAGAGAGAGATCTCTATTTATTTTCAGCCCCAGCTGTTGTGATCTGTCATCAGGTGTGCTCATTTAATCCTGCATCTGTTGATGGTTGTGTGCTAGGAGAGCTATGTCATCAGTAAAATCTAAATCATCAAGTTGCTTGATCAGTGACCACTATATTCCATTTCTGTTGTTCTGAGTTGTTTTCATAATCTAATCTATGTCCAGTAGAAATAGAAATGCAGACAGAAGGCATCCCTGCCTTACTCCTGTTTTTATTTCAAATACTTCTGTAAGCTGTCCTTCGTGCACAACATTCCTCCATACATTGTTTTTATCAGGTTAATAAACTTTATGGGGATTCCGTAATGACTCAGTAACTTCCAAAGCATTCCTCTGTCTAAGCTATCAAATGATTTTTCATAATCTATGAATCCGATATAAAGTGGAGACTGTAGTTCTAATCTTTGCTCAACTATTATACGTAGAGTAGTTATTTGATCAGCACATACTCTGTTCGTCCTAAAACCTGCTTGTTCATCTCTCAAATGGTTCTTTATGGCCTCTTTTAGTCTCTCCAGAATGATTCTGCTTAATAGTTTTCCTGGCACTGATAGTAGCATTCCCATATAATTTGTGCACTCCTGTAAACTTCCTTTCTTTGGTAGTTTGATCATATAACCTTTTTTGCAGTCTTTAGGTATCTTTCCCCTTTCCTAAATTGTATCTAATAGATTATGTAACATATTGCTAGAGGTGTTAATAGCTGCTTTGATGGCTTCTGAAGGAATTGCATCTGGTCCCGTGGCTTTACCATTTTTTAATAAATTGTTTATTTCTTTTTGCTTGGTTTTCCACAGTTGTTCTATTTGGGACACTTATAAAAGAAAACCCTCTCGCCCACATTGTACATATTCTTTGGCATATTCATGGTTCTGATGCATACAGTAGGACCTGTTTAACAGCTGTTTTGAACAATGTAAATGTGGCTGTTAAGGACATTTTCTTGACTTTTCAGTTATCCAACAGTAAACTGGCTATCCTACTTTCCCAGATGTTTCTAGTGTATCTGCATCTGTGCATCCTTCTCTGTCAACGATGCTACCAAGATAAATGAATTCATTCATGTCTTTCAGCATCTGATCTTCTAAGGTAATAGAATTAGTGTTAACTGTGTTTATTCTAAGAACTTAAAATTGTATTCATCTATTTATGTTCATCTGTGTTGATATATATATATATATATATATATATATATATATATATATATATATATATATATGTTATGTCAATAATGGACAATAGGACAACAAACAAGAAAATAACTGGAGTCTATAGAAATGTGGTTTTGCAGAAGAATGTTGAGAGTACCATGGACGGCAAAGAAGAGTAATGAAAACGTTCTGAAAGAGGTCAAAGCAAAAAGAGAACTAATTTCCAATAATAGGAAGAGACAATCCCCATTTTTTGGCCATGTAATGAGAAGAGAACAACTTGAATATATTGTAACAACTGGAAAAATTGAGGGACGAAGAGATAGAGGGAAGCAAAGAGAAAAAATAACAGACAGCTTAAGAGAATGGCTTGGCAGAAGGTCAACAACGGAAATGATAAATAGTTGCCGAGATCGAAAATTGTGGAGAGACATGATCACCTACGCCAGTAGGCACGGTACTTGATGATGATAATGGGTGACTATTTGATAATCGTCATATTCACTCTTCTGCTTAGTATTAATCAAATTTTCAAATATTAATTATTTCTCTTGAACTGCAAATGTCAACACTTTATTTCACCAATGGGTTATTTACAGTCTTTCTAACTGCTCCACATTCTACGCCGGCTGCTATAATTAAGTTGGTCTTCACTGTGTTCGTTCCTTTCGGTGTTACTGCTACTTCTTTTGTTGTTATGTTGTCTAATATTTACCGGTTGCACCATTAAATTGATCCTGCCTAAACTGATGTGGCTCCTATTGACCATTTGCATGTCAGTTTATCTATACCTTGACATGGCACTGCAAAAAGATGTACTATGTTGTTGCTCATCTCTTCTCTTTATCTTGCATTGTCTGTGTTAGATTAACAAAAGGAAGGAAGGAAGGAAGGAAGGAAGGAAGGAAGGAAGGAAGGAAAGAAGGAAGGATGAACGAACTAACATTGAGAAGAGAAAATTAAGAGAAAATATGAAGCAAATCATCATCATCATCATCGAGTGCCGTCTTTGCAACGAAGATTGGCTACCATGGAGCGCCATTCTGCTCTGTCTTTTGCTTTAATGGTGCAGGTTGTCATAGGCTGGTTTGTCCATCTTTTGATGTTACTCGTCCATGTTAGTCTTGGTCTGCCTCTGCCTTTTTTACTTTCTATTTTCCCCTCCAGGATTACTTTTAGTAGGGGGTTAAGGCAAAGAAATGCAAATGAATGCATAAAAAAGCAGTAAAGCTGAATATAAGGAAACATTTAAAAATACCGAAAAATGGTATGTTAGAAGCTTTACGTGATAAGTGGACGACACAGACTAAACGACGTTTCGGCCAAGTAGGCCTTCAGCAGGAACAAAAAAGAAAAACAAACACACAAAACTAATAACGAAACATTCAAAACAAAAATATTCGAAATATGTTAAAGAAAATATCTATCCTGTGTGTATGAAAAGGAAATGGTAACAAAAGTGTGGCTGTCGTGAATGTGCAAAAATGTGCGTAAATGCACACCGAACCAGAGGAGTTCACACAGGGGTCAGCGTGCAAACTCAAAGGAGAAAGAATAGAACAGTAGACTAATTTTTCCTTTTAATTTTTCCTTACTTTTAGTAGGCTGTTGTGTTTTTTAACATGCCCAAAAATCGCATCTGTCTTGTTTGAATTGTGTTTAGTAGTTCTCTTTTCGTTTTTAGTTGTTTTAGGACTTCTTCGTTTGTTTTCTTTTCCTTCCATCAAATTCTACCTATTCTTCTATGAAGAAAATAAGAACCAAAAAAAGTAATAATCAAAAATGGATAAAAGATAAATGAAATCTTACCAAATATATAAGCCACGACGTAGCCAAACGGTGCGACAGTCTGGAGAACGCCATGAGAGGCCGCAGATTCCGCCGAGCCTAGAAGGTATCCTCCTCCCACATTTGTTGCTGTTTAACAAAATAATAGACCGCTAATATCAGTAGTGCAATTGAATGCAGCGATTTTAGAAGAATAAGTCTGATGAGCCATGTAACACAAATCTTGCTAAAAGTTATACAAGGAAGGATTCACAATAAAATCCGTATTGAATTAAAAGAACAACAATTTGGATTTAGGAAAAAAACAGTGGAACTAAAGAAGCTATATTTTGCATGAGGACATTAATCGAAAAGTACACAGAAGTAAACAAAAGAACATATTCAATTATTTGGATCGAAACCATTTATATTCTTCTTTCTTTATCTTATTATTTTGTGTGCCTGTGAATACCCACCGAGACATCTGGAACAATTTCCAAGAAGGTACACATAGTGATGAAGTGTATGTTGGTCTCATATCCGTAGAAAACGTAGCAACTATTCTGGGAAAGTGTAAGAACAATTATGTAGAAGCGTAGAGTATCACAGAAAGCTGGTATGAATGAACTGGTATGAATGAAATAATATAGGTGGTTATTGAGTTATTTGCGGGTCATCATCAGTGCACTTCGAACATGTTCATAGGCTCTCAGATCCCCTCCTCAGCAATTCTCGCAGTGTCCAGCGACTGACGACTCCAGTTCTGTATTGGTTGATAAATCTTCTTACACGCTCACTAGGTTTCTCGTTTCTGGCTGTGCCCATCTTAACTCCCATTTCTTTCATCCGAAGGAGTGACGTGGACTCATGCTTGTCGAAGTCATGTGCCCTTCCCACATCTCGGAGGGCACTGATGATGTCCGCCCGATCAATTGGTTGAACGTCTCCAACGATAGCACAGCTAGCCTATCTGTCCGCTCTTTTATTTCCCAGTACTCCCATATGTCCTGGGACGTAGACAAAGGTGACCTTACCTATTTTTGATTTCTGCAAGACTCTACCCATTGCATGCGTACATGTGGTGTTATAGAGTGAGCTAATAGGGGCGGGTAACTTAGTTGTTACCCGCTTCTCAATAGATAATAGCAGTAACAAATCATAGCGACCAGTAGTAATTAGTTTAAAGTGAAGGAATGGATATTTTCCAGAAAGACAAGTTGTAGCGACGAAGTTAAGGGAGTAAAAGTTATAGTGGGTGGTGGACACACAGAGGTGAGGAAAGTAAAGTAGAATTATACGGGGAGTTTGGGTCCATGGAATTTTCCACGCAGCAGGTTGTGGAAGTTGGAAGATAGCGCAGCATTTGTAGGGGTGGGGCCTCAGGCATGACAGGGACACCCACCAGGCTAACGTAGGAAGGTCCAGAATTATCCTGGACCAAATAGTTAATGGAAATTTCAACGATTTCCACAACAACAGATTGTTGACTAGCGCATGCATTTTATCCCATGATTTTGGTCGTATGATAAATGAGTGGTCATCCAACAAATGGGTCATGGAGATTCACGAAAACAAGGTGTTTTCATCAAACTAGGAGATATCAAGTATCGTTCACAAAATGGTGAGCAGAGACCAACTCAAGTGACCAGAAGATCGCAAATTGTCACTTGGCAACAGAATTGATTGGCTGCTGAATTTTAGACGAAGAGAGTGATTGGAGTATTTAAACTTCAACACTAAGTTTGAGACAGCCAGGATTTAATTAGTTAGAGAATGTGAATAGTCAAGATGTAGACTAATTAAGCTTAGCCCGGCTTCGGCCGAACTGCCGAAGGCAGTTAGATAGAAGCCAATGGTGGGGTGTGCTAAACACTCCAAGGTATGGTGACAGCTTTACAAATAAAGAACACAACACAATACTGACGTTTCGGCCTGTGGCCTTCTTCAGAATACAGGACAACGACAACAAGCGGTGAAGCACAATTACTACATGTTAGATGATAAAGTGGAGGGCGAGGAAAGTAGGATGCAAAAATAAGAAAAGAGAGAAATGAATTTTACATGATGAGAGGTATGATGGGCGTCAAAATATATAAAATAGAAAAAGAGAGAGAAAAATGTATAATAAATTGTACTTAGCTGAGCTCAGAGCAGGGAGCAGGAAAACTGTAATCCGTGCTGAAACCAGTCGGAATGACTAAATGACTAAAAGCGCAGAGAACGTGTATAGAAAGCAACACGTGACAAAGACAGGTCAGTAAAGAGGGCAAAAAGGATCAAATATCGGGAAAACCAAAAGGGGGGGGGAAAGGGGGCATAGACGAGGATACTCCTGGGACACAACAAGCAATACATATAAATCACTCAACAATGGAAGTGAGAGATCACGCGAGAGGTTAAGAGAAAGAAATAGAATGACACGACAAAGTAGTAAACTAGGCAGTGGGTGAGAGAGATGGACTCTACAGAATGGATGGCCTCGAACTGAACGAGTTGAGAGGTAGGTCAACGAAAGGAAGGATTGGATACTGGAGGAAGAGATACGGTGAGGAAGAATAATAAAGCCGGTATAATGAGAAGGGCGATAGAGGGGTGGTCCGGAGGAAGTTAGTCTATCGGGAGGTAGGGAAGTATTGGAGGAGGAGGTATGGAGAGGAGGGATAAGAAGCAGGTATGTGAAAACTGGATAGGGGGAGAGGCGGTAGGTCAGAAGTGAATGGAAAAAGAGAAAGTCTGGAAGAAGTGGAGCAATAGGGGAAAGAAAATTAGGGAACAGGCAAATAATTGCAATGCTGCGGTAAAGCTGGTAGCAAGGAGCCAATGGTTCCCTAATTTTCTTACCAGCTTTACCGCAGCATTGCAATTATTTGCCTGTTCCCTAATTTTCTTACCAGCTTTACCGCAGCATTGCAATTATTTGCCTGTTCCCTAATTTTCTTTAGCACACCCCACCATTGGCTCCTTGCTACCAGCTTTACCGCAGCATTGCAATTATTTGCCTGTTCCCTGCAGTTAGATAGAGTTAGAACAGTCAGAACAGTTAGAAAGTTAAGATTAGAAAGTGAAGCCAGTTAGTTAGGAAGTTAGAATCTCAAAGTTGTAGTTCAAGTCAGTTGAGAAGTTATTAGTAGAAGTTGATAGAGAGTAGGAGTATAGCAATGAGAATATGAACATTAGTGTCGTGAAGTGTTTTTAAGAGTATTTCAAGTTGTTTCACATTCCTTATGAACGTAAGTTGAATAATGTTGTATGCAAAATATGCAATTGGGACGGACCATAGTCATCGGCGGTAGCCTCAGAGAAGTCCCGAATTAATTAACATTAATTTAAGATAAGTGCATCCACCACTAGTCGATCATTGTGCCTAGAGATCAATAAACTTGATTATCCTTATGTATCCAGAGAAAGAGTCTGTCTTGAATTACCTGTTGTGATCAAATAAAATAAATATGATGTGCTGACAAGTTATAATATAATACCAAAAACAAGAAACAACGAATATACTATAACAGTGGTATATAGGTGATATGTGGTTATAACATCAGACTACTTAGCGGAGACTAATTCACACTTACCCTTATCGTTGCCAGGGAGCCACGATAGCTCAGTGGTTAGTGAACTAGACTACAAAGGACAATGGGTAGGGTTCGATCCCAACCGACGGCTCCGGGTTCACCCAGCCTTAAATGGGTACCGGATTTTTTTTCTGGGAAAGTAAAGCGGCACGGGCTTAAAACCGACCACATTACCCCAAAAATCAAGTACCAAAGGTCTGTACAAATTATGGTCACTAACACCATATTCCCTATACGCCACTTGGCGGTACGGGTCGCTAACACCATACTCCCTATACGCCACTTGGCGGTACGGGTCATTAACACCATATTCCCTATACGCCATTTGGCGTGACGGGGGCTCTTTACTTTTGTACTTACTTTATCGTTGCCAGAACGCGACAGAGACCGTGCCTACCTCTGCGGTTGTAGAATAATGACTTTGTGTGTACGGCAAAATGTTGGAAGATGATGTTGACAAGGGGAGTTGAAGGTTATTTAGGCATCGCTTACATTCGCCCAGACACATTAGATAAAAAATGTGATAAGGGATAATGTATGTACATGAGAATGTAATAAGTGTACATATGTATGTGATGTGTGTATATGTGTATGTAATGTGTGTACATGTGTGTACATGTGTGTACATGTGTGTACATGTGTATGTAATGTGTGTACATTTGTATGTAATGTGTGCACATGTGTATGTATTGGGTGTACGCGTTTTTGTAACATGTGTATATAATGTGTGTACATGTGTATGCAGTGTGTGCACATATGTATGTAATGTGTGTACATGTGTCTGTAATGTGTGTACACGTGTATGTAATGTATTTCAGGTTGTCAACACAAGCAAGAGACTGCCGCTATTTCAGTGGTTTAACAAGGGTAGATAATGCCACCGCATGTCCACTTCCTGAAAGATTGTGGGATTGACACATGTCTGTTGAAGCCAGTGGAGGAGACTTTGATGTCAAAATCGGATGTTCTCTTGTTTGTAGTTATAAACGTAAAACCCTGTATGGACATGCCCAGAATAAAACCAAATAAATTACCGTACTATTACAATACCGCTGCTACTCTATGTTTGTATATCGTCCCACCTGTTTACTCTAGTCATTCCATATGTGTGTGTGAGTGTTGTATGTATGTTTGTTCTTGCTGAAGGCCTATTGAGCCGAAACGTCGTTCTAACTTGTCAGGATGGCGCGTTCACACAACGTGATATTCACTTTGAAATCAGCTATATGTGGGCATATTCTGGCTGTGTGGTCTGACAGGGTTGACACGAATGTGTCCAGGGTACCACGGACGTCCGTCCATCTTGTTTCTCACCACACTGTCTCCTTACAAGCTTGTAGTTGCCGCCACATTTGAATAATGTTTTATCATATAATAAGCTATTATTACTGCCCAATGTAACCTTTTAACAAAGATGTATTGCCATTCGATAATCTATTTAATTTAAAATATGTGTGAAAATACTTTAATTGTTATATATTGCGCCTCCTAACATAGCGCACTAACATTCGATACATTTGGAGTTATATCATCGGTGCATTAAAATTAATGATATAAAAGAAAAACGATGAATCAAAAAAAATTATAGAGTGAAAATAAAATAAATGATATAGCTATTTATTCTTTAAAAAGACAATTCTTTTCTATAAAATATGTTAAGATATATGTGTAAAAAATGTAACAAATATAATGTAACGAATTATAATTCAAAGTAAAATTAATTACCACATTGAATCTTCAAATAATTCAATAGAAAAAAACAATATCATTGAAATGGCTTTACGAATGTAACTAAAGTACACACGGGCTTGAAGCCTTATTTGAAGTTATTTCTTTAATTTCAATTTATATTATTGGTTATCACACAATTATCAATAATTTCTTTATTTCAGAGGCGTGTCGACTTGCATGTGTCCACGTCCCGTGTTCATGTTTATCGCCATAATATTAGATTTTTAAAAATAAAAAAAATCAAACCTGTTATTGTAAATATGGAAACGAAATACCCCAGGCTCCTGTCCGCCACTAGAACAGCTTCATTGGTTGTACTCTTGGCTGTTCTTCTGCCGATGACAACTCCAATGACAAGAATGGCGATGTAACAAACCGCAGTAGCGACAATACCCGGAATGTTAACGGCCATCTCTGCGGGAATTCAGGGAACCAATTCTTAGCTGACCACGTGTTCTCTACCTCCAATCGTAAAGTTCGATTCCTCAGAAGTTGTTAACAGGAAATTCCTGGGAATCAACTAAAAATGAAAGCTCCTATAATAAAGATTAAAGATTTATAATAAATACAATTTAGATGGATATATGAGCAAATAAAATATGTCAACTGTCCTAACAGGTAATGCAGTCCGTTTGTTTTTAAAAATATGAAAAATACGTTTAGTTTAAGAAAATAATTATTGAATAATTGATAGAATTCAACGCCTCGGCACTCCCAGGAAGTCGTACTTATTGCGATCATCTTTAACACTTGACTCGAGGAAAATAAACACGCAGAGTTAAGACAATTCTTTGACTATTATAGCCTGTATTACTTCTTTTGTATTTACTCGCTCAAAGACGGACGCAAGCTGTCGTGGTTGTTTTTTTTAGTTTACAGTAATGATTTTTCATCCAAAACAATGATTTCAATCACTGATGAGAATGAAATCAATGATTTTTGTCCAGAATATACAATTGTAAGTGTCCAATTTCCTTCTGTCTAAATAGCTTGATCGGGCTAACTAGTCTATCGAGAGATACCGCGTGATGTGGATAACAATCTTGATCAGCTCTAGACACAGTAATGATCAACATAATAAATTCACCGCGTCAGCTCGTGTCAAGTCTTACCTTCTATTACCAACGTCTAAAGATAACTTTCTCATTCTATGATTGGTTGGTAGAACGTGGCAATGTCTAACGATAATGTTCGTCCAATAATTGGTGTGTCTTTTTTGTGATTGGTTGATAGATCGCAGTTAACAAAACTGGTCTTGTAACTTATCAAACCACTGAACCATAAAGTATGTTAACACTATGTGTCAAATTCCAAGAAGCAGGTTCCGAGCTAACATAAGGTCATTTTTATTTTAGGTCATATTCCCTAACACAGCCAATGAAAACTCAGTGTGCATGCTCATTTATCATATTCCCTAACACAGCCAAAGTAAACTTAGTTTGCACGCTCATTTATCATATATCCTAACACAGCCAATGAAAACCCAGTGTGCCCGCTCATTTATCCTATATGCTAACACAGCCAATGAAAACCCAGTATGCACGCTCATTTATCATATATCATAAAACAGCTAATGAAAACCCAGTGTGCATGCTCATTTATCATATTTCCTAACACAGCCAATGAAAACCTAGTGTGACTGCTCATTTATTATATTTCCTAACACAACCAATGAAAACAGAGTGTACATGCACATTTATCATTTTTCCTAACACAGCCAATGAAAACCTAGTGTGCATGCTCATTTATTATATTTCCTAACACAACCAATGAAAACAGAGTGTACATGCTCATTTATCATTTTTCCTAACACAGCCAATGAAAACCTAGTGTGCATGCTCATTTATTATATTTCCTAACACAGCCAATGAAAACCTAGTATGCATGCTCATTTATTATATTTCCTAACACAACCAATGAAAACCCAGTGTGCATGCTCATTTATCATATTTCCTAACACAGCCAATGAAACCTAGTGTGCATGCTCATTTATTATATTTCCTAACACAACCAATGAAAACAGAGTGTACATGCTCATTTATCATTTTTCCTAACACAGCCAATGAAAACCCAGTGTGCATGCTCATTTATTATATTTCCTAACACAGCCAATGAAAACCTAGTATGCATGCTCATTTATTATATTTCCTAACACAGCCAATGAAAACCCAGTGTGCATGCTCATTTATCATATTTCCTAACACAGCCAATGAAAACCTAGTGTGCATGCTCATTTATCATATTTCATAACACAGCCAATGAAAACCTAGTGTGCATGCTAATTTATTATATTTCCTAACACAACCAATGAAAACCTAGTGTGCATGCTCATTTATTATATTTCCTAACACAGCCAATGAAAACCTAGTGTGCACGCTCATTTATCATATTTCCTAACACAACCAATGAAAACCTAGTGTGCATGCTCATTTATTATACTTCCTAACGCAACTAATGAAAACTCATTGTGCACGCTCATTTATCATATTTCCTAACACAGCCAATGAAAACCTAGTGTGCACGCTCATTTATCATATTTCCTAACACAACCAATGAAAACTCAGTGTGCACGCTCATTTATCATATTTCCTAACACAGCCAATGAAAACCTAGTGTGCATGCTCATTTATCATATTTCCTAACACAGCCAATGAAAACCCAGTGTGCATGCTCATTTATTATATTTCCTAACACAGCCAATGAAAACCCAGTGTGCATGCTCATTTATTATATTTCCTAACACAGCCAATGAAAACCCAGTGGGCATGCTCATTTATTATATTTCCTAACACAACCAATGAAAACCGAGTTGTGCATGCTCATTTATTATATTTCCTAACACAGCCAAAGAAAACTCAGTGTGCACGATCATTTATCATATTTCCTAACACAGCGAGCGAGAACTCTGTGTCTGTACTCACACACAAATACACACCGTAACTTGAGATTGTTGTGAAGGTACATGTTCGCTATCAGCCTTATCTGTAATACGCTATTTTGTTGTGTGTGTTTGGCAACATTTATCCCAACGTTAGCTTCAAGTTTGATCTCTCTGTAATAGACAAGATGGACATTCTATATTTATCTCCGCTCTCTCTTCACTTTCTCGCCATATTAGCTGGCCGTAACAGAATACCGTGTCCATTCTGTTTAATATCACACTTCTAATTAAAACAACATTTCGTGAACGAACATTGTATCCATTCTCTCACATTCCTTATTAAGCCAAATGACTGTGAGAAGTCGTTGTCGATTCTCTCTAATACCATATTCATTATGAATTATGAACTGTCATCTCTTCTACTCATCATTATGTGTATCTCTTCTACTCAGCATTATGGGTATCTCTTCAACTCATTATTATGGGTATCTCTTCTACTCATCATTATGGTATCCCTCTACTAATTATTATGGGTATCTCTCTACTCATCATTATGGGTATCTCTTCTGCTTATTATTACATAACTTTGTCAAATCACTATTACGTTTGCCCTATCTTCTCTTCATTTTGTGTATATAATCTCTACAAATTATGATATGTAGCATAACTCACTATGTCAATAGTGCAATTTTTTTTATTTGTCTCTCCTATCTACCCATTATTACGTGTATCCTGTCTACTCACCATTATGTGTATTTTGTCTACTCACCATTACGTGTATTTTGTCTACTCATTGATACTCAATATCTTGTATGTGCAAACATTATGTTTACTTGCCTACTCAGTATCTTTACCTTGTCTAGTCATAATTATGTTTGTCTTGTCTATTTATTATTACGTGTGTTTCATTTATTCATTATTATGTGTATCGTGTCTGCACATGTTTATGTATATCTTGTCTTTCCAAAATTATGTGTCTTATCTACCAATTATTGTGTGTCATAGTTATATATGTGTAGTTATTCGAAGGCCCCGATATCACTGCCTGCAAACGAATGAAACTCCATAATTGCTCATCCGCCCGTGCCAGTGGAAACATCCGAATTAACATCTCATCGAATATCCAAACAAATAAAGGCAGCTGCAGTCTCCAACGTAGCAGCCACAGCACATGTTAAAAGACATAAGGCGTATCAGCACTGACAGTGAACGCAATTGAACTGTCCTTCGTCATGCGATATCATCATTCATCGTAGGCAATCTGAATATAGAAACACCATCCGGATGAAACATACAGATCACGGTGTGCACAGAGCACTAAACTCAGTAGCTCCGGCACCAAGCTGGACTTGGAATAGGAGGAAACTGCAACAAGAAACACTTCTCATACAGTGCCTCATCGGTTCCTTGCTGCCTATCCGCCATATTGATAGGAAGGTGCCTTGTTTGATATTTAAAAAGAATAAAACTAACATATATAACTGTCATACAGTTATTGTATAAACGTGTTTATTTACTGTAATTGTGTTCAGTATATAGGACATTTGGGAGCCGCGATAGCTCAGTGGTTAGTGAACTGGACTACCACGGACAAGGGGTAGGGTTCGATTCCAACCGACGGCTTCCGGGTTCACCCAGCCTTAAATGGGTACCGGATTTTTTTTCTGGGAAAGTAAAGCAGCACGGGTGTAATACTGACCACATTACCCCAAAAATCATGTACCGAAGGTCTGTAAAATATAGGGTCACTAACACCATATTTCCCTAAACGCCACTTGACATACGGGGGTACTTTACTTTTACTTTTTGTATATAGGATATTTCCATATATCTGTCTGGGACAACATTTCTTGTTACATGTGTATTAAGATGTAGAGGTCAAGGATCAGCAATAAAGTAAAAGCAGCCAAGGACTCAAAGTTAACAGCTGAAGTCAAGGTCATCAACCACTGGAGCTAACAAAGACCTTAGTCCACGCAAGGTCGTATACCCAATCTACCCAGAGGTAAAAAGAGATTAGCCGCTTCCCAACACCATCTCCCATCGCACAACTCATGTGTCAACTTCTTTCTTGCATGAAACACGTGTATTGCTGTTGATGTCGGAACAGAGTGACACTATATCGTACCTTAGATAGGGGTGAACACAGAACAATTGTAGCATTACGGTGTCCATCATGAAAATGGAGATAGAAGCAGTAACGGCGGCGATAAAATAGTTGGTTACACAGAACGTGGTCCACGCACTCTTAGTGACGGACTCGCAAAGTTTGCCTCTAAGAATGGCAGACAGTGTCTGCCACAGGAGTGGATGCAGCTCTAGGATGATCCTAAAGTGAACGCGTTAATTTGGGTGTAATGTCTAGGCATGCAGATGGCAATGAAATGACCGATAAGCTCACTAGTGTACATGGCAATGAAATAGCCGATAAGCTCACTGGTGTACATGGCAATGAAATGACCGATAAGCTCACTAGTGTACATGGCAATGAAATAGCCGATACGCTCACTAGTGTACATGGCAATGAAATAGCCGATACGCTCACTAGTGTACATGGCAATGAAATGGCCGATAAGCTCACTGGTGTACATGGCAATGAAATAGTCGATAAGCTCGCTCTGGCACTGGGTGTAGCCTGGACTCTGGACAAAGAGAACAACGCCAAATCTGCTCTTCATTCCTTAAGAGATGAGGAGGACGAGTGGGACAAGGATGTATACATTGAGAGAGTGAGAAGTCTAAAGATAGAAACAGAGTGCGGTCAATCGGGAGTGCTTAGTGGGAAAAGCAGATGGATCTACAATCAACACCTGACAGGAGCAAGCAGATGTATCTACAATCAACACCTGACAGGAACAAGCAGATGTATCCACAATCAACACCTGACAGGAATAAGCAGATGTATCTACAATCAACACCTGACAGGAACAAGCAGATGTATCTACAATCAACACTTTACAGGAACAAGCAGCTGTATCTACAATCAACACCTGACAGGAACAAGCAGATGTATCTACAATCAACACCTGACAGGAACAAGCAGATGTATCTACAATCAACACTTTACAGGAACAAGCAGATGTATCTACAATCAACACCTGACAGGAACAAGCAGATGTATCTACAATCAACACCTGACAGGAACAAGCAGATGTATCTACAATCAACACCTGACAGGAACAAGCAGATAGATCTACAATCAACACCTGACAGAAACAAGCAAATGTATCTACAATCAACACCTGACAGAAACAAGCAGATGTATCTACAATCAACACCTTACAGGAACAAGCAATCTGCATAGGCTTCGAACGAATGATTTCAGAAGAAGAGGTACACTCGGAAAAAAATAAAAAATAATTAACAACAGAATGAAAAACAAAGAGCAATAGATGATCGAAGCAGAATCGAACCCGTGCTTCTCGGCACAGCGCCTTGCCGCTAGAAACCAAACGCTAGAGCACACGGCCAACCCTGCTATCTAAAAAAAAATAGCTATCACCGGCGATGTAAAGGTAAGGTAAAGGTAAAGTACGAGACTTGAACCGGCGTCTTAGCACGCGAGTTTATCTAGATGTATTTCTAGATCTATTTTATTTTTGTGTGAATTAAATATAGATTTCGGAGTCTATATTTAATTCACGCAAAAATAAAATAGATTTGCATATATTCCCCTCTTAAAATTAAGTTTGTCCGTATTATGTGTATTATGCCCCATCATTATTATGTGCGTAATTGTCTACTATACTTATTATTATGTGTGCCTTATCTACTCATTATTATATGTATCTTGTCTATTCATTATTATGTGCATCTTATATATTCATTATTACATTAATCCCATTTACTAATATTTACGTTTATATTCTGTTCAGTATTATGTGTATCTTGTTTACTCATTTTAAAATGTATCTTTTCTGCTCATTATTATGTCTACCTTGTCTACTCAATACAATGTACATCTTATCTACTCATTATTCAGTCTTCATGACGTCAATCATCATCATCGAGTGCCTTCTACGCAGCGAAGGTTGGCTACCATGGATCGCCATTCTACTCTGTTTCTTGTTTTGATGGTGCCGGCTGTCATAGATTGACTTGTCCATCTTTTGATGTTACTCGTCCATGTTAGTCTTGGTCTGCCTCTGCCTCTTTTACCTTGTATTTTTCTTTCCAATATTACTTTTAGTAGGCTGTTGTGTCTTTTAACATGCTTTAAAAATGTCATTTGTCTTGTCTTAATTATATTTAGTAGTTCTCTTTTTATTTTCAGTTGTTTTAAAACTTCATAAAAGTAAAAGTAAAGTACCCCCGTCACGCCAAGTGGCGTATAGTCCTTGTCCTTTGTAGTCCAGTTCACTAACCACAGAGCTATCGCGGCTCCTGTAAAACATCATCGTTTGTTTTATTTTCTTTCCATCCAATTCTACCTATTCTTCTATAAATGCACATTTCAAAGGCTTCAATTTTCTGTTCTGTTTTCTTGTCTAATGTCCATGTTTCTCATGACGTCAAAGGTTAATCTATATATTACTTTTACAGGCTATCACTACCACCGGGTCAACATGGGCGGATTGATATGTGTGGCGTGGGGAGGTATGATAAAAAGAGAATGCGGATATAATAGGTGTGGGCGAAATATAATAAATTATCCACAGAAAAATATTATTTTGGTTGACTTTTGGTGATTCTTTATGTATTTTGACGGACGTTAATGGATTTCAGATGGATTTTTGGTGATAATGATGCAAGTTTGGCTGGATTTTAAAGTGAATTTTATTATGAATTTGGGTGATTATGGGCGGTACTTTAAATGTGTTTTGGCGGGACTTTAATTTGATTTTAGAAGATTTTTTGGGGTTTTTAGAAGCTGATAGTATGGGGCGTGAATATTAATTTTGCATTTTCTTTTTAAACTGGATTAATTCATTAAATACTAATTTAATTTACGGCAAGGTAAGTTATTTTATATTCATCACTATGTCCATTCTGCTTAGATAATGTTTACAGTGTATTCTCAAAATGTTGTATTGACTAAACAAAATTAAAGAACATTTAAATAGATTAAACAACTACTACTTTTGATGTAGTTACACATATGGAAACCATATACAAAATATGTTACATTATATTCAATCAATTTTGTTGTAATTTGTATTTTTTTAAAACTAAATTTCTTTTGACTTACCAGGTACAGACAAAGTTCTCAAAGGATTGTCCTAACGTGACACATTTTCCAATATCCACTAGTGACCAGATGAAAGAAAACAAACACACCAATTTAGGACAATAGTCCACACAACATGTCCATTCTACTGGTCCGCCTTTTATTATTTCGACTGGCTATTGTAATGCACCACCCGAAAATACATATCATCCCCATAATACAATCATTCATGCGTTTCGGTTTGATAACTCATGACTCCTGAATGATTCACTATTAAAATACAATGATAACATACTGACAGTTACAGGCTGAGCATTGTAAAATCGACGTGTTGATGTTATAGCACGAAACTAATTATATATTTTTCTATATCTAACGCACGCTAGTTTAACACAAAATATTCACACCCCTCCAAAAAATTAAATGACCCCATCCCCCTTCCGTGAGAAATGCGAGATAGGAAATTACTTTTCTGGGCAAGCGCATTATACTGTAACGTGATGGGAAAAGACAAATCCCGTGCATGTGTTGGTCCGCGCACATGCTCAAACGTATACCTCACTTGATAAACACGAGTTGTGACGTATGGCACTAATATGTTGAACTGCGCATCATGCGATCATCTACCGTTCTGGAAAACAAGATGATGGATCATCAGTCATTAGTCAAAACAACTGACCAGAATTTAGATTCTTAACTAGATAATAAGCCAGGTAGGATCTTGGTGGCGTAAATGAGCTAATGTCAACATTTGGCAAAGTTAATTTGACTTCACAATTGAGCTAGCGATAATAATATTGCTGTGTTGTGAATATTTCTTAGTTCATCTCTCTGCGATCAGGACTCAATAAGAGTAGGATTCCAGATTCCCACATGAAGTCAGCTGTCAGGTTAAGTGTGTTGATCGCCCCCACAGACAGAGCATCACATTTAGAGTCTGCCAGATCCACTCTGACTGAACACCCGTTAATACGCTGCACTGTATTTTGTGCCAGTGGCCCAGTGCATCCGATTTCAGCCAGCATTTTATTCAGGTTCGCTTTCCTTAGCCTTTGATTGTCCCCAATCTTCCTGCAAGGCAGCAGATTGTCTTTTCTGTAGGGGGATTCTGCCCTTAGATGGTCTGCCCTCCCGGGTTTACGAGCACCATCTGCCCGAGTCACTAGAGGTGACTAACACAGACATGCACACAGAAAGATATGAGATGTGAATATCACAGACATGTACACAGCGAATACGAGACATGACTAACACCGACACACATCAAGATATATGACACATGAATAACATAGAAATGCACATAAAGATATTATATGCATAATATATATTCCCTATATATATAGGGAATCCCCTATATCGTCTTAGTTCATCTAAATTCAATTTCAAAATGATGCTTTATTCTTCTAAAGTTATTGCAATTTCAAGATTACCTTTCTTGCACTTTGTATGAGCTTTTTTCTTCATTCAAAATTTTATTAAATAACTTTTGTAAGTACAATAATGGCTTGTTTATATTTTGATGTTACTCGACCATATTAGTCTTTGTCTGCCTCTTTTACCTTGAATTTTCCCTTCCAGGATTACTTTTAGTAGGCGGTTGTGTCTTTTAACATACCATAAAAATCGCACTTACCTTGCTTGATATGTGTTTAGTGGTTCTCTTCTCACTTTTTGTTGTTTTAAAACTTCATCATGATTTGTTTTCCTTCCAGTCCACATCCAAATCTTCATATTCTTCTTTAAAATCCACTTAATTATTTCATTATAATTTACAATTGTACATATTTCATTAGCGGTCTTCCATTTTTTCCCAAGATAGCGTCATTCATACATTTTTCTTTTCTTTTTCTGTTACTTTGTTTTATTTTTGGGTAAAATGTTTGAAGCCCTTGTTTTCTTTCATCCTTGTGCATTTCCATTTGGTTGTAATTTTTTTCGTCTGACTTTTCTACTGTGTACTGCTCAACCCCTACTTCTAGCAGCATCTATTATTTGTTCTTTACTTGAAAAAATATATAAGAATGAAAACAGTAACGGAAAAGAGGATATATATCTATATATATATATATATATATATATATATATATATATATATAAATGGCGTATTCTCTATGATACCGCAGCTACCGCCGGTAGCCTGAACATATTAGCAAAATACAAAAGGAAATGATAATTTATTCTATTTTTAATTTTATAATTATATTACAAATTTTCGAATATTTTATAACACATTTCGTAGGCCAATATGATTTATTTGCTTTAATTTGCATTTATTGAAGCAAGGTTTTCCTCTGGCCACTATAACGTTTGTGAATGAAAAAAAACTACTTACATTGAAACCCCCAAAAGCCAGCGGTACATTTTTCCTCTATCCGGACCATGTATTAACGACCTTGACATTCAAAAATGGGAGTCAAGATATATAGCGGATGTTGCCGCAAGAGCAATGCGGTTTCATGGGTTAATTTTTAGCTCTAGCCAATCAGAATCGTCACAAAGTGAAAGTGAAACTGCCTGATTACCGGAACTTCCTTAGCTATTGATAACTACGTTATGCGCATCATCATCTATAGAAAGAACTTTTTCTCCTCTCAAGAGAATCAAATCTTATTGTCGCTCAACTCAGACACAAGAACGCTTATCTGGTTTGGCATTAATGTCCATTGAGAAATCATTCCCTCAGAAACTTAGAAACCAACCAAACAGTACTTTCAATGAGAAAATCATCAAGATATTTTCGTCCCAAATAAGACGGATATAATTAACATAAATAAGTAAGTAATTTAAAATGTAGTGAAGTCATTAGATAATATTACTTTATGTTAGTCTACTGAATATAATGTATGTTTTTATTTATTATGTCAGCGGTAGCCCAGACCTCAAAATCAGTATACGTCACTGATATATATGCGAAACATAAAAATAAGAAATTACATTTATTCTTTTATCTTCCACCCACCACCACCACCCATACTGGACGGGTCCTCTGCATGATTCCTAAACGGGCAGCGACCTTGCAATATCTCATACAATTAATCTGCAGGGTTCATAGAAATGATATTGAGTACGCTGTGTTACGGTGACCTTCAGTCTAGAAGGCAGGTTCGGATCATATTGATAATCGTTTGTCAGTTCACAAAGATACATGTTATCCTCTATTATAGTGGTTTCTTTTTACCTGTTGTCAGCTCACCTTGAGACACAATTTCTTCATAGGGGATTCACAAAGGCTTAATAAAATGATTTGACTTTTCAGTTACAAAATTAACACACTATTAACCCTAAAACAACTAATAAAAAATATAATATACAAAAGATAATAATCTAATATACATCGAAAGGGCTCTCCATACATTCTTTATGACTTGCTTGCGTGATGTTATATTTGTCAGAAATAAAGATACATAATGACCTCTGACCAATAACCACAAGTGAGCAAAAACTGACCAATGACCTAAACTCACCAGAAACTGACCAACCATCAAAACACATCCAAAACGTATGAATGGCCACTGATCCAAACTGACAACTGGCTCAAAATAACCATGGGTGCCCCAAACTGACAACTGGCTAAAAATAGCCATGGGTGCCCCAAACTGACAACTGACCACAGTGGACCAAAAATAACCGCTGACTAAAGTTGATCCAAACTGACCGCAGGTGTCCCAAACAGAAAACTGAACACAGGTGTCCCAAACTAACCACTGACCAGAGGTGACCCAAACTGCCTACATGTGACCCAAACTTACAAGAGGTGCTCTAAACTGGCATCAGATGCCCCAAACTCACCACTGACCAAAGGTGACCCAAGCTGATCGCTGATCACAAATAATCCAAACAGACTACTGACCCAAACGGATCACTCTTCCAAACTGACGAAATTCACCCAAAACTAACCACAGATGACCCAAACAGACCACTGCCTTTTATTTCTATTAAAATCATTCTATTGATTTACTCGTTTTCTCTTTTGGCGCTCACGCTTCATGATCTTTAACCATATTTCACATTTAGGATGGGTATCATCTAACTGGAAGGAGGCCCCTAAATACCATACGTTGTCCCAGACAGTGACATAAAGACTCCGAACGTATTACATACACATCAACCTCTTTCGTTTTGTAGAAAAACTGCTGAAGAAGATCTTCAATAGAAGATTTATCGAGAAGTTGAAAACCAACTCACTCTAACACACCCAGGCTACAGACACAATATACATTCAGATGAAATATCTCACACAAAACAAAGAGCGTGTCGACAGCGGTCTCAGTGATGATGATCTCGTTATTCTGTCGAGACCAACATTACAAACTCTCGCGATATCAAGAGATCCTGAGGCCGTGGCAAGTCGACATTGCAAATTGCATTCTCTCGACACAAATAACAAGATCACAAAGGTTTTCACATGTCACCGATACTACAGCCTAGTGTGTCAACATCTCAGACATCTTGATCGATCACACCTCGATAGAGTGTCGACTACAGGAAGACATTCTTTTTTCAAATGTGGCATCGATAATATAGCGCAGTATACAATCTCCCTCGGGTCGACAACATGATCTTTCACAAGATCACCACTACATACTTCTTTTTTTCATGTGTCACCGATATTACATGTACATCAGAGACATCACAATCGAGCGTGTGTCGAGAGGTGCATGAACAAGTGCTGATGCTACAAACTTTGCTGCGCCGACAAGCCTGAGTATTTTCTTGTGCTGCCACTACAAAGTCTGCGAGTGTATCAACCTGTGTCATAACGAGTGTATCAGTTTCGAGGGTGTATAGGAGCAGTCTCATACTGACATCAGTTCAATTACTTGCAACATTTTCATTGGTACCTCTCGCGACACAATTTTTCCATTGCGTTCACCAAAGCTACCAGCTATAAGTAGTTTTTTCGACGCCGTAAGCTGCCGCAAAGACACAATATCCCTCTAGTGCATTCCACATGCCAGTGATTCGACTACCTCTGTCGTGTTGACTACATGATTGTTCTCTTCGTCAACACCACAAATCTTGTTGTCAGCAACAAGGACAACAGTATATGTCATGTCGACAACATGATTGTTCTCTTCGTCAACACCACAAATCTTGTTGTCAGCAACAAGGACAACAGTATATGTCATGTCGACAACATGATTGTTCTCTTCGTCAACACCACAAATCTTGTTGTCAGCAACAAGGACAACAGTATATGTCATGTCGACAACATCTTCACTCAGTCATCACGGTGTTTCGACTACAACACCACCATCATGTTAACATGTGTCACCGACAGCACAGCCCTGTGTTTCGACTACAACACCACCATCATGTTAACATGTGTCACCGACAACACAGCCCTGTGTTTCGACAAGCTCTGCCATGATGAAGTCACCCTTGATTCTAGACTGATATGGAAATCCAATATTGAAAAGAGTCCAGTTCAGCAACACTTAAACTGTTCATCATGGAAATAACACTTAGCGGAAGTCACCAGTATTACAAATATGGCAGGAAACTACTTCCAAGATAAGAATAGAAATGGTGGACCTGCGGGAAACAAAATATGTGATGAGTTTCCGCTAAGGAACACGTAAGAAGCGAAGCATGATGCCAAAAGTCTCAATAAATATAAAAACAATCCTTTGTTTCGGTGTGATAACCGTCGGGAATTTTGAGAAAAATTAGCTCACTTGTCTCTGGATCGATTTCTTGGTCTGGCGTCTCCAATTGGATAAATGAAAACTGCCGCGCTGAGAATCGATTGGTTTCTACTATATCAAATCTATGCCATGTTTAAGTATTGAAGACGGAAATGTTGGCTTTATTATGGACCATGAATTATATGTTTTAAAGTATAATTTCTTTTAGAACATTTGAGTTTACAAAAAAAGATCCCATTACAAGTTATCTTACTACCATGTCTTTATGTGCAATGCAACGAAATGTCATTGATAAACATTTGAGTAGGTGAAACTACGTGTTCATTTAGAGATAAACTTTTCAGTAAAGTTTTATCCGTCAAGTGGTTTGACACGCTAACATATGATGTCATCAACGAAATAGCACAAAGCACGGCTCATTTACATAACAGTTCATATATTTATATGTTACACTCTACAGTAGTAAGGCCACTGGTTAGAATAGAATCACCATATGGTATTGACGTTTTCACCTTTGCGAGGATGGTCGGTTGTTTTAGAATGACATCAGCCTTATTTAGCTCATGTGAGTGGTGAACCTAGTGCAAGCTTGGTTTGGAAATGACATGTTAAAAGAGTTAAATAGTAAAGAGATTTGGCTTATTAATATTATCTTACCGAGGAAATTAATATACTCTGGGCACATCACAGGACACAGCTGGTTGGGAAAAACATTATTAGAAAATATTGATTGTGGTGATTGCATCGTTCTGCAGACGAGTTGCGAGTTGTAGATACTGTTAATACGTAATGTAATCGACATTGTTGGAATTTAGTGTATGTGTGATTGCTTTGAAATACAATATAATTGAAAAACAACGTGACGCGATCATAAATTAGCCACATAAATTCAGCAACGTTGACTTATTTCACGTATGTATCATCACATACCAAGAAACCATAAGATGATAACCACCATGGCGTGTTACTAGTTATACCGTTTTCTCGATAATGGTACTATTTAAGAAGAATTAGCATAACAAGCATATCAGTTGTCAAGAGTCGGATAGTGTTTTATGAATGTAAACATTTAGGAAGAGAACCTTATACTTTTAACAACATCCTATTTTTGCTGTCATTTTTTTTGTTCATAGTACCAGCCATCATCGCATTGAGGAAGAGAGAAATGTTCGACTCAGGAAAGCTGCTTCGCTATTAAGGTAAACTTAATGATAGAGCACTGGATAGCACCAAGCTGACACTCAGGACTTGGATTCTACTTTCCCACAGTTGTGTGCTAAGTACAATTTTATATGGATCATAGACTTGGACTACCTATGTTGGGACTAATAACAGGTTAAACAGTTTCTATATGCGTTCTCTTTGCCAGGTAATGAACATGATATGGCCGGATAAAGTAACCAGATCTAAAGTCTTGCAACGAACCAAACTCAATCCATCATGGCAACAATTAGGAGCAGGAGACTACGGTGGCAGGTTCATGTAACAAGAATAGCAAATACTTGTATTCAAAACATCTATTGTATGGTAAACTTAGAGATGGAAGGAAACCACGGGGCAGACCAGCGCTACGATATTAGGATGTTTGCAGGACTTTCTTGAGTGAATTCTCTATCAGCGAAAGAAATTAAGAAACTCTGGCTGTATATCGTAGTCCAAGGGAAAACAAGTATAATTTGGCACAGCAACATTTGAGGAAGCGGTGATGTCACTGTCAGAAGACAAAAGATGCTGAAGAATAGAGAGGAGATCATACACCAGTAATAGATCTTGTTCATTCTGTGGTCGAATCTCTCTATTCATTATACGTCCATTCAGCCACGAGAGAAGCTGTTCAGTAAAACAGCATCCAGCATAATATACTAATATTTTACCAAACTACTGACTAATCATGATTGATTGCTGCTACCGGTCTGTCAAGATGCCACTGGCTATATAGTTATATTTTCATTAGATCATCACCGATTATAATTAAATACCTAGGACGTCTAGTATGGCATGAGGTCTCATCGACAGGCTATGTAGACTCATGGAGCCGCATAAATTATCACAGCCCCAGCCATCTATCACTACTACAGTCCACTGGGCACTCTACAATACATTCTTCATCCGAGCGTTCAGTTGTCAATTCCAGACCAAGACTCTAAAGTTAAGAACAATAAGAAAACTAACCACTACTGAATTGAGTTAGAGGTGTTGTATCCATATCACACCCGGTTTGAAAAGAAAGGAAACTACAATTTTATAAAATATCCTAGTACTTCTTTCCTTCATTGACAACATATGGAAGCAACAAATAAATAGTGTGGTCCCGTAATAAGTCAGACAGACCCGATCTCACCCATAACTACCAACTTTAATGAAGCTTTGGTAATGGTGCTCTGATATCTATAACCATTTTATGGTGATCTACCACCCTGAAAGGAGCTATTGGGTTGTGTTAACTTAGGTGAGTTTCACTTACTGGGTTCTTGTACTTGAAATAAAAGAAAGGAGAGAAAAAAAAGAGTGAGAGAGACAGGGACAAAAAAATGAATGTTGTACGTTGGCATGGAAAAGCAGTATGAAAGCGTTACACGAGAGAAAGGAGGAAGAAAAGGAAATATTGTCAGCAGGAATTGAGCCATAGTAGTTAGAACCATTATCATTAGCAGTTTGGGTCAGTCACCTGTAGTCAGTGGTCTCTTTGGGTCACCTGTGGTCAGTGATCAGTTTGGATCAGTAGCCATTAATACGTTTTGTGTGAATGTGGATTGTTGGTCAGTTTCTGGTGAGTTTGTGTTATTGGTCAGTTTTTTGGTCACTTGCGGTCATTGGTCATTATGTATCTTTTTTTAAACAGATATGACATTACGCAAGCAAGTCATACAAAAGGTATGGATAACCCTTATGAGTTATATTAGACTATGTGGTACTGTCTGTTAGCCATATGAAGAGACAGACACCGTGTTAATTTATCACATACATTTCTTATTAGCTGATCTAATAAATTACCCCCAACTATCTTACAATCGAGCTTTATTAATATATATCCACCATCCTTTAACACAATGTCTGAAAAGTGTTCCTTCTTGCAGTTTCCTCATATTCCAAGACCGGCTTGTTGCAGGAGCTACTGAGTTAAGTGCTCTGTGCACACCGTGAGCTGTGTGTCTCATCCGTTTTGATCCTGCTTCGATATCCCGCTTGTTTACGATGAATGATGATATCGTATGACAGGGAACAGTTGGCTGTGTTCACTTTCTGCGCGGTTTCGCCTTATGTCTTTTGGCGTGTGCTGAGACTGCTACAATGGGGACTACAGTTACCTTTCTTTGTTTGGGAGATGAGTTAGTAATTCGGATGATTCCACTGGCACTGGCGGTTGAGCAATTATGGATTTTAATTCGTTTGCTGTGATACCGAGGCCTTCCATAACCAATAACCAATAACCTTTAACACAAGCGGGTCATAATATGATTATACCTACATATAAGGGACGCATGTCACAAAGACGAAAAATAGTATGAAAACCCTTTAGTAATGACATTAGACTATGTTGTACTGTCTGTTTATTAGCCACAAAGAGAGACAGAGCCCCGTGCTAGTTTATCATATAACATTACTCATTGGCCGATCTAATCAATATCCTCCACTATCTTACATTCCAGCTTTATTAACAACTATGTGGGTTTGCAACATTCCCTTACTATTGCTAACCCCTCCATTGACCTTCCCAGACTCTCTAACGCGTCCGTACTCTTCGACAAATCTTTAAAGACTTACCAAGAGTTTTTTCTTCAGCGACCGACCTGCCGTCTGGTGTTGATATAATCTACTATTCTCTTGGTTGGTTCTGGTCAACACATATTTGTCCTTGACATGTAATCATATGATCTAACTCTTTCTAATTCACGTGGCATTTCCCGCCCACCGCCAGTTCCTGTGACCTATATATATATATATATATATATATATATATATATATATATACATAAATATTCTTCTTCTTCTACCTTTCAGCTTCCTGTGAAGCATAGGTCTTCAACAAACAGTTTCCAAGCCGTTGGTTTCTTGCCATTCTTTTAAGATCATTCCATGTCTTCCCCATCATCTTCATCTCTGCTTCCATCTGTCTTCTCACATACTATTTTGGTCTTCCTCTTTGTATTGTTCCTTGGGAATTCCAAAATAGGGCCTGTTGTGTAGTACCCTCAATTGGCTTCGCAGAGTGTGTCCTATCCAGCAACATCGTCTTCGTTGTATCTCTGTATCCACTTTTATTTGACTGGCACTTTTCCATAATTCTATACTAGTGATTATGTCCTGCCATTTCCATCCTTTTATTCTGCGCAAGTATCCATTAATGAAGGTCCGTATCTTTATGATACTGTAGCGCTGCATCTTTTACCTGACCTAGACAAAAATAATCATTTCTAGTTAAATGTGTTTTAAGATTGGTATCAATCAATCCATTAATAAATATGATATTAAGCACATTTTTTTAAATTAGTCAAATAGACTAATTCCTCTGGCATATATTTGTTCTACTGGGGACCTTATTCTGTCTGCGTATTGTTCTATCTGTTAATGCTCTTGGTAGTAACAGTTGGCTAGTGATAATAGTACATTTGATCTACATACGGTCCATATCGTCTTAGTATGCTAGTTTTAAAATCAACCAGTTTTTCTTCTTGATATTCTAACATTCTTCTAACAAAATGAGAGACTTACCCTGTACATTTTGTGTTACATGTTTGAGTTATAATTCGTCAATTTATTGCCATTCAGCTACATTTTTCTAAGTTTGGAAGCCACTGTAAACATTTGCTTTGTTCATCTGTTCATATTTTACGCTTTCAACCAAGGTCATACTGCTGAATTAATATTTAGCTCAATTTGTTCAATTTTTCAAACAGTTTTAATACTTTATACTTCATTAAATGTCCACTAATTTCTTATGTAAATTTCATAATACATTTCTCATAATCAATATATACACTGTACTATTTCCCTGAAACGAATGCAAGTTTTTGATTAGTAGCTGTAGAAAATAATACATACAATTAATGTAGTCCCGAAAAAGAAGTCTCTAAGTTAACACTATTCATTTTGATCTTAATAATCAATAATCTTACATAATGCATGTCTAATCTTTGTGCATTCAAAAATCAATGATAATAAATTCAAAAAAGGGTAAGGGTTTAGTTTTTCAGACCTAACTTATTTCTGTTAGGAGTAGCCTGCTCTTGCACTTCATTCGGTCGCACTCGAATCTGTCATTAGAAAAGCCCCCCTTGGTTAGGTTAAGGGCAAAAGCCTACAACTAACCCTGAACCTTGTTGATAAAAAATATAATTAAATGAGCAAAGACTGGAAACAACCGACAATTCAAGTATGTCCGGTCAGTGAGGGGAGATGACTCGTTTAGAAAAAATAATTTGGGACACTAAATGTTCTTAATTAATTCTAATGAGCTAAATTAATTAGCTAATTATTTCACTCGTAATTTTGTGTCCACGTCCTTCAGAATTTATTACACAACACTGGTGAGTCTGTTTCTCCTTATGAGTGGAAATTTCTGCTACACACTTATTTTCAAGGTAAGTTTTGTCACGTGATGATAATAAATTCTTGTGTAGGCGATGACCTTGGACATGTTTATGTGCTTCCATGATCGTTGTTAGGTCGTTCTCACTCTGGATGACCTAATTCGTGCTCGCACTTTGCTGGGTTTGATTTTATTTGACGATTAGTCCTGTATAAACAAAAAAATTCGGATTAGATATGAATATCAAACAGACTAAAACTGTGATCATAAGGAAAGAAAATTCTCAATATCTGCAAATAAATATCAAAGTTGAAGGAATACACCTGGAAACAGTTCAGAGCTACAGCTACCTGGGACATACGATAACCAGTGATTGAAAATGTAGAACTGAAGTAAACAAAAGAATAGGTATGGCAAAAAGTAATTTTAATGCCATTAAAAGTATACTAACATCAAAACAAATAACACCAGGGACAGAGCAGAATGACGCTCCATGGTAGCCAACCTTCGATGCGGAGACGGCCCTCAATCATTGAATGAAGTCCTGTATATGCAATTCTTGTTTCAATAGTCTCTGAACATTTGCCGTTTTAGCTTGCTGCTTTATTTCACTTGAGATATTATAACAATGCTTGGATTTTCATAAAGTATTTGCAGATGAGATATGCTTTGTACATTTTTCTACGCTTGATTTCCTTGCCAACGCTTTCAGAACTGAAGTAAACACACCATATATATATATATATATATATATATATATATATATATATATATATATATATATGTATGTATTGTTCTTAATATTTCTTTATCACTGTGATCTTCAAAATGGTTCTTATGTTTCACAATGAATGTACCAGTAATTCGTTTCATTGACTTGATGTGTTCTATCGTGATTCATTTTTCGTTTCAGGCTTTTTATTCATTGCTAGTGATTTACCACACTTTGAATGTTACTTGTTTATGTTACTTTACGGCACATTTCTGGTAGTGTTTAACTTGTACTTATTTATGCTCACCCAAAACAGTATCTGACTAGCTATGACTTGCTCTTATCCTTTATCTTATATACTTAGAAAGTAAACAAGTAAAGAGCCCCGTCACGCCAAGTGGCGTATAGGGAATATGGTGTTAGTGACCATAATTTTTACAGACCTTCGGCACATGAAATTTGAATGTAATTTGGTCGGTCTTACGCCCGTGCCGCTTTATTTTCCCAGAACAAATCCGGTACCAATCCGGCTGGGTGAACACGGAGGCCGTCGATCAGGATCGAACCGGACATCTGGTCCTTCTTAATCCAGTTCACTAACCACTGAGCCTTCGCGGCTCCCTCTCTTATATATTTGCGGTACATAATTCTCTTTGTTCTATAAAGCTTCAATTGTTGCTTTCTATTACTTCTGTGGTTGCTTCACTTCTGTGTCTCTTGAATAGAATCTGCTGTTTATTTTACTTGCCAGTTTTACTGTGAGGTTTATCTCAAAGCTGAACAATGACGAGTCGATGGTATTGCTTTTCTTTTATCTTGACTTACTAATATTTGATGGTTCATTTCATTCCTCTTGAAGTTTTAGCATTGAAATGACTTGACGACTGTCTCTATTCTTGAGGTATTTGTATTAACTTGTTACTTTAACGAAAGTCTCTGTTCTTGAGGTATTCGTATTAACTTGTTACTTTAACGACTGTCTCTGTTCTTGAAGTATGTGTATTAACTTGTTACTTTAACGACTGTCTCTGTTCTTGATGTATTTGTATTAACTTGTTACTTTAACGACTGTCTCTGTTCTTGAGGTATTTGTATTAACTTGTTACTTTAACGACTGTCTCTGTTCTTGAGATGTTTGTATTAACTTGTTACATTAACGACTGTTTGTTCTTTCCGATATCTCTCATAACTCTGCTGAATTGACAACACCGTATTTTGTGTTCTAGTTAGTGTCACGTATAACTCTATTGATTTGACAACACCGTATTTTGTTATTGTTGGTGCCACGTATAACTCTATTGATTTGACAACACCGTATTTTGTTATTGTTGGTGCCACGTATAACTCTATTGATTTGACAACACCGTATTTTGTTATTGTTGGTGCCACGTATAACTCTATTGATTTGACAACACCGTATTTTTTTATTGTTGGTGCCACGTATAACTCTATTGATTTGACAACTCCGTATTTTGTTATTGTTGGTGCCACGTATAACTCTATTGATTTGACAACACCGTATTTTGTTATTGTTGGTGCCACGTATAACTCTATTGATTTGACAACTCCGTATTTTGTTATTGTTGGTGCCACGTATAACTCTATTGATTTGACAACACCGTATTTTGTTATTGTTGGTGCCACGTATAACTCTATTGATTTGACAACACCGTATTTTGTTATTGTTGGTGCCACGTATAACTCTATTGATTTGACAACACCGTATTTTGTTATTGTTGGTGCCACGTATAACTCTATTAATTTGACAACACCTTATTTTGTTATTGTTGGTGCCACGTATAACTCTGTTGATTTGACAACTCCGTATTTTTGTTTTGGTTGCGGCACCACGGTGATGGAGAAAAACATAAGGCCACGGCGTGCCATATTTTGATGTTCGCTCTCCACATCTCTCTATGCATAGTGATTCCTGATGTTAATTAGTGCTTCACTTTACTTAGATGACTGATCAACAAAGTCTGTGATACCGAATAAATGACTGAAGATTCAAGTAATTTCTTGAGGAGACGTGCCAACTGCCCGCCCAACGATGTTTATTAACAAACAACCAAATATAAAGTTTGCGGCAAAAGTCATTCTCACTGACCTCACTCTGAAATATCACACAGAAATTTCTCCTATCGATTTCAAAACAATCGAATTTCTAACTACTTGGGTTCTAGCCAATTCTAAATCTAAATCGTTTGAATTGTAATCTACAAGAATACTCATCTTAGGTTCGCTTTTTCAGCTGAAAACTTATTAGTAATCTCTAGCTGTCACATCTCGTAGATCTAATTCTCTTGACTAGAACGTGTTTATATGATGTACAAACACGGTCCAGTCTATGAAATGATTCAACTTAATTATATCGTTGACTAAGTCGCCCAAACCCCTTGGCTCATCTTGCTAGACCCTCTAACGCGCCCGTATACTTCAAAAGATCTCTCTAGACTAAGAGACTTTTCTTTGCCTACCAACCTACTATATGCTACAATCTACTATTCTATTCTATTCTATTCTATTCTATTCTATTCTATTCTATTCTATTCTATTCTATTCTATTCTATTCTGTTCTATTATATTCTGTTCTATTCTATTCTATTCTGTTCTATTGGTTGGTTCTAGTCATCTCATACTTGTCATTGGCCATGTAATCATAGGATCTAACACTTTCTAATTTATGTGGCATTTCCTGCCCACTGCTAGTTTCTGTGTCTTTGATCGTTTGACGTCATGCTGTATTTCCTGACGACGCTGCACTTGTTATGCATGTCAAGAAAAACTCCAGAGCTTGAACATCGATTTTCTCATGCGTGCACAGACTTCACCCTAACAATAAATTTGCAGGAAACTAATATACTCGGACAGAACGTTAAAGCAGCACCTGCCATCTTTATCGATAATGACAAACTTGATGTCATGCAACACTAAAGGTACATGGGGTACATCATCAGCGATTAACTATTTTTAAACACAGAAATTGACGCCGCATTGGCAAAGCTTCTATCACTTTCGCTCGTCTTTCTAGGCGTGTTTGGCAAACCAGCAAATTGATAACTATAACAAAGGCCGCAGTTTACAACGCTTGCGTCATTATTATCCTTCTGTAATGCAGCAAATCATGGACAACTTATTCAAAGCAGGAGAGAAGGCTAAATGCAATCCATATGCGATGTCTGCACCGTATTCTTGGTATCACCTTGAAAGACAACGTGACAAACGTCAAAGTTATTACTTGCACAGGCCTCCTGGTACATCTACACGCTGCAACGTAGATTACCATGGCTTGGCCACTTACACTGTAAGAAGGATGGCCGCATACCAAAAGATATCTAGCTCTATCTATTGTCCTTTCGAGCCGAAGACGGCACATAGGACAGAACCACAATCTCAAAAACAGAAACCCTGCGTGCCAAATTCGCACATATTGCAGAGATTACTGCTCTAAAATATATGGCGCTAGTAGTATAGTATGTCAATTAGGACCGTGGAATGTTCTTCCAGAAGCACCTAAATCCTTATATAAATAGTCTACCCTCACATGGAAGCACATTTTTCCTTATATGAGAGTCTACCCTCACATGGAAGCACATTTTTTCCTTATATGAGAGTCTACCGTTTTTCTTATATGAGAGTCTACCCGCCCATTTTTGTTCCGGTCGTGGTGCTCGTGGCGGTGGTGGTGACCTCCCGGTGACCTCTCGTGGCGGTGGTGGTGACCTCCGCGGCGGTGGTGAAGGGGTGGTGGTATCATAAATCTATTATATTCTTTGTACTTTCAATGGTTCCGTAACTTTCAAAAAGCTATTCTTTCCTTATACTCTTAGGCAATAAAAACAATGACGTTCAAAACAGTTTTATGCAAGTTTTAAAAACTTCCTTTAGAATTAAAGGTAACAACTTAGGCCGTTACACACGCTACACGAAGGTGCATTACCGAACTTAGTAACTACACGGCGTTTAACGTTAAGCGCGATCAAAGAGTTCGCGGTAGACGCGCAGCAGCGAAGACGCGCAGCAAGGGGCCGCAAGATCAAAGAGCTCGGTAGACGCGCAGCGAAGACGCGCAGCGAGGGGGCCGCGTTTAACGTTAAGCAAGATCAAAGAATCCGCCTCCCGCGGTGAAATCTCCCAAGCCGGTAAGTGTTCATCAGGAGTGTCATTTAACAGGGGAATTTTACGATACCGATGTTTTAATGTGAGACGCTTGGGGGTAATTAATATCTTTGCGCCGTTTCGTGTTCAAAGACCGTGTTTCGCTGTGAAAAGTTTTGATTGAATGTTTGAGTGCCAGACTGGCCAGGGCTACGTTAATGACTTTTTATCATCTGAAGATTAGAATACTACTTATCAGGGGAATTTTACTGGGTGGTTGTTTTAATGTGAGATGTTTAGGGGAAATTAACACTGACAAGTTTATTTATTTATTGTTTTATTCGTATATATTGAACAATAGATAACACAGGGGTAGACAATAATGTATTGTTTAACTATTGTACATTATAGACAAGTATAATACATAAGAAACAAAGTAGTTTATTTACAAGTGTTATACATGATAGTGTTAAATCGATAAAGGGGAGGTGGTCACGTTGTCAGAATGGACCTGTCGCTTGATGGGGTGAGGTAGTAAGTTGGAAGTTGTAGTAGTAGGTTAGAAGTTGGCGTGTATTAGAGAAAGTTGGTTGTGGAGGTAGTTGGTAGTAGAAGTTGTAGTAGTGAAAGTTGTAGTTGTAGACGTAGTCGGTGTAGAAGTTGTAGTAGTGAAAGTTGTAGTAGATCAGGGGACGACGTTCAAATTAACAGACGACGACTTTTATTCGACTGACTCAACAAGCAAAGACCAAAACGTTACTCCCAAACCAACGAAAGCTTAGACTTTGGAGTTCTATATCTTTAGCACTTCAACGAATAACAGACAACAGTAATGATGAACCTTACAGATAAGAAAACTTAGTTCCAAACCCAAAATTTCGTCTCATAACTAAAAAGTTGAACTCAAAACATTAAAAATCTAGGTCCAAAGTCAAAAAAGTTAGACACGGTAGAGCAAAAGGGCATATTCTTTCCAACCAATACTCCCTATTCTTCTACACATCTGCATCTCGAAGCCTTCGAATTTATATTCAATGTTTGGCTACTGACTATATTTTGCGCCGATTGCTCAGAGTCGATTCTATATTCAACCACTGAACTCTCTGTCGATGTAGTAGACACGTATGTCATGTCAATGTAACAGTCATGTCAATGTAACAGTCATGTCAATGTAACAGTCATGTCAATGTAATGGTCATCTCGTTGTAACAGACACGTATGTCATGTCGTTTTATCAGAGACGTATGGTATGTCGTGATGGACGAATGTAGGTTGTCGACTGTGCCATGATGGATCATGTAGGTTGTCGACTGTGCCATGATGGATGAATGTAGGTTATCGACTGTGTCGAGATGGACGAATGTAGGTTGTCGACTGGGCCATGATGGATCATGTAGGTTGTCGACTGTGCCATGATGGATCATGTAGATTGTCGACTGTGTCGAGATGGACGAATGTAGGTTGTCGACTGGGCCATGATGGATCATGTAGGTTGTCGACTGTGCCATGATGGATCATGTAGATTGTCGACTGTGTCGAGATGGACGAATGTAGGTTGTCGACTGTGCCATGATGGATGATGTAGGTTGTCGACTGTGCCGAGATGGATGATGTAGGTTGTCGACTGTGTCGAGATGGACGAATGTAGGTTGTCGACTGGGCCATGATGGATCATGTAGGTTGTCGACTGTGCCATGATGGATCATGTAGATTGTCGACTGTGTCGAGATGGATGAATGTAGGTTGTCGACTGTGTCGAGATGGATGAATGTAGGTTGTCGACTGTGTCGAGATGGACGAATGTAGGTTGTCGACTGGGCCATGATGGACGAATGTAGGTTGTCGACTGGGCCATGATGGATCATGTAGGTTGTCGACTGTGCCATGATGGATCATGTAGATTGTCGACTGTGTCGAGATGGATGAATGTAGGTTGTCGACTGTGTCGAGATGGACGAATGTAGGTTGTCGACTGGGCCATGATGGACGAATGTAGGTTGTCGACTGGGCCATGATGGATCATGTAGGTTGTCGACTGTGCCATGATGGATCATGTAGATTGTCGACTGTGTCGAGATGGATGAATGTAGGTTGTCGACTGTGCCATGATGGATGAATGTAATTGTCGAGTATGCTCCAACAAATCACCGCGCCATTTAAACTTCTTTGAACATAATGGACACCCTCATTATGAGAAACCATCTGGAGAAAATCCAATAACCCTTTCGTCAACCATATTTAACATACCTAGTTTAACTTCATCAAACATCAAGCTCAACAATACTTAGCATACCTACTTTAAACACCTCGATAAAATTGAATAACCTTTCATCGATAAGCCTTAACGTACTTTAAGAGAAAACAATCCAACTTACTGTGTAAAATAGAATCTCAATCCGATAGACTGAACACTAGTATGAACTTTCCTTGAAGCAACCAAACTTATAACACGAAAGCCCTGAAGGGTCTTGTTTAAATATAGCCTGGTAACAAATGTATACATTATCCAATCAGCGAGTGATTATACCAACATCGACTGAAATCTGGATTAACCAATTAGAGAAGAGCATTAACATTGGAGGCGGAGCAAAGAAATGACTGACATCTGTATTATAACCAATTAGAGAAGAGCATTAACATTGGAGGCGGAGCAAAGAAATGACTGACATCTGTATTATAACCATTCAGAGAAGAGTATTAGCATGGGAGGCGGAGCAAAGAAATGACTGACATCTGTATTATAACAATTCAGAAAAGAGCATTACTATGAACGGCAGAGTGATTAACCAATTATAGAAGAGCGTAACTTTGAAAGCGGTTCCAGTTCCATCTTAAGGTAAATGAATTGGTCGGGTTCTCATCGAGGATTGTGGGCGTTTCTGGTCCATAGAATGTGTTTGGATAAACTTATGTAGGAGTTTATGTTCCTGGGGGTTGATATTATTCACACATATGATAAGGCGTATAAGAAACATTCCAAGTTTTATAACGCGATGGCTAACCTAGTATACACATGATCGAAGAGAAATGAGCTGTTATTTACTGGAATAATTCAGCGAGTCGGTGGTCATGATATCTACGCCACGTTTGTAACCATCGTTATCGAAATACTTTCAGACCGAGTTCACAATTTCGGTCGTCTTGTCGTTCTATATACCCTCGCCTATCGATTAGTTAAGAATCATGTTAAAGACATGTTCGACTCTGATTCCGACATTTGTGTTTTAGAAACGGACTTTGGTACTTGGACCGGTGGTATCATCGGAAGAGAATTTGGAGAGTGGTTACTAAAAGAAGGTGGTTTGGAAAATTTTCTAGACCTCTCTAACGAAGAAGCTACAACACTGTGGACTCTACTTCACAACAGCCTTTGGTCTTTAAGAGCTTTACCTAGAAATGTTTATCTGTGAGTTTATATATTTTCCCTAATAAAAGTTTGGTAACCCCACAGCATTTGTTACTGCCTTACAATATTGTTTACCAGGTCACGACACCCCTCGCACAGATGCTGAAGGTTGTCCTGTAGTAGGCCTGTGATTGTAATAAGAATGGTTTGCTCCAGCTTTGAAATCTGAAAGTTTCACAAAAAGAGATGGTGTTACTCAGTTCCCCTATAATGGGGATGTTGAGTTACTAAAAATAGATTCTGATCTCTGATGCAATACCTGATTAGTTACTAAAAATAGAATGTGACCTATGATCCAATAACAGAATACTCATTGTACTGGTGACCAATTGAGACTGTATGTACTCATTCACCCAATACTCTCACATCAACATGGAAAAGTAAACTCCCAGTCATTGAAAAGTATGTTGTCACGATAGGTGTGTCAATAACAAGGAACAAAAATCATTAAAGACATCCTAATTAAGTTGTGAAATTTTGGTGGTTGAGAGATAAATCTGAAGATAAGCACATCAAACTATAAGAACAAGGAAACAATCGTATATTACATACACTTAGAGCCAGTGTTAAGTTAACACGTATTTAGTTAAAATAGAAGGTTATAAATTGAGTAGAGGTAAACTTATACCTTATGGCTCATCTACTTTTTCGAATAAACTCATTAAAATTAAAATAAGTCAAATAAAAACAAACAAATATGATCTTTTTATAATGTTTATTTTCACAATAAAACTAGACAACACATGTTACACGTTCAAATTATAACGATGCTTTAAATAGTGCAAATATGGATACAAATCATCTAAAAAAGTACACATATAACAACATAGTCATGTGTTTAATGCTTAAAATACAAGTTTACGTGGTCTCCCACGTGGTTTTTTTTTTAAATACACAAGGGTCGCAAAATTTAACACAATTTTGTTTATTCTTAATAGCATAAGATCCAACAGTTATATTAGTGATCGAACGGGGATCAATTCGTTTGTGAGCTGTGTCTGTGAGAACAGTCGAAAGGTTACTCTGTTGATACTGGAAGTCGTCATAAACGGGAGGAGCAGCGAACGACCACTCACCCTCATTGGCTGTTTGTTCTCGGGCATAGTCTGAGCGAAATGTAGAAGCTCTATCAGTGGTTGCTTGTATACTGTCACACTCATTGGCCGTTTGTTCTCTGTCATAGTCTGAGCGAAATGTAGATGCTCCATCAGTGGTTGCTTGTATACTGTCACACTCAGCTGAGAGAATCGTAGACGCATCACCTGTGGCTACTCGTAGTCTGTCACACTCTGAGAGAATCGTAGAGTTCAGACCCACTAAAGTCTCAAATTCAGGCTGTGTTAGTGTTATACCGTAACGTGTTGGGAATTTCAACCCGTTGGGCCATCGTATTTTCTAAGATGAATTAAAGTCTTTGCTCGATAGCTCGAAACTGAGACAGCCTTCAAACCATTCTTCTGTAGAGGCTTTACATACTCGCCATTACGAGAAGCATATAAAAAAGCACCATCGCAGTCAACATTAACAGCGGAATCACACATATCTATTCTAACGGACTCCATTCTAAAAAACACACGACTTGGTAGCAGGGCTCTGACTTTCTGTATGTAGCAGCACTGAGAACGGCTGCCCTTTATACCCTGTAACAAGGGGGCGTGGCCAGTCTATTTATAGTAACCAATGGAATACGTTCTATTTATAGTAACTGATGCAATACGTCATTGGACGTGATGAGACATGTTCAGAGAGCGGCCATCTTTGATGAATCATGGGAAGTTTGTCCCACGAGGCCGATGTATCCATGGAGTCATCAAAACAAATGATGATCCAGAGGGCGGGGCCTACACTGACAAGTTGGAGACAAACTCGAGTATAGCATCTTATGTTCATTAGAGGGAAGTGTTCTTGTGAACACAGGATTGGGCTTGGCAAGTAAAATATCAACTAAACTTTAGTTTCTATTACTTCTGAAATACTTTTTAGAATCTTGGCTCTGTGATCAATAGCTAGGATGGGGGAAATAATTTTGCCACATTCTTGTATACGGTTTATGAAGCGCTCCTTGTCTATAGAAAACTGCTGCCAAGAATAATTGGGTTCGTCATTTTCATCATCGTGGATTGTTAAAACAATCGTTTCTTCACAAAAATGAACCTAGAATAAAACGAGACAATTTAGGTTTAAAAGCCACCAAAAACTTCTAAATGAAAAACACTTTATAATAAAATATCTCTGCACAACTCTGTAGCTGATGTCATTTCTCTTTGTTTCCCTCTGTCTTTTCACCCCTCACGTTTTCAAGTTGGTACAAGTTATTACAGCGGTTCTCATTACAAGTCACAACATCCAAGTATTGGATATCTCTTTCGCTTCTCACCTAGTAACCTATTGTCCATGAGTCTCTTGGGTAATTTAAACCTGCTTCTACGTAAAATTTACTCTACTCCACCTCCAGAGGATAACACTTCAAAAGATTTACCAGTATTAATATTATTCCACTTGTCTTTTTCTTTGATGTTACAGTTACTTCTTTATGGTATCAAGGATGAGTCCTTTATTTTTTCGGTTTCCTTTACTATAACGTCAATCATTACTAGCAACTAGTTTCACAATTTTCATTACATGTGGAAATTTACTATTTATCATCATCAATAAAGATAATGTCTCTACTAGTTGTGTAATAACCCAGTAATAAAGATAACGAAGGCGAAACAGAATATCAAAATCAAAAGGTAAACTCGACTGCAAAGCAATTACTTACCTTGGTAGCTCTATCGTTTAGTGTATCACCTTGCTGGCTGCAAGCGTATTGTTCGTTCCACGTTGCGTTAATTTGTTCAAAATAAATATCATGTTCAAAGATTTGTATATCTCTATTATCAGTCGAGGAGTGGTTGTTAATTATTTCAGTTGGAATCTCCAGTCTTCCAGCTCCCTGATTTTGAGAGCCGGTGATGTAGGTGTCAGAGGTTTCACTAGAGTTTAAAAACCTTTCATGTATATTTGTCTTTTTGAAAATTGAGTCTAAAGTTAAACCATTATTAAAATTACCACTAGGCCATATTGTCGTGGTTTGCGTGCTCATTGACAAATCACTATCTTCATCACTGTCTTCCTCTTCTGAACTTGAGTTTATTCGAAAAAGTAGATGAGCCATAAGGTATAAGTTTACCTCTACTCAATTTATAACCTTCTATTTTAACTAAATACGTGTTAACTTAACACTGGCTCTAAGAGTGTGTAATATACGATTGTTTCCTTGTTCTCGTGACCTGGTAAACAATATTGTAAGGCAGTAACAAATGCTGTGGGGTTACCAAACTTTTATTAGGGAAAATATATAAACTCACAGATAAACATTTATATGTAACGTTCTTAAAGACCAAAGGCTGTTGTGAAGTAGAGTCCACAGTGTTGTAGCTTCTTCGTTAGAGAGGTCTAGAAAATTTTCCAAACCACCTTCTTTTAGTAACCACTCTCCAAATTCTCTTCCGATGATACAACCGGTCCAAGTACCAAAACCTGCTTCTAAAACACAAATGTCGGAATCAGAGTCGAACATGTCTTTAACATGATTCTTAACTAATCGATAGGCGAGGGTATATAGAACGACAAGACGACCGAAATTGTGAACTCGGTCTGAAAGTATTTCGATAACGATGGTTACAAACGTGGCGTAGATATCATGACCACCGACTCGCTGAATTATTCCAGTAAATAACAGCTCATTTCTCTCCGATCATGTGTATACTAGGTTAGCCATCGCGTTATAAAACTTGGAATGTTTCTTATACGCCTTATCATATGTGTGAATAATATCAACCCCCAGGAACATAAACTCCTACATAAGTTTATCCAAACACATTCTATGGACCAGAAACGCCCACAATCCTCGATGAGAACCCGACCAATTCATTTACCTTAAGATGGAACTGGAACCGCTTTCAAAGTTACGCTCTTCTATAATTGGTTAATCACTCTGCCGTTCATAGTAATGCTCTTTTCTGAATTGTTATAATACAGATGTCAGTCATTTCTTTGCTCCGCCTCCCATGCTAATACTCTTCTCTGAATGGTTATAATACAGATGTCAGTCATTTCTTTGCTCCGCCTCCAATGTTAATGCTCTTCTCTAATTGGTTATAATACAGATGTCAGTCATTTCTTTGCTCCGCCTCCAATGTTAATGCTCTTCTCTAATTGGTTAATCCAGATTTCAGTCGATGTTGGTATAATCACTCGCTGATTGGATAATGTATACATTTGTTACCAGGCTATATTTAAACAAGACCCTTCAGGGCTTTCGTGTTATAAGTTTGGTTGCTTCAAGGAAAGTTCATACTAGTGTTCAGTCTATCGGATTGAGATTCTATTTTACACAGTAAGTTGGATTGTTTTCTCTTAAAGTACGTTAAGGCTTATCGATGAAAGGTTATTCAATTTTATCGAGGTGTTTAAAGTAGGTATGCTAAGTATTGTTGAGCTTGATGTTTGATGAAGTTAAACTAGGTATGTTAAATATGGTTGACGAAAGGGTTATTGGATTTTCTCCAGATGGTTTCTCATAATGAGGTTTCTTCTGGTGAACATCCGTGTCCATTATGTTCAAAGAAGTTTAAATGGCGCGGTGATTTGTTGGAGCATACTCGACAATTACATTCATCCATCATGGCACAGTCGACAACCTACATTCATCCATCTCGACACAGTCGACAATCTACATGATCCATCATGGCACAGTCGACAACCTACATGATCCATCATGGCCCAGTCGACAACCTACATTCGTCCATCATGGCCCAGTCGACAACCTACATTCGTCCATCTCGACACAGTCGACAACCTACATTCATCCATCTCGACACAGTCGACAATCTACATGATCCATCATGGCACAGTCGACAACCTACATGATCCATCATGGCCCAGTCGACAACCTACATTCGTCCATCTCGACACAGTCGACAACCTACATTCATCCATCTCGACACAGTCGACAACCTACATTCATCCATCTCGACACAGTCGACAACCTACATTCGTCCATCTCGACACAGTCGACAATCTACATGATCCATCATGGCACAGTCGACAACCTACATGATCCATCATGGCCCAGTCGACAACCTACATTCGTCCATCTCGACACAGTCGACAATCTACATGATCCATCATGGCACAGTCGACAACCTACATGATCCATCATGGCCCAGTCGACAACCTACATTCGTCCATCTCGACACAGTCGATAACCTACATTCATCCATCATGGCACAGTCGACAACCTACATGATCCATCATGGCACAGTCGACAACCTACATTCGTCCATCACGACATACCATACGTCTCTGATAAAACGACATGACATACGTGTCTGTTACAACGAGATGACCATTACATTGACATGACTGTTACATTGACATGACTGTTACATTGACATGACTGTTACATTGACATGACATACGTGTCTACTACATCGACAGAGAGTTCAGTGGTTGAATATAGAATCGACTCTGAGCAATCGGCGCAAAATATAGTCAGTAGCCAAACATTGAATATAAATTCGAAGGCTTCGAGATGCAGATGTGTAGAAGAATAGGGAGTATTGGTTGGAAAGAATATGCCCTTTTGCTCTACCGTGTCTAACTTTTTTTGACTTTGGACCTAGATTTTTAATGTTTTGAGTTCAACTTTTTAGTTATGAGACGAAATTTTGGGGTTTGGAACTAAGTTTTCTTATCTGTAAGGTTCACCATTACTGTTGTCTGTTATTCGTTGAAGTGCTAAAGATATAGAACTCCAAAGTCTAAGCTTTCGTTGGTTTGGGAGTTACGTTTTGGTCTTTGCTTGTTGAGTCAGTCGAATAAAAGTCGTCGTCTGTTAATTTGAACGTCGTCCCCTGCTCTACTACAACTTTCACTACTACAACTTCTACACCGACTACGTCTACAACTACAACTTTCACTACTACAACTTCTACTACCAACTACCTCCACAACCAACTTTCTCTAATACACGCCAACTTCTAACCTACTACTACAACTTCCAACTTACTACCTCACCCCATCAAGCGACAGGTCCATTCTGACAACGTGACCACCTCCCCTTTATCGATTTAACACTATCATGTATAACACTTGTAAATAAACTACTTTGTTTCTTATGTATTATACTTGTCTATAATGTACAATAGTTAAACAATACATTATTGTCTACCCCTGTGTTATCTATTGTTCAATATATACGAATAAAACAATAAATAAATAAACTTGTCAGTGTTAATTTCCCCTAAACATCTCACATTAAAACAACCACCCAGTAAAATTCCCCTGATAAGTAGTATTCTAATCTTCAGATGATAAAAAGTCATTAACGTAGCCCTGGCCAGTCTGGCACTCAAACATTCAATCAAAACTTTTCACAGCGAAACACGGTCTTTGAACACGAAACGGCGCAAAGATATTAATTACCCCCAAGCGTCTCACATTAAAACATCGGTATCGTAAAATTCCCCTGTTAAATGACACTCCTGATGAACACTTACCGGCTTGGGAGATTTCACCGCGGGAGGCGGATTCTTTGATCTTGCTTAACGTTAAACGCGGCCCCCTCGCTGCGCGTCTTCGCTGCGCGTCTACCGAGCTCTTTGATCTTGCGGCCCCTTGCTGCACGTCTTCGCTGCTGCGCGTCTACCGCGAACTCTTTGATCGCGCTTAACGTTAAACGCCGTGTAGTTACTAAGTTCGGTAATGCACCTTCGTGTAGCGTGTGTAACGGCCTAAGTTGTTACCTTTAATTCTAAAGGAAGTTTTTAAAACTTGCATAAAACTGTTTTGAACGTCATTGTTTTTATTGCCTAAGAGTATAAAGAAAGAATAGCTTATGAAAGTTACGGAACCATTGAAAGTACAAAGAATATAATAGATTTATGATACCACCACCCCTTCACCACCCCTTCACCACCGCCGCGGGAGGTCACCACAACACCACCACCACCGCCACGAGAGGTCACCGGGAGGTCACCACCACCGCCACGAGCACCACGACCGGAACAAAAATGGGCGGGTAGACTCTCATATAAGAAAAACGGTAGACTCTCATATAAGGAAAAAATGTGCTTCCATGTGAGGGTAGACTCTCATATAAGGAAAAATGTGCTTCCATGTGAGGTAGACTATTTATATAAGGATTTAGGTGCTTCTGGAAGAACATTCCACGGTCCTAATTGACATACTATACTAATGGCGTTGTTTCCATAACAATACTTTTTACAATGACAGCTTGTCAAGCCATCGATCAACCTCCTTAGTCGCCTCTTACGACATGCCTGGAAGGTCACAGTGTCACTATTCTTTACTTCCCACATAATGAGGCCCCGGTAACACACGGGAGACCAAAAGATATACTCTATGGAAAACTAAAGGATGGCGAAAGACTAGGGGGCATCCAAAACTTCGATTTGTAGATGTGTGTAAACGTGACATGAAGACTCTGAACACAAACCTGCAGCCTGGGACGAAATAAGCCGCAGACCGTAATCTTTGGAAACACATTCTAAAGCTTCACTTCAAACAAGAAGCAGACAGATTCATAGAAAAAATATACGGTGAAAGAAAAGAAAACAAATAACATTTCTAGGTGCGCTGCAAAATCCACAGTTAACTATGACTTTCGGAAGGTACTACTATGTATAAATAAATAAATATATATTTATATATACATATTTATTTATGTATGTGTCTGTGTGTATATTGCTCTTGTTAATTTCCTATAAAACCATCACATATAGTCCAGCAAGGATGTAACGTTAGTGGTGAAAAGGACGATCTAAAACAATCTTCATTCCAAGGTTTGCTGCCAGTGTCAAACCTGGGCGCTAAACTGAAGATCGATATGAAAAATAATCATAACACAAATGACACGGTGTTAGAGACATAACAGGAATCAGTTTGAGAGCTATGTACGGAAAAAGTAATAATAAAGAGTAGATAGTTATATAAAGCGAATGTGCTATGTATAACACAAGCTATGCAATATTGAATTTTAAGCCCTGCGGAATAATTATCGGCGAGTTGGAGGCGCAACTAACATCCTCTCCGGGTAGATGCGACCCATTAGCCTAAAAACGGCAACTCCTCTAGGAGAAGGTTAACTCTGATAATAAAACCGCTGCTGTGTATAGGGGTCTACCCGCTCACGGCACAGACTTAGAGAAGAAAGTAAAGTAAAGAGCCCCGTCACGTCAAGTGACGTATAGGGAATATGGTGTTAGTGACCATAGTTTTTACAGACCTTCGGCACATGATTTCTTGGGTAGTGTGGTCGGTATTACGCCCGTGCCGTTGTACTTTCCCAGAAAAAATCCGGTACCCATTAAAGGCTGGGTGAACCTGGAGTCGTCGATCAGAATCGAACCCTACCTCTTGTCCTTTGTAGTCCAGTTCACTGACCACTGAGCTATCGCGGTTCCCTTCGAGAAGAAAACCCTGAGGAAAAATCCGGAGATGGAGTTCCTAAGGCAGGACCGAGTTGGTTTCAACATTGCTCTGGCAACTTATGCGGCCTAGTCAGCATCAAATTGTCTTGGCCTCGTTACATCTTTAGATCTCTCGGCTGCGTGGAGAGAAGGAATATGTTGCATGGGCATCTACTTGTCTCTTTTTTTTCCCTCTGCCCAGCTCGCGCCGTGGAGAAGTTATAGCTGCAGACCGCAATCTTTGGACAGAAACTCTAAGATCCAGCTCAAGCAAGAAGCAGACAGATTCATAGATTAAGAAAATACACTGCGAATGAAAAGGGGAAAAAAATAGCATTATATCATCCTAGGGGCTCTGCAAAATCCATAGTCAACTATGACTGAAGGAGACTACTAACTACTATTACATTTAAGCCGGATAAAGCAACTGTACTATAGAATAAGTAATTGACTTGCAATGTGCCAATAACACAGCTGTAAACAACGCTCATGTGACAGCTCTGATTGATGAGTGGATCTAGACTGTGGTTGAGGTTGATTGGGACGTTGAAGTTGGTTTGTTCTGAAGTTGCCTCTCAACTATTCTCGTATCTTATATTTCTCGTGTTCTGTTCTTCTGATTCTGTTACTTCTCGAACTGATAGATTTCTTATATTCTCGTGGTCTTATAATTCTTCTCGCGATCTCATATTACGCTTGGTGTACCAACAGTACGGATGTAAACGCTTGTTGTACCAACAGTACGGATGTAAACGCTTGTTGTACCAACAGTACGGATGTAAAACAGATTCATTGACGATCTTCAGTCTTTACAGCGAGTTGGAGGGAAAATGGCGACTCCACCATCTCCTCTGAGCTTTATTAACAACACAACAATAATATGAAAATGATCTCTCGCACTAACTTTTTGTGCTAATTCACACGGTACTTCCAACTATCGAACTCCATCTAATTCGGGTATCCAACTCTTCCCAATGGAATCTTCAGATTCATTCTATCTAAATCTAACTTCGTTTCATCGTCTTAATTCTTCTACGTATAATCTAAGCTAAATTAATGTTAACCTACTGATATCTCATTCCAGACATTAATTAATTTGCCTCGGTCCAGACCATCCCCATGTTACGTCCACTCGCCGGGAACTCTGTACTATAGTTCGTTTCAAATCATGTGCCCAACTTCAAAACGCTATTACGCAGTAAACATTTGTTAAAGACTGTTGAAATTTTCCAAATGTTATTAGAATGCAAAAGACCCTTTAAATGTATATTTAACAAATATCTTGCAGCTGCAGTTTTCTTAAAGCGGCGAATTTCTTTGATGTTTGTCACAATTGTAAATTGTGAAGCCCTAAAGAATAGAAATTACCGTTGTTGCTGGTCTATGATTAATTTTCACTAGGTAAAGGCGTGGCCGTAATGGGGAAATAATTGGATAAAACAAAACACCAGGAGAATTATTGTCTACTCAGTTCGAGGACGTCTTCGCCGCTGAATGAACGGAAATGGAACACACAATGCCTCGTGTTTTCTACAAGTGTCTAATTGTGTCAGAAAACCCACGTGGAAAGCGTGCAAAATCGTCAATTTGACCGTGTATGGATTTTTAATCGCTATTTTTAACTTAAATACTGTAAACATTAAGTTTTGACTACATCAATGGGTCGTTATAAATTTATATAAATCAAATAAGCAACAATAATAACCAAATGTTGTTTTTTTATGAAATTAATTCCCTGTTGGGTTCTAATCATTATAACTTTACATGCAAATTTTGAAAAGCTTATTAAAAGCGGTTTAAAAGATATCGATTTTAAAAGTTTGGCACGACTTATGAAACGGACTTTAGCTCTGACTACTGATCGTGACCAGTTGACCACTCTAAATATCCTAAACTAACTATCCTAACTTCTGATTGGCTGGTGCGTATCATTCTATGGCAGGTGTAGTGGGCCTTGCCCTTCTAGAACGTTCGGTGATTTTTTGTCCAAAGTCCAATAATTTTATTAACGATTCAAGTTCTAACTAATGAACATACATCACCATATTATCCTTAACCCCATTACGCTATGTATAAAACATGTTATGCTACATTTAAGTAAGACAGAGCTATTGTGCTATCTATAAACATGCTACTTTTCAGTTTGATAGAAGTAACTGTGCTGTTTATAAAACATGCTACATTTATGTTAGATGGAGCAACTAAACGGTTTATAACACATGCTACATTTATGTTAGATGGAGCAACTAAACGGTTAATAACACATGCTACATTTATATTAGATGGAGCAACTAAACTGTGTATAAAACATGCTACATTTATATTAGATGGAGCAACTAAACTGTGTATAATACATGCTACATTTATGTTAGATGGAGCAACCAAACTGTGTATAAAACATGCTACATTTATGTTAGATGGAGCCACCAAACTGTGTATAAAACATGCTACATTTATGTTAGAATGAGCAACTAAACGGTTTATAACACATGCTACATTTATGTTAGATGGAGCAACTAAACTGTGTATAAAACATGCTACATTTATGTTAGATGGAGCCACCAAACTGTGTATAAAACATGCTACATTTATGTTAGAATGAGCAACTAAACGGTTTATAACACATGCTACATTTATGTTAAATGGAGCAACCAAACTGTGTATAAAACATGCTACATTTATGTTAGATGGAGCAACCAAACTGTGTATAAAACATGCTACATTTATGTTAGATGGAGCCACCAAACTGTATATAAAACATACTACATTTATGTTTGATGAAGCAACCAAACTGTGTCTATAAATATGCTATTTTTCATTTAGAGCAAGTGAACCATTTATTGTTATCTAGTGCTTGAAACAGAAATGGCACGTCGCCACTATTTTTGAAATAACCTATTTCATGGATTTTGAATAAAACCTTTTATGTTTTCAACAATTTAAAGTGCATAGACTTTAAATACAATATGACGTTTTTAACTTAGTTTGAAGTGTACAACCCGTGCTTCACCATTTAACCTCCCCCCCCCCCCCTTTTCTACGCTGACGGATTGTCGCTCATCATTCATTATAAATATCTTCCATAATCAGTTTTCCTTATTGATACTGCGAATTATTTATTTACACATTATTTTCCACTTCATTCTTTTACATTTCTGCGTACATCGTTTAGGTTTTCTAGCATCTTTTCTCTAACATATTCATCCTCCTACATCTCGTATTTTGTCTATCTACTGGGTTTGCGTCTCAGTCTCAGCTTACATTAGAAGTTACTCTATTCTTACGAATTAACTCTAATTATTGTTTCTATCTTTCTTTTAATATTTTACAGGTCTCTTATTTCATACACGGTGAAAGCAGAAGAAATGTGTTTTTTTCATAACGATGTTCATGATATTAAGAACAGCTACATTGAGTAGAGAGAACGTTTTTAAAGTGGCTAAATCAAATCAAGGGTTTGATACCAATATCAGGAGAAAAATAATCTTTTTTTTTTTTTTTTGGGGGGGGGGGGGGGGTTAATTAGAATGGAGCAAATTGGTAATTGCGTTAAAAAGTGAAAGTGAAGGAAAATTATAGTTGGAAACAGTTGTAGTGTTGTTGAGAAGAAATGGTTCACATTACATATCAAGGTCACCAAGACGTTGAGCAGAGTCCAAAAGTAGGTTAGAATCTTCGTAGAACGCCTAGAGAAAGGTCATCGGGAATAATTAATGGTTAGATTAAATCCTATCACAATATCAGAATGTTCTAGAACGCATAGAGAGAGGTCATCGGGAATAATTACAGGGTTAGACTAAATCTATCACAATATCAGAACGTTCTAGAACATCTAGAGAGAGGTCATCGGGAATAATTACAGGGTTAGACTAAATCTATCACAATATCAGGACGTTCTAGAACATCTAGAGAGAGGTCATCGGGAATAATTACAGGGTTAGACTAAATCTATCACAATATCAGGACGTTCTAGAACATCTAGAGAGAGGTCATCGGGAATAATTACAGGGTTGGATTAAATCCTATCACAATATCAGATCGTTCTAGAACATCTAGAGAGAGGTCAGCGGGAATAATTACAGGGTTAGACTAAATCCTATCACAATATCAGGACGTTCTAGAACATCTAGAGAGAGGTCATCGGGAATAATTACAGGGTTAGACTAAATCCTATCACAATATCAGAACGTTCTAGAACATCTAGAGAGAGGTCATCGGGAATAATTATAGGGTTAGGCTAAATCCTATCACAATATCAGAACGTTCTAGAACGCCTAGAGAGAGGTCATCGGAAATAATTACAGGGTTAGACTAAATCCTATCACAATATCAGAACGTTCTAGAACATCTAGAGAGAGGTCATCGGGAATAATTACAGGGTTAGACTAAATCCTATCACAATATCAGGGCGTTCTAGAACATCTAGAGAGAGGTCATCGAGAATAATTACAGGGTTAGATTAAATCCTATCACAATATCAGAACGTTCTAGAACGCCTAGAGAGAGGTCATCGAGAATAATTAAGGTCAGGTTGAAGCCATAGCATATATTTAGATGTCCGAGAAGAGTCAATGTTAGAATCGGACGACCATTTTAACTAGCCAATGAATGAGCTAGGTTTTGGTGCCACGAAGGTGACGTCAGAAGTGTGAGATGAACATAAACGTCAGATCTCACCCGAGCTTGATTCCGTAGATGTGTATAGACATTGCTGGTGGCTTTGTAGTCGAGGCAACCTAGACAGTGCCCCCCCCCCCTTTTTCACATATCTTTAGAACTCTTTACATGTTGTTGACCCCCCAATCGGTTGGGCAGTTAAAGTGCTAACCGCGAATCTTTCTTTTTCCTTCTTGCCACGGTCCACGACACAGGGAAGAAATGTTTTTGTTTCCTGAACGAGTTTCGATTATTTTGTTTTGGATCCTTCATTATTAGTTAGCTGTGTAGGATTCTTTCAGAACATTTTTTTGTGACGATTCAAGATTGTACAAAGAAGTTTCGACGGTGGTTTTCTGTTGCCTTCCGTCGGTTTGTTTACGGTTGGCTCCGCTAGCCTTTGACAGAAAGTCTCACAAACAAGGCAAATGTTCTAAAAGAGGCCAAAGCAAAAAGAGAGCTAATTTCCAATATTAGGAAGAAACAATCATCATGTTTTGGCCATGTGATGAGAAGAGCTCCTAAAAAACATCAGAAAGAAACAATCAACATTTTTCGGGCACATCATGAGAAGAGGAAAGTTAGAAACTTGGTTACAACAGCCAAAATAAAAGGAAAGAGAGATCGCGGACGACAAAGAGAGAAAATACTAGATGGCTTGGTGTTATGGCATGGAAAGCAGTCAACAACAGAATTGATACGATGTACTGTAGATAGAAGATTGTGGAAGGACATGATCACCCGCGCCAACCGGTAAGGTACATGATGATGATGAATGAGAAGAGAACATCTGGAATATATTGTAACAACTGGGAAAATTGAGGGACGAAGAGACAGAGGGAAACAAAGGCAAAAGATACCAGACAGCTTAAGAGAATGGCTTGGCAAGTCAACAACAGAAATTATAAATAAATGTCGAGATCGAAAGTTGTGGAGAGACATGATCACCTACGCCAGCAGTCTTGGTACTCGTTGATGATGATGTAAGTCAGTTAAAATATCAGGTAGTCAGTATGGGGTGGCAAGCATATGTACGTTTCTTGTTTATGTTGATAGTCAATTAATAAGATTTTATGTAAAATATTCCGTTGTCTATAGAGCACTGGCGGAGCTGCGGTAGCTCAGTGGTTAGTGTAATGGACTACAAAGGACAAATGGTCGGGTTCGATCCTGATTGACAGTTTCCAGGTTCACCCAGCCTTAAATGCGGCACGGGCGTAATACCGACCACATTACCCCAAAATGCATGTGCCGAAGGTCAGTAAAAAGTATGGTCACTAACACCATACTCCCTATACGCCTCTTGGCGTGACTAGGCTCTTTATCTTTTTTACTTATAGACCAGGGGCATCGCATGGGGAGGGCCTGAGAGGTGGGTTACCTTGGGCAGAAAAATTCTCAGGGGCGCAAAATGTCAAAAAAAAAAAAAAAAAAAAAAAAAGCAAATAGTAATAACATTAGAGTTACGATGCTTGCCTTGCCCCGACGATAGTAACCTATGGACTTGCTTTGTCGCTGACAAATCGCGCTACGCCACTGAATGGAGGCAAGAAAAACAATTCTTCTGTTTTATATAAAGTCTGTTTTGACAATTAGAAGTGAACCCTGCCCCCTCAAAAACAGACAAGAGCAACTTTGGAGACGACAGAAATAATTTGTTTACGGAAACATAAAAATGCAAAGATTCCCTGTCTTGTAAGGCATATGAGTGATATGGTGTCAGTGATCATTTTTGTCCATTATCAGGGCCCATTTTTTGGGGTTGTAGTCGGCATCACGTCAGATCGTCTTCACAAGCCAAAATAAAAGTTCAGGTACACATTTCTAGAGACAGGGTGAACTTCGGTGCCGTGTCAGGAAAAAAAAATAATCCGCCATTTCTGGAAAATGAACGTGGATATTTTCATCAAAAAGCGAGGACACTCAGTCACAAGTTCCCTACAGAAACATGCTGAGATGGCATTGGCCTGCTAATTAAAGTAAACATAATGTTCTAAAAGTGACATAGATAAAAGACAACATGTCACCATTAAAGGGAGTAGACAATTATAGTTGTGTTGTCATGTCTTGAGATGGAAACAGCTGTCTCTATTTGAGACAACAAGAAACATGAAAAACATAAAATATAAAGGGAAATAGAAAGTAAAGAGCCAGATCAAGAGAATGACACAAGTGGAAGTAAGATCATCATCATCAAGTACCAGGCCTACTGACGTAGGTGATCATGTCTCTCCACAACTTTCGATCTCGACAGTTATTTATCATTTCTGTTGTTGACCTTCTGCCAAGCCATTCTCTTAAGCTGTCTGTTATTTTTTCTCTTTGCTTCCCTCTATCTCTTCGTCCCTCAATTTTTCCAGTTGTTACAATATATTCCAGTTGTTCTCTTCTCATTACATGGCCAAAAAATGATGATTGTTTCTTCCTAATATTGGAAATTAGCTCTCTTTTTTAATACAAAAAGCAAATGTTGTCACATACCAGCTTTCACCATTGTTAAGACATCCAAACATTTCTATGCCAGCTAAACAACAAATGATAAATAGCATCTTCATACCAACTTTGTGCTATGAAAGTCAAACATGGACCCTTTCTAAATAACATTTAAGAAAGATCAATACATCGCTCAATATAATGCGATGCTTGAGAAAAGTAACAAACAACATAAGAAGTGATAGAATACCAAATGAAACCATAAGAAAAATGGTAGGAACAAAACCCTGCCAAGAATACATAGAACAACAACAACTTAAATGGTTTGGCCATCTGGTCAGAATGAATCCTCACCAATCACTATCGAGGGCGTTCTTCTCGAGAATGCATGGAAAAAGACCAAGAGGAAGACCCAGAAGAAGATGGATAGATGCAGTGACAGAGACATGTAACAACAAAGGAAAATCACTAATTCAGACAATTCGAGCAGCACAAGAACGACACATGATATAAACCACGACACCTTTTAGGTATCAGTGAAAGAGAAAAGAAGAAGATGGATAGATGCAGTGACAGAGACATGTAACAACAAAGGAAAGTCACTAATTCAGACAATTCGAGCAGCACAAGAACGACAAATGATATAAACCACGACACCTTTTAGGTATCAGTGAAAGAGAAAAGTAGAAGAAAGAAGCTCTCTTTTTGCTTTGACCTCTTTCAGAACATCTTTATTACTCTTCTTAGCTGTCCATGGTACTCTCAACATTCTTCTTTAAAACCAAATTTCTACAGACTCCAGTGATTTTCTTGTCTGTTGTCCTATTGTCCATGATTCGCATCCACATGTTAAGACTGGCTCTACATAACATTTAAGAACTCTTTTTCTTTAAAGGAAATAAGATAGCTGAGCTAATAAATAAGAAACAAAAGTTGTGGAGAAATGTAACCAATTTTTAAGCAGGTTGGTATTTGAAGAAGGTCTTGACAGCTTTATAAGTGACCCTGTTTCAAAAACTCATTTAGACACACACACACACACACACACTAACACACACACTAACACGCACACACACACTAACACACACGCACACTATCACACACACACACTAACACACACACACACACTAACACACACGCACGCACACACTAACACACACACTATCACACACACACTAACACACACACACTTACACACACACTAACACACACACACTAACACACACACACTAACACACACACACTAACACACACACACTAACACACGCACACACTAACACATACACACACACTAACACACACACACACTATCACACACACACTATCACACGCACACACACACACTAACACACACACACACAATATCACACACACACTAACACACACACACACTTTGCACGACAAAACTAAAAACAAATAATAATTTCAAGCTGAATCTATTCCTCTCTTCTCCACATGCTCATCAACTCAATCAACTCGTCACAAAGAACAAACCTTTTCTTCATTTCTCGAGATATCTTTTTTCTGCTCATGCCACGCTCGTCGCTAAGTCTGGTTCTCTCTTCTCTGGGTATTGCATGTCTTATTCTGTCTTCGTAAAGTCTACACAAGTGCTTAAGACTGCAAAACCGATTTTTACTAAAATAATCTGCATATTAACTTACTTTCCTTGTGTAATACTATTGTATATGACAATTTCTTCAAAAAAAACCCCACTTTTTTTCGTTTACTAAATGTTTTATATTTGTATGAGTTTATTTTTTCCTATATCCTGTATATTCAAACTTGTAGATGTATTTATTATTTTTCATAGTACATTAGTTTTTTACAACTTTTGATGTACAGAACATAAACTTGTACTATGATTACCATTTATTAATGTCGTTTTTAAATGCTCTCATTTGTTCACTGAAACAGTCTTGTTCAAGTTTCATTTATGAGCACAGTTTTTTTTTTTTTTTTATAATTGATAAATGTTCCATGTAAGTGCAATTATTTCTTTATTGTACTTAATTAATCGGGACCTTCTCTACACCATTAGTTTCGTGTATAGAATCCGTCAGAGGTATAACCTGCTCCTTGTCAGCGACTTTTTGATGCCCGGGGTGGCTGTACCGGAACTTGTATGATCTCTGCCTGTAGCATTTGAGGACATCATATTTACGTGGAAGAAGTCCGTTACGAAAAATAAAACTTGTTGCCACAGAAACGAGTACGACCAGCAGCGCCCCAACAACATGACAAAAGTGCGATGGGGAAAATTCTGAGTTTGTGTCTCCTCGTCGAAGAACGGGAACTTAATTACTGGGGCCATACGGAGCACTGGTTCACCACAGAGTACGCGCATGATCAACGAGACAAAGAAACCAGCCAGGCTGCCATAGCCGTTTGTTTGTGGCATCCACAAGACGAGGGTCAGTTGAGGGAATAAAATAACGTACATGAGATCCGAGCACATAACGAAGAGACCGTAGATCGTCGTGGAGAAGATGGCGATCAATGTGCTCAGGGTTCCGACAACAATGATTGACACTCTCAGCACCCACATCAGTTCCCGCTCTGTTGCCTGGGGATGAATGTAAAATGAAATTATTATTTTTTAAATGCAGGATTAAATATTTTACTTTAGATAATCTGTTGCTGTGCTTTACTATCTTCATCTCTCCAGCGAAAAAAAAACTCTCATGATAATCTACTACTTCTACCCCCTCTACGAGGAAACAGTCACTGTTTAAAGTAAAACATTCTGGGCAATTTTCCTTAAATTAGTTCCGAGTGGAAACAGCCACTGTTTAAAGTAAAACATTCTGGGCAATTTTCCTTAAATTAGTTCCGAGTGGAAACAGTCATTGTTTAAAGAAAAACATTCTGGGTAATTTTCCATGTATTAGTTCTTAGTGGAAACAGTCATTGTTTAAAGTAAAACATTCTGGGCAATTTTCCTTAAATTAGTTCCGAGTGGAAACAGTCACTGTTTAAAGTAAAACATTCTGGGCAATTTTCCTTAAATTAGTTCCGAGTGGAAACAGTCACTGTTTAAAGTAAAACATTCTGGGTAATTTTCCATGCATTAGTTCTTAGTGGAAACAGTCATTGTTTAAAGAAAAACATTCTGGGCAATTTTCCATGCATTAGTTCTTAGTGGAAACAGTCATTGTTTAAAGTAAAACATTCTGGGTAATTTTCCTTGCATTAGTTCTAGTGGAAACAGTCATTGTTTAAAGTAAAACATTCTGTGCAATTTTCCTTGCATTAGTTCTAGTGGAAACAGTCATTGTTTAAAGTAAAACATTCTGGGCAATTTTCCTTGCATTAGTTCCGAGTGGAAACAGTCACTGTTTAAAGTAAAACATTTTGGGCAATTTTCCGTGCATTAGTTCCGAGTGGAAACAGTCATTGTTTAAAGTAAAACATTCTGGGCAATTTTCCTTACATTAGTTCCTAGTGGAAAGAGTCATTGTTTAAAGTAAAACATTCTGGGCAATTTTCCTTACATTAGTTCCTAGTGGAAACAGTCATTTTTTATAGTAAAACAATTTCATTGAATTAGTTCCTAGTGGAAACAGTCATAATAGTCAATGTTGCAATTACTCTTGTGAGTGAAACAAGCATGTCAGTTTACTGTTTTAAGTGTTGTTTGTGCCTGCAAATAAAACATTGACGACAATTTACTATGTACATTATATCTACGAAACAAACTATCGTGATAGTCACAGCTTGAACTGTTATCACAATAAAATTGGTCAAGATTACGAAGTGATTTGATAGTTTACTGCTTAGAGTTTAGATGTAACAGAAGGGAAATAGTCAAGATTTGATAGTTTACTGCTTTGAGTTTAGATGTACCACGAAGGAAACAGTCATGATTTGATACTTTACTGCTTAGAGTTTAGATGTAACACGAAGGAAACAGTCATGATTTGATATTTTACTGCTTAGAGTTTAGATGTAACACGAAGGAAACAGTCATGATTTGATATTTTACTGCTTAGAGTTTAGATGTAACAGAAGGGAAATAGTCAAGATTTGATAGTTTACTGCTTTGAGTTTAGATGTACCACGAAGGAAACAGTCATGATTTGATACTTTACTGCTTAGAGTTTAGATGTAACACGAAGGAAACAGTCATGATTTGATATTTTACTGCTTAGAATTTAGATGTAACACGAAGGAAACAGTCATGATTTGATATTTTACTGCTTAGAGTTTAGATGTAACACGAAGGAAACTGTTAAGATTTTATAGTTTACTGCCGGCGACATATCGTTTTGGGGGCCTCGGTAGTCTTGTTGGTAAAAGCACCCGACTACACTACCGACGTTCGGACAACTCGAGTTCGATTCCCGCTGGGAGCAGTGTGAGTTGTACTCGTGGTTTTGAAGAAAAAAAAATACCCCCACGGTCGACCCAGCCGTTGGCAGAAATGTGTACCAGGGTATTACCCTAGGAAGGTGAGGAATGTCGCCTCGCGTCTGAGTTTCGATGCTTGAGGCGACACTATCTGGATAGGCCGAACATTTCTGGATAGGCGGCCGAGCACTTATGGGTGTAAACTCGCGTGCTAAGACGCCGGTTCAAGTCTCGTACTTTACCTTTACCTTTAGTTTACTGCTTACAGTTTAGATTGCCAAGGGCTGCAACCCCCAGATTACTGTACAACTCAAATAATTAAAGCTCCGCGGAAGCAAATATGGAATCCTCTTTCTGAATAATCTAATCTGAAGATACTATTTTTAGGTGCTCTTTATAACATTATCAATCAATTGATGTATTGTAGAATTTAATTTATTTATGAGTAGATTATGTCGAGTAACACCCTGTCGAGTATACTGTTTTAATTCATTCTATTTTAATAAGGTGAATATATTTCGCTATTGTAATTAATTCTAGTCTCCTCTCGGAATCAAAGTTGAGAGACAAGGGAATGTCAGTAGATGAATAATACACCATTGACTGCACTTAGACTCTCTCCCCCTGGATTTTTGGTCTGGGTTTACACCCATAGCCGTCACACTCTCCCGAGTTCTCTCACAAGGCGGCACACGAACTGGACAAGAAAGGCGCTGTGAAAATTAGGCATTCGCTCGTACAGGGGTGAAAACAGTGACTTATTACAGAAAGATATATCTGGATTGAAAAGAAGAACAGATACCCCACTTTCACAATCCACCAACCCATTAGAAGCTAAACAACCGCAACAGGTATGAACACAGCACTAATCTAAGCAGCATACCGCGTATAACTGACATATTTCTAAACAATACACGATGTATCGGAAACACACACGGACGCCACCTTAAACAATTTAACGTAACATCCACATATAAATAAGATGCAGAATCGCGGTAAAAATTTGCAGTTTAAATATTGATTTGACATGAAGAAAACAAAGTGACCACAAAGAATGGAGAAAGTGATCACAGTGAAGAGAAAGAGAGTGTGATTACTAGGAAAAAATAACGTGATAAGATAAAAGGATTGGGGGAGAGGAGGTTGGTGAGGGGCCTCGTGACAAGGAAATTAAAGGTGTATTCCTCCGCTTACCAAAACAAGAGAAATTGTTCTGAAGGAAGAACCTGTCCTAGCTGCTCTTTACATTAGACACTTTACGTTCAGCAAAGCCATTTACGTAAATCATCACATGGTAAACATTTCTGTTCTTGCAACAACAACATAATTCCAAACACCTATGGGTTGTCGAGAGTGTAACAAGATTAGCTTTACGTAGGTATTGAACTTTGGCCAACCATTACCTTGGGCCTGATGATGTCATGGTATATATTCTTGGTGAAGATGGAGCTGCTGGACAAAATGGTCGAGTCACATGACGACATGACCGCAGCAGAGACGGCCCCGATTCCTATAATGGCTACTGGAAGTGGTGTCAAGTAGTGTAAAGCCAAAGGCAGAATAAAACTTCGCATCTCGTCAGGAATTGGAATTGGTCCTTCATAGTCGGTGGCGTTCCAATCTGTGATAGGAATAAAATAACGTATATGGCATGACTTATATGGTATGGTATATATGGTATGACGTATATGGGTATGACTTATGTGGTTTAATTAGCTTGAAACGTAAATTACTCATCGACGGAAAATATACAAGTACCTCGTAAGTCGGAGTTACCTGCCTGTGGGGCGAGGGACAACTGTGCACACGGTTGCAAGGGAAAACGGATTAATATGCAGAATTTTGCAAAAAAAAAATTATTTTTAAAATCCCCATCTTTGGCAGTGTTCCCTAGCGTTTGGTTTTCGTGGCAAGGCGCTGTGCCACAGAGTACGGGTTCGATCCCGCTTCGGTCCATATATTGTCATTTTTTTCCGAGTCCTGTAAACATATCTCTTCCTCTGAATTGATTCGCTGATTATCGCCTCGGAAGTTTCCCTCTATAATAATAGTCATTTATTATTATTTTTCTCCCTATATTCGTAGCGCCTGGCTTCATTTCCTTTCACCTGCAAATTTTGTTTTCTGAATTTGATATCAACGCTGCCTCGAATGTTGCGGTACCGTTTTCTATTTTTATTCTCCATGCATTGCGATCTGCAGCCAGATCCTCTCAGTTTCTTTTACTGATAGAGAATTCATATAAGCATCGTTCTATCTCAGGACTGATCTGCCCTTTGGTCTCTTTCATCCCTATGTTCGCCTTACAATGTTTGTTTGAGAATACGATTGTTTGCCATTCTTCTTACATGACACAACCACATTAGTCTCCGACCCCTAAGTGTTACCATGATGGATGGGATTTGTGCTCGTTGCAAGACATTAAAATTGGTTATTTTGCCCAGCCATCTGATGTTCATTATCTTGCGAAGGCAACGCACATGAAAGCTGTGTAACATTTACTCATACCCTGTATAGGTAGTCCAAGTTTCTGATCCGTATAAATGTGTACTATGCACACAAATTTGGTAAATTTTAATCCTTGTTCTGAGTGCCAGTTTGGTGTTGGCCTATTCTCCATCTTTAAGTTTACCAAATATGGAAGCTGCCTTTCCGATTCAGCAATTTATTTCTTCTCAAGGGAGACAGTGGTTGTGATCATAGAACCGAGATAAGTGAACTTTCTCACAGATTCAAGGGGTATGTTATTTATTGTTATAACTGAGGGAATGGCTACACTTTGTTGAAGCACTACAGTTTCAGTATACTTATTGACAGGGATAATGAATCACATGTTCTAGCTAGATTGTCAGCCATTGAATGCAGGACGGACTCATCGTGAACAACCAGTGTTGCATCATCAACAAACAACCAGTGTAGTATCATCAACGTACAACCAGTGCTGCATCATCAACGTACAACCAGTGTTGCATCATCAACAAACAACCAGTGTAGTATCATCAACGTACAACCAGTGCTGCATCATCAACAAACAACCAGTGTTGCATCATCAACAAACAACCAGTGTTGTATCATCAACGTACAACCAGTGTTGCATCATCAACAAACAACCAGTGTAGTATCATCAACGTACAACCAGTGCTGCATCATCAACGAACAACCAGTGTTGCATCATCAACGTACAACCAGTGCTGTATCGTCAACGAACAACCAGTGTTGTATCATCAACGTACAACCAGTGCTGTATCATCAACGAACAACCAGTGTTGCATCATCAACGTACAACCAGTGCTGTATCATCAACTAACAACCAGTGCTGCATCATCAACGTACAACCGGTGCAGTATCATCAACGAACAACCAGTGCTGTATCATCAACGAACAACCAGTGCTGTATCATCAACGAACAACCAGTGCTGTATCATCAACGAACAACCAGTGATGTATCATCAACGAACAACCAGTGCTGTATCATCAACGAACAACCAGTGCTGTATCATCAACGTACAACCAGTGCTGTATCATCAACGAACTACCAGTGCTGCATCATCAACGAACAACCGGTGCTGTATCATCAACGAACAACCAGTGCTGTATCATCAACGAACAACCAGGGCTGTATCATCAACAAACAACCAGTTCTATATCATCAACGAACAACCGGTGCTGTATCATCAACGAGCAAATAGTGCTATGTCATCAAAGAACAACAGTGCTGTATCATCAACGAACAACCGGTGCTATATCATCAACGAATAACCAGTGCTATATCATCAACGAACAACCAGTGCTGTGTCATCAACGAACAACCGGTGCTGTATCATCAACGATCAACCGGTGCTGTATCATCAACGAGCAACTAGTGCTATATCATCAACGAACAACCGGTGCTGTATCATCAACGAACAACCAGTGCTATATCATCAACGAACAACCAGTGCTATATCATCAACGAACAACCGGTGCTGTATCATCAACAAGCAACTAGTGCTATGTCATCAAAGAACAACCAGTGCTGTATCATCAACGAACCACCGGTGCTATATCATCAACGAACAACCAGTGCTATATCATCAACGAACAACCGGTGCTGTATCATCAACGAGCAACTAATGCTATATCATCAACGAACAACCAGTGCTGCATCATCAACGAACAACCAGTGCTGTATCATCAACGAACAACCAGTGCTATATCATCAACGAACAACCGGTGCTGTATCATCAACGAACAACCGGTGCTGTATCATCAACGAACAACCAGTGCTGTATCATCAACGAACAACCGGTGCTGTATCATCAACGAGCAACCGGTGCTGTATCATCAACGAACAACCAGTGCTGTATCATCAACGAACAACCAGTGCTGTATCATCAACGAACAACCGGTGCTGTATCATCAACGAACAACCAGTGTTGCATCATCAACGAGCAACTAGTGCTGCATCATCAACGAACAACCAGTGCTGTATCATCAACGAACAACCAGTGCTGTATCATCAACGAACAACCGGTGCTGTATCATCAACGAACAACCAGTGCTATATCATCAACGAACAACCAGTGCTGCATCATCAACGAGCAACTAGTGCTGCATCATCAACGAGCAACTAGTGCTGCATCATCAACGAACAACCAGTGCTATATCATCAACGAACAACCAGTGCTGTATCATCAACGAGCAACTAGTGCTGTATCATCAACGAGCAACTAGTGCTGTATCATCAACGAGCAACTAGTGCTGTATCATCAACGAACAACCAGTGCTATATCATCAACGAACAACCAGTGCTGTATCATCAACGAGCAACTAGTGCTGTATCATCAACGAGCAACTAGTGCTGTATCATCAACGAGCAACTAGTGCTGTATCATCAACGAGCAACTAGTGCTGTATCATCAACGAGCAACTAGTGCTGTATCATCAACGAACAACTGGTGCTGTATCATCAACGAACAACCAGTGTTGCATCATCAACGAGCAACTAGTGCTGCATCATCAACGAACAACCAGTGCTGTATCATCAACGAACAACCAGTGCTGTATCATGAACGAACAACCGGTGCTGTATCATCAACGAACAACCAGTGCTATATCATCAACGAACAACCAGTGCTGCATCATCAACGAGCAACTAGTGCTGCATCATCAACGAGCAACTAGTGCTGCATCATCAACGAACAACCAGTGCTATATCATCAACGAACAACCAGTGCTGTATCATCAACGAGCAACTAGTGCTGTATCATCAACGAGCAACTAGTGCTGTATCATCAACGAGCAACTAGTGCTGTATCATCAACAAGCAACTAGTGCTGTATCATCAACGAACAACCAGTGTTGCATCATCAACGAGCAACCAGTGCTGTATCATCAACGAGCAACTAGTGCTGCATCATTAGCGAATAGAAGTTCCTTGATTAGGGTCTCTAAGGCAGTGAAAAATATTTGGAACATGAAGTGTCAAGGACACATCCCTGTTTGACTCCACAACTCATCTCAAAGGGCTGTGAAGATCTGCCGTCGAACTGGATGGTGGCAGACATATTTTTGTGAAGTGACTTCATCATGTTGAGTAATGTAGGAGAGCAGCCAACATTTACAGCACCTTGTATAGACCTGCTCTACTCACGGTGCTCACATCATCTGTGAGATCCACGAAGGCCGTAAAACAAGGCCTGTTCTGTTCCTTGTAACTTCTGGAACAGAGTTGGCAGACAGTAAAAATCATGTTGGTTGTTGATTGACCATCTCTATAACCGCACTGTGTCTCAGGAAGGATACGTTTTGCCAGTTGAGTAGGCGCTTTAACTCTTTCAGTACGGACGGTTTTTATCAATCCAGCGGTAGAGATTTCAGAGACACAATTTTGCATGGTTTTAAATATCAATCTACATGTTTATATTTATTTAACACTTAAGATGTGATATCTGAGTTTTTAGATAAATAAACAAGGAATCATATTTCACCAATACCAAGAATATACAAGACCTAGAAAAAAATATATGGATTGATGACATACACTAATCAAATTGTGAGTGACGCACTGTGCGGCTAAACGTATGTGATCGAAATCGGCATAGCGTATGGTGCGTCGAAGCGTACAGAAAGAGTTAAAACAGTTGCTGCGAATGCATTTCCAGTTATACTCGAGAGGGAGGTACACTTATAGTTGTTACGATCGCCCTTGTCACCTTCGTTTTTGTATATAATTACAATCTTTCATGTACTGGGGTATATCTTCACTTCATCAACATTGGACTAAAAGTTTGTAGAGATATGGCAGGAGTGTTTCAAGATTTTCCTTGAGTACTTCGGCTGGGATGTTGTCGTTATCAGTAGCTTTTCCGCTTGTGAGGTAGTGAATGACATCATGAAGTTCCGTATAAGTGGGTTCATTGTCCTATTCGGTCAGCACTGAGTGTTTTTGGACCAGCTCCTCGTACACATGTGTCTTACTATTTTATCTGAATATAGAAGCTCTTGATATGGGCGATAAGAAATGTGACGACGCTGAGCCGCATCGGTTACGGGTCCATAAGGCGCTAACATCAAAGTCCCATTTTTTTTTTTTTTGCTATATCATCTCAATAGATTTAGGTTTGGGAATGCCTTTTTTAAAAAAAACCTGGTTTAAAGATGTCGATTTTCTTCTTTGTTAACCTTTCGTTTAAACTTTCGTATTATCATGTTTTACCGTCCGAAAACAAACAGGTACGAACTATCTTAACTGTGCTACTACTCTTGTCTCTTTTGTTTGGCTTACATAAACACACGACTAAAAGGGAGGCTGATATTTACCAGTTGCAGCTCCAGCAATGCCCATGATGATTGGTGGAATACCTAGAAGCAGACTAAAGATACCTCCAATAATAGTGGACACCCAGGCCACACGAACGTTACGACAAGCCAGCACACGTTGATACAGAGCCTAGACAGAAGATTATTATAGATAAATAACTCATTTTTAAGTTTAAACATTTATCACTACGCTTTCAATACATTTGTTCCTTTTTTAAGTTTTCTCATTGTTACTGTCTTCTTCGATTCTATTTGTTACCTACGTGTTCTGGAACAACAATGTATGTGTGCATTACTTTCTTCTTTTTTTTTTACATACTGTCCATATCTGACAGGTTAAACAAAAATACAAAAAACTACAGCTACGATGTTCTCACTCTCTGACACAAAAAAACAACAATAAATCTGAAAGATCTGACAATACTCAATTATTTTACATACGTCATATTGTAATCTATATTTTAGCACGTTCCCTATTTTATAAGCCTGTTAAACATGTTTGTTTTTTTACTAAACCAAGCTCACTTTGGTAGCTTGTCGAATTGCTATTGTTTTTTTTTCGACCGGTATATTTTTTTTTTAATATAGCCAAGTGACACAAGTAAATGTGTGTTTAGTTACCTGCCAAGGAATGCCGCCCAATATACAAAGCAGGTAAACATCAATGTATGAACCAATTGTATGGACAGGAATCTCTCCGAGCCAGGTGTCAGACACACGTGACAGGTCTACGGCAGGATGTACCAGGCAGAAGGGAAAGGTCACCACCTGTTTGTTAAATTAATTAGGAAAACGAGCTTAAAACATGCGCTGAAGGTTAAACAAACAAGATATACGTTGATTATAATGTCTTGCTTTTTTGGTCATGTGTGTTAGGATCATCATTACTACACTCTAAGAACATCCATAGATGCTCCTATCTTCTTTCAATTCTTGAGAACATCCGAGAAGAACTTAATTTCAATATCAAGCTGAGACAGCCACGTCAAGTGAACATTTGTCGCACCCACGCGCACGAACTCTTACAAAGGACAAGACGTAGGGTTCGATCCCAACCAAGAGCTTTCGGGTTCATCCAGCCTTAAATGGGAACCGGATTGTTTTCTGGGAAAGTAAAGCGGCACGGGCGTAATACCGACCACATTACCTCAAAAATCATGTACTGAAGGTCTGTAAAATTTATGGTCACTAACACCATATTCCCTATACGCCACTTGGTGTGACGGGGGCTCTTCACTTTACTTTACTTACACGCACGAACTCCGTTGCACGACCTACTATCGATAAAACAAAAGGGTCCGTTACTGGTCAGAATTCAACACCTAAGTTATAGGTAACATAATCTATTGAGTTCTTCTGTAGCATTGTGGCAAATATGACAGGTCACGAAAGTGACTGGCAGGGATGGCGCATGTCAATTCTTAAACAATTTCGGTAGTACAAAGTCGATTGTATTTATAACTAGTTTCATGTTCTACCTCAATGCACTCTCGATTGTCTCAATGGTGCTTAATCATTTTAAACAAATGATAATACGAAAGTGCAATGTGCAGGTTTAATTGTTTCAACTTCTGGCTGATTAAAGGATACAGGTTACATTGTGTGACCGTTTACTGGCGATTATGGAGTTAGTGCCCATATTTATTCATGAAGAATGGCACATTTATGAGTGACGTTGTCAACTTCAAGTGACAACGCGCAACTGAAAAAAAATGAATGTACCTATACTCATTAATTATCAACAGAGTTATCCAAAGATGCAGGGCTTCCTTGAGGGAATTTTTTATCAGTGAGAAAACTGGTAAAATGTGGCTGCATATCGTACCACATGAAGAACAAAAATAAAAAAAATGGCACATCAACTCTCAAGACAGTGCTGATATAAAATTCAGAAGACACGGCGCAAGAAAAAAGAGACAAGGCCAGGTACCGCAAATACACCTTGTTCATTCTGTGGATGGATCTGTCTGTCCAAGATTGGCAAATTCAGCCACGAGAGATGCTGTTCAGTAAAACAGCACCCAGTATGAGACACTAATACTTTACCAAACTACTGACTTATCATGATTGCTTGCTACCAACCGTCTGTCAAGACACCGAAAGCCATATATAAAAAAAATGATGCCATGACTATGAAAATGCCAGATTAAGAGGAAGACCGAGAAAAAGATGGATAAAAGGAATACTAGAGTCACTAGGAGGGATAACACCAGAAGAGGCCAACATAAGAGCAAAGAATCGATCACAGATTGTATCTCCCCTCGACGCCAACGGCAATTGAGGAAGGATAGAAGAAGAAGAAGAGGATGCCATGACCATTTTGAAAAGTCTATTGAATTAATAAATGGCACAGTTGATGTCTCTCCACTAATATTGTTATTCTTATTCTACAAAGAAAAATAAACGTACTAACCAGCCCAATCACAATAAAGAAGAGCTGTATGACGTCAGTGTATGCCACGGCGTACAGGCCACCAAAGAAAGTGTAAATAATGGCGACTGCAGCAGAGATGACAATGGCCAATGTGGCATTCATGTCCAGAATAATGGCAATGGTAGCACCTTTAGTAGACAACACAACGAATTCATCATGATTTATGAGATAACTATGACGATGGTAGTGTTGATGGTTACCTCATATAGCAAAATATTGTTTATGTCTTTGATAAGTCCTAACAAAAAAAATAGTTTAGAACAACGAAATGATGTATAGAATTATGAGAATTAATCTAGGAAACGAAATGGTGTATAGAATTATGAGAATTAATCTAGGCAACGAAATGATGTATAGAATTATGAGAATTAATCTAGACAACGAAATGATGTATAGAATTATGAGAATTAATCTAGACAACGAAATGATGTATAGAATTATGAGAATTAATCTAGGCAACGAAATGGTGTATAGAATTATGAGAATTAATCTAGACAACGAAATGATGTATAGGATTATGAGAATTAATCTAGACATCGAAATGATGTATAGAATTATGAGAATTAATCTAGGCAACGAAATGGTGTATAGAATTATGAGAATTAATCTAGGCAACGAAATGATGCATAGAATTATGAGAATTAATCTAGGCAACGAAATGATGCATAGAATTATAAGAATTAATCTAGGCAACGAAATGATGTATAGAATTATGAGCATTAATCTAGACAACGAAATGATGTATAGAGTTATGAGAATTAATCTAGGCAACGAAATGATGTATAGAATTATGAGAATTAATCTAGGCAACGAAATGATGTATAGAATTATGAGAATTAATCTAGACAACGAAATGATGTATAGAATTATGAGAATTAATCTAGACAACGAAATGATGTATAGAATTATGAGAAATAATCTAGACAACGAAATGATGTATATAATTATGAGAATTAATCTAGACAACGAAATGATGTATAGAATTATGAGAATTAATCTAGACAACGAAATGATGTATAGAATTATGAGAATTAATCTAGGCAAGGAAATGATGTATAGAATTATGAGAATTAATCTAGACAACGAAATGATGTATAGAATTATGAGAATTAATCTAGGCAACGAAATGATGTATAGAATTATGAGAATTAATCTAGGCAACAAAATGATGTATAGAATTATGAGAATTAATCTAGGCAACGAAATGATGTCTAGTAATCCTACGATTATTTCACGCAAGAAAATTATGCATACAATACTGAAAACTATTTTAGAGAAAATCCAAAACAAAAAATCTAGCAATTATCCTAGACAACAAAATGAAATATAAAAAAATTAACAGTTGTTCTGGACAATGAAATATAAAAGAAAAACCAATTATTTTGGACAACAAAATGAAATGTGAATATTAGCAGTTGATCAATACGATAAAACTAAAAACAAAATGCTAACAGTTGTTCTAGACAATGAAACTAGATATAAAAAAAAAATAACTAAGACAAACAAAGAATGTGGTTTGAATACAAATAATAAAAAAGCTAAGACCGTATTTATAAACAGAGATAAAATAAAAATCATAAAGGTTAATATCAAAGTATTTGGAAAGAACCTGGAAAGAGTTAAAGAATATAAATATCTTGGATATATTATAACAAGTGATGGAAAATGTAAGACAGAAATAAAAAAAAAAGGAATAGGAATGGCAAAAAATGTAATTTTAGCAACACGAAAAATATACTCACGCTATTTCCTTCCTTTTTTACGTTCAGCCTTTGAGTAAAGGAATAGTTAGACTTCTTTGTCATCCGCCCTTAAAAGGACGATAAGTGGAGGTAAATGCGTTGTGTTGTCGTTTGTAGTAAAACTGTGATACTTGCCCCTTTCGGCACACAAAACATCCGTCAACAGCATGACGTTTTTAAATCTTTCCTTGCCTTCCCTTTCGATCATTGCACACTTGCCCAGACTTGTCTGTTACTAGGGCCATCGAGAAGAGGTGGAGCCTGCATAGTTCACCGAGCCCGGTGAGAGGAAATCAGCTGTGAGTAGCTGGCAGCTTCAACTCTCTTGTTTGCCGTGCACCTTTGCGACAAACACCCCCCCCCTCCCCCCTTAAATCAAAATAAATAACTCCGAAAATAATTTAGCAAAAGCAAAGTGTTAAATCTGCTCAAAATTCCTGTAATGATGCATAATATAGAAGCATCTGGGACCTGAATTTGTAAGAAAATTTGAGAGAATTGGGAGGAAAGAGAAGACAAGCATTGAAGTATTGAGTCAGGTTAAAACAAAACAGAATTTGATACAATTCAAAAAAGACAACTGGAATTGTGGGGATATATGAAGAGATACAATGTCATAATAAAGGTAATCTTGGAGGGGAAAGTATAAGGTAGACGAGGCCGATGCAGACCAAGACTAAAATGAAATGATAACATCAAAGAATGGACAGGTGAGTCTATGACAATGTGCACTATCCAGGTAAGAGACAGAGTAAAATGGGGCCCATGGTATATAGCGTTCTATGTGTAAACGGCATCCACTGAATAAATGAACTATTTTCAAAAGCAAAGCGATGCATGTATAGATTAAAGGAGACAAAATAGTGTATAGATAAAGTAATAGTAATACCGACTATATTTTCAGTTGCTTAAAAAAAAGTATTAAAATCTCCAATAACAGCTGTTGTATGTGCCTTCATGTTTGAGGTAATGACGTTCCACTAATTATGTTCCTGTTTGGGTTCTAATATATTTCTTCTGTGAACAGTTTAAGATTGTTCTTTCTTTTATTCGAGGACCGACGTTGTTCAGATTACTTAGTTTTCATGCTAACTGCTGTTAATTAAATGTTATTGCTATTAAATAATACTCCGAATCGCTACTGTCGATGTTGTTAGTAAATAGACTGTTCATTGCTGTTGTTGCTAATTGTTTGTTCTTGTTACCAGATGATATGAGTTGATGCAGTGTCACAAACGAATTCATTCGAACATAAACATAATCATCGCAGTGACCATTAAATGTTCAATTCATACTGTAACAAATCTTCATTATCTTATTTGCCTTGCGTAGACGCACCTCCTTTTGTGGGCACATTTTTGAGGTGAAGAACTTTAACACTGAATATTACAATAAATTTGCAAAGTAAAACATGGGTCTAATTTCAACAAATAACCTAATCTGCCTGTGAAAGAATACATTCTAATCTATATTATGTGCAGAGCTAATTGTAAACCTCTTCTAAATCACAATCTGGGCACGCGTTAAACAAATTGTCATCTGTACAATCCATTCAGTACATTACAAATGCCACAATGCATAACAATCAAAAACAGCGGCAATTTTGCCTAATCAGCACAGCAGGATGAAACATGTTCGTTATCATACTCAACCACACGTGGCTTCTGTCCTATGTTATATCAACGCATGCGTTGTTGTTGAGCTATGACTTGCCAATAGATTTTAGAAAATCAAACAAAATAAATTTAACACACCTAAAAGTCGTAACTTCAAATTAGAAGTTTTTCAAGAATACACTTGTGATAGTCGACGACAGCGCAAGTTATGTGCCTGATATTTTTAGAAATGAAAGAAAAAAGAAATCTGACTGTCAGCATATAAGACGCATTCTGTATTTCATGTTTACTTTCACAGACATAAAATCCGGCTATTACGTCGACAAATCCAGTAATTTGAATCTTGTCAATTTTATTTATCTCTTTGTTACACCTGGAGTCTGTAGAAATGTGGATTTACAGAAGAATGTTGAGAATACCATGGGCAGCTAAGAAGAGTCCTGAAAATGTCCCTAAAGAGACCAAAGCAAAAAGAAAGCTAATTTCCAATATTAGGAAGAAACAATAATCATTTTTTGGCCATGTAATGAGAAGAGAACAACTGGAATATATTGTATCAACAGGGAAAATTTAGGGACGAAAAGATAGTGGGAAGCAAAGAAAAAAAATACCAGACAGCTTAAGAGAATGACTTTGCAAAAGGTCAACAACAGAAATGATAAATAACTGTCGAGATCGAAAGTTGTGGAGAGACATGATCACCCACGCCAGCAGGCTCGGTACTTGATGATGATGATGATGATGATTTGTTACACTTCCAGCTTCTTCAAATTATTTTTTCTTTTTACACCTTTCTTTTTCCCACATGTTTTCTCCTTTCGCCTTGCGAGTAAAGTGTACTAGGTTTGCACTTGACCGCCTTCCTGACATTGTTTATTCATCGAATTCACAGAAATCAGCGACTATTTTATAGCAGGAACCAACTGCTAAGACTAACGAGCACTTCTTATCAAATTTCGTATCTTGTTTACCATTTCTTCGAATAAATATCCCCCAGGGCCGTTATGTTCTTTGTGTTTGAACATTTTCATCTTCTTAAAAGAAATTAAAGAATTAATTTAATTCTTTGTGTTTGTTTTTCGATGTTCACTTTTTCATGTGAATTCTAGAAGGGCCTCATTTTGCAATTTTATAAAGACATTCTGAATTTACACCCTAAGCCAAACACACTCAGCTAAAGCATTTTTCACTGAACAATATTTGTTCACTCCTGCATCCCCCTAAAGTAAGGGAGAATTGATAGACGACACAAATTTGAACGACGTTTCGGCTCAATAAGCCTTCAGCAGGCACAGATAAACAAGACACACTCAGATATGTAAGTGAATAAAACGAATCCTACATAGCTCACTAGTACAGAAATAAAGTACCATGCCGTGAGGTAACTGGTTGATGTTATTCCTCTCCTCTTACCTAAAGCAGAAAGAACAGCAGCTCCCCAGAACATGTCGCCCAGCAACTGAGGTATAAATAATAAGGCACCAACTTTCTTGCCGAATTTCAATTGAAACGGGTCAAACAGAGTGATGTACCCCTGTCGTCGTATCTTGGGCGCGTAGAAGCAACCCGCTGAGGAATGAACGGTTAATTAATAAAAGTGACAGAATACCTTGTATATAAATTCAATGAGAATTACAAGTTCATAAAAGTGAAATAATACTCGTAAATAAATTCCTCCGTAGAAAAACATTAAGATGCGTAGAAAAACATTAAGAGACGTAGAAACACATTAAGATATATGGAAAAAAATTAATGTACGCAGAAAAACATTACGATACGTAGAAAAATATTAAGATATATGGAAAAAGATTATGGTACATAGAAAAACATTACGGTACGTAGAAAAACATTAAGATACATACAAGTTGACAAAGGAAAGTGGTAAATAACAATAGCTCGATACAAGTGTAGCTTATGATGAATCAATAAGGTCTGTCAATAACAAATACTTGAACAAAAATAAAATACAAAATACCAAAGCTGTCAGAAAAACCATGCTTACTACTAATTGAACAGAAATGAACAAGTAACAATGTTTAGACTCCTAAAAGACCGTAACCGAGTGATGTACCATCTTTTCAAAATCCTAAGGATATGAACTTCTGATGAATGTGAGAATGCTCTTCTCTCAACGCTGGTACTATACTGGTGCAAGTTGTATTGGCATGTCACAAGCCTTGAGCTGGCAAACGGCTTCCTTCTAACTTATTTATTGATTTCTAAAGGTGTTCGCAGAATAATAATAATAATAATAATAATAATAATAATAATAATAAGAGATATTAACTTACTTTGTAGATTTGTATTTCTTCGCTTGAACTGCAGATTAAACTACCTCACATCAACAATGTGTTATTGTCACTCCTTGTTTCATTCTAATAGTCCCTCATTCGTTGCCGAGTGTTGCCAAAAAAGTTGATCTTTATATGTTCGCTTCAGTCGGTGTTACTTCATATTGTTGTTGAAGGGAGCTTGTTTCTATGTTGTCTTTACTGGTTGCAGCTGTTATTGATCCTTTCTCTAATAAAGTGACTCCACTTGATTTTCTACAGGTCATTTTGTCTGTAAATTGACTTGACTTAGCAACCGGAAGTACTATGTCGTGGTCGCATCTTTTCCGTTTTCCTTGTATTATCTGTATTATGTTGAAGGGAGGAAGGAAGGAACAAAAGAAAAGAAAGAAATTAAGAGAAAAATCAACTAAATTAGAAGGAAGAAAGAAACATTTGAAGGTTGGAAAAAAGGAAGATAAAATCTTACACAATATAAAGGCCACGAAGTATCCCAGGGGCGCAACAGTTTGGAGAACGCCATGAGAGGCCGCAGATTCCGCCGAGCCTAGAATATATCCTCCTCCCACACTTGTTGCTGAATAACAAAATAATAGACCGCTTTAATTAGCAGTATCAATATCATGAAAACAGCAAATAATACACTTTTATTGACATCAATAACATTTTAATAATAATCTTCATATTGTCTAATCTACAAATGTTATGAAGAGTTGTGGGGAGATGTAATTTTCTACCCAAGTCGAGGCAAATCGTAAAAGAAGTTATAGCCACTATAGGGTATATGTGATATCATATCTTTATCTGCTGTTTTGGGTCTCCTTTGAATAAAGAAGCCAGATCGTAGGCTGCTATAAGCAAAGTAGATGGCTAAGCTCCATTATCCTGGTCTGATCGAACATGTTTTTCTTCATTTTTATGAATACCCACCGAGAGAGTCAGGAATACCCACCGAGAGAGTCAGGAATACCCACCGAGAGAGACAGGAATGCTCATCGAGAGAGTCAGGAATACCCACCGAGAGAGTCAGGAATACCCACCGAGAGAGTCAGGAATACCCACCGAGAGAGTCAGGAATACCCACCGAGAGAGTCAGGAATACCCACCGAGAGAGTCAGGAATACCCACCGAGAGAGTCAGGAATACCCACCGAGAGAGACAGGAATGCTCATCGAGAGAGTCAGGAATACCCACCAAGAGAGTCAGGAATAAGCACCGAGACAGTCAGGAATACCCACAGAGAAAGTCAGGAATATCCACCGAGGAAGTCAGGAGTACCTATAGAGAAAGTCAGAAATAACCACCAAGAAAGTCAAGAATACCCACAAAGAGAGTCAGGAATACCAACCGAGAGATTCAGAAATACTCACCGAGAAAATCAGGAATACCCACCGCGGGAGTCAGGAATACCCACCGAGAAAGTCAGGAATGCACACTGAGAAAATCAGGAATACCCACCAAGAGAGTCAGGAATATCTACAGAGAGAGTCAGGAATACCCACCGAGAGAGTCAGGAATATCTACAGAGAGAGTCAGGAATACCCACCGAGAGAGTCAGGAATACCCACCGAGAAAATCAGGAATACCCACCGAGAGAGTCTGGAATGATTTACTAGAACAGACAATTAGTGATAAAGTTTTGTGTTGACCTTATATTTAGAAAACGTAGCACATATTCTGAGAAAGTGTCAGAAAAATGCTGTAAGTAAAAAAAAAAAGTAAAGTACCCCGTCACGCCAAGTGGCGTATAGGGAAATATGGTGTTAGTGACCGTATATTTTTACAGACCTTCAGCACATGATTTTTGGGGTAATGTAGTCAGTATTACGCCCGTGCTGCTTTACTTTCACAGAAGAAATCCGGTACCCATTTAAGGCTGGGTGAACCCGGAAGCCGTCGGTTGGGATCGAACCCTACCCCTTGTCCGTGGTAGTCAAGTTCACTAACCACTGAGCTATCGTGGCTCCCAGAAAAATACTGTGGACTTGGATTATAAATAACCATCCTGATGAGTCCCACTATTAAGTATTTGAGAGTAGCATTTGATAGGTCTCTTTCTTGCAATCAACACATGAGCAATGTCATATTTATGTTCTCAGTAAGTGATTATGGTTTAGGTGTGATAACTCTCTCGTCAACTCAGATGTTATGTTGGAAATGGTTCAGAATGAGGGCCTAAGAGCAGTTAATGGATGCACCAGAGATCCACCCATCCATTCATTAAGATACTGACTTAACATACTGAGCATTAGAGTGTGACATTGGTGTGTTCAGGTCCGTTCTTATTTGAAAGTGGTAAGGAACATACATAGTACACATACCACACGTAATGTCGATTTATAGAAGAATAGGAAGAATTGGATGGAAAGAAAGGAAAACAAACGATGAAATCTTAAAACATCTAAAAATGTTAAAAGAACAAGTTTAAAAAAACACACAATTCAAACAAGCCAAATGAGATTTTCGGGGCATGTTAAAAGACCTTGAGAAGAGGAAGGTTGGAACATTTGGTTACAACTGGCGAAATAGTAGGAAAGAGAGTGGACAACAAAGAGAGAAAATACTAGAGGCTTGGCGTCATGGCATGGAAAGCAGTCAACAACAGAACTGATACGATGCACTGTAGATAGAAGATTGTTGAAGGACATGATCGCCTACGCCAACCGGTATGGCACATGATGATGATGTTAAAAGACACAGCAGCCTACTAAAAGTAATCTTGGAAGTGAAAATACAGGGTAAGAGAGGCAGAGGCAGACCAAGACTAACATGGACGAGTAACACTAAAAGATAGATAAGTCAGCCTATCAAAACTTGCACCATCAAAGCAAGAGACAAAACGAAATCCCACTCCATGGTAGCCATCATTCGATGTCGAGACGGCACTCAATGATGATAAAGGAGCACAAACCATCACAAGAATGCAGAACTGGGTGCGACCAAGGCCAGGCGATTCAGGCGTGGAAAATCCTGGATGGACGAGTCCATAAGGAGAATATTAGATCCGAATGACATTATGGCTGTCAAGGATTGTATAGAAGTGGCAGCGGGGGGAAAAAACACGACTTTGTTGTGAATGATCCTCCTATATACCAGTCACAAAACTTAAAAAAAATTAGTAAAAATGTATTTTTATTGTTGTGCTAGCGTTTGTGGTAATGAAGGAGCGGACGCGCTGGTCTTAATCACCACTGGTGAGGTGAACGCACTTTAATAGATAAGGTAAATAAAACTGAAGACAAAACGCTCTCTGCTCTTTGATGAGCTTATCGCTTTAAAATGTGGCGGGAATTTAAAATTAAACAGGCCAAAAGTGAATACAAATTATGTATTGAAGAAATGTGGTGTTTATACAATCCGTGTGCCAAAGGAACTATCAGTGCAAGTAAACACTTCACAGTTTCTAATGAAGACAAAACATGTTTGTTTTAACCATCATAATCAATAAATAACATTATCACTTGAAATTATTTGTTTTTCCTTTCATGTTTGTCATTTATTTGTGTCTTTATACTGAGTCTATGTTTTAGATTATTTGTGTGTAGCAAGATCATTAAAGAAATCACAGAGATCTATTGAAGAATCAAGATTTCGTTAACGTATGTACAGATATAACAAATAGTTAAGTCATCAAATGAAGAGATATTAATCCAATTATTTGTTTCTCTCTATAATCTTGAAAATAAAAAGACTACAGAGAAAAGTAAAAGGAGATCTTTTAAAAGTAAAAGATTTTGGGACAAAGAGCGTGTAAAGAAATGTTGTTGAAGCAGTACAGATTAAGGGCAAGAGAAGTCAAGAAAGGCAAAGAGGGAAATGTAATGGAATCATGATGTTTTTTTTAAAAAATAGAGATCGGGGGAAGATTGTTAGTAGCACTAGATACCACCGGGAGCCGCGATAGCTCAGTGGTTGGTGAACTGGACTACAAAGGACAGGAAGTAGGGTTTGATCCCAACCGACGGCTCCAGTTCACCCAGCCTTAAATGGGTACCGGATTTTTTTCTGGGAAAGTAAAGCGGCACGGGCGTAATACCGACCACATTACCCCAAAAATCATGTGTCGAGGGTCTGTAAAATGTTAGGTCACTAACACCATATTCCCTATACGCCACTTGGCGTGACGGGTCTCTTTACTTTTTGTTTACTAGATACCACCCGTGATACCAATACGGGTTTAGAGCCTAGAAGTGTTTGTTATGCTGCACTCCAAAACAATTACGTTAATATATGAGGGATATCAAGGATAACTCAACATCTATGTTTGCAGCATGCGTCACAAGAGTTAATTTTAAGAGAACAAGAAGGCGAAAAAAAATAAACTTTGGGCTATATTAAACCATTAACATAACAAGGGCAATTATTTCTGAATAATTAATTGTTGGTAATTGCTGAGTGGTGTGCTAATTGCGCCAGAGTTTGGGCAGAACAAATAATCCTTTGCCCGATAAATTCGAATTACCAAAATGAGTTAAATTTAACCTGCAAAAAAATTTAATTTAACCCAAAATAATGTTTAAAACAAATCAAAATAGTGAAGTAATTCAGAAGAAGTGGACGCTAAATTTAACAGAATCAGAACATGACTCAATGAATGTACATTAATTATTAGACAGATGATAGATACAGTTTTATAAGTTTCATCCTGTCGTTTCTGTAATGTAAGAATGTCGATAGGCGGTCCGTGATATTTTTCTTTCAAATCAACGATGTTTGAGAGTATCCTGGCTGTGTGGGCTGATAGGGGCGGCATTAATGTGCCCTGGCCAGAACGGACGCCCACCCTACCTTGAGGCTTATTTCGATTTCAGATGCGTTGCTATTTATGATCGTTGTAGTAGTATTTATAATAGGATAGAATAGATCACATATAACCTATAACCATATAACCTTCTTTCCATATAGCTTGGGTCGGATCACTACCCAAAAATTAAAGTGGATGATAGCAGTACAACTATAATAACATTGACACAGACACTAATATTGCAAGTTTTTAAATTAAAAAGGATGGGGGGAGTAAATGTCAACTTGACTTGACGGTCACACGTCTAGAAATTAGGTTGATAAACCTAATCTTATCTCGGAGGCAGGTTCAGTCTATGAGAGAGATGTCACTCTTAGAGTTAATGTTAGCGTTATTTTTTTTTAAACTCAGAGGCTATCTAAATGTCAGGATGAAGTTTTAGTTTTGCCAAATGTGATTCAAAAGTCATCTAGAGTTGAACGTCACATTCACCCATTGGCTTAGAGATAACTAAGCAGAGACTGCGCCAATAAATTATGTCCACGAGACAAAGGCATTAATCTCATGCATAAGACAGTGAGGAGAGTTTTACAATGATTAGTGATGAAATATAAGAGCAACTTCCGGAAACACCGACGGATAGAAACGCCTAGAGTTAGAAACATAGAGATAGAGAACCATATCAATAAAGATATAAGTTAGAGAGAGAGAGAGAGCGAGAGAGAATCACCTTGTGAACATCAAGTTATGCCAGACATAGTTAAGTTGAGAAGTGTTTCAAATTAGATTCAGAAGTTTTGTTCTTCAGAGAACAATAGTAAGTAGATTAAGAGTAGCATTGAATAAGTCGAGGCATAGATATAGAATAACAAGTGTAAAGCAAGACGAGTTGTAATATTTTTATAGAATGAAAGATAGAATTAGAAATGTAACAGACAATATGTACTCAGAGATGCCTCAAATAAACAACGGTATTAACCTCTTGAGCGCATCCAGATCAAGAACATTGATTTTAGAATTATTAAATTATACCGTGTACACCCAATGATCACATAAACTTGAATAAACCACATTCATAGTCTGTGATTATTGACTACATGAATTCATGTCAAGACATTGTTAATATGTCGTGTTGTGATCTATGTAGACTCTGTATCATGAAGTAGTTAAGAGCAGTTGACAGTCAAAAGATATGACTCTGGAGAAATCTAATACGATACTAGCACGTCGGCATGACGTCATGGTCAGGTGTGCCATCTGGAGGTAAAGAAGATTACTCACTGGACCATTGTTCTACTGCAGAACCATTTGGTGGGCCACGTTGGTGGTTCTGCCTCACGAGTATTAGGTTCACCAGACAACTGAGTGGGCTCACTGTAGAGCAAGCCGCATCGAACTGACCGTGTGAGATGTTGCCCTCTCTTTTAGGTCAATACCTGCCTTTTTAAGCGCCTACCCTGAGAAGTCGGAAAGCAGACTTGTGAAAGAATGCAGTTTCTGAAACTGGAAGGGGTACTCAGATGGTAATAATGGTACCCAGAAGTCTGTTTCACAGCCAACACAGCCAGTAAACACTGCTGCCTAGACGAGTTTCTTGTAGAAGGTCCTTCATATGCAGCCTGCTAAAGGTGTGGGTGAGCTAAGGTTTCACACCGAACACAGCTAGTAAACACTACTGCCTAGACGAGTTTCTTGTAGAAGGTCCTTCATATGCAGCCTACTAAAGGTGTGGGTGAGCTAAGGTTTCACACCGAACACAGCTAGTAAACACTACTGCCTAGACGAGTCTCTTGTAGAAGGTCCTTCATATGCAGCCTGCTAAAGGTGTGGATGAGCTAAGGTTTCACACCGAACACAGCTAGTAAACACTACTGCCTAGACTAGAGTTTCTTGTAGAAGGTCCTTCATATGCAGCCTACTAAAGGTGTGGGTGAGCTAAGGTTTCACACCGAACACAGCTAGTAAACACTACTGCCTAGACTAGAGTTTCTTGTAGAAGGTCCTTCATATGCAGCCTACTAAAGGTGTGGGTGAGCTAAGGTTTCACACCGAACACAGCTAGTAAACACTACTGCCTAGACGAGTCTCTTGTAGAAGGTCCTTCATATGCAGCCTGCTAAAGGTGTGGATGAGCTAAGGTTTCACAGCGAACACAGCTAGTAAACACTGCTGCCTAGACTAGAGTTTCTTGTAGAAGGTCCTTCATATGCAGCCTGCTAAAGGTGTGGGCGAGCTAAGGTTTCACAGCGAACACAGCTAGTAAACACTGCTGCCTAGACTAGAGTTTCTTGTAGAAGGTCCTTCATATGCAGCCTGCTAAAGGTGTGGGCGAGCTAAGGTTTCACAACAACATTACAGGAACACTAACTTTGAGTTAGAGGGTTATAAGTGAATTAAAAACCTCCAGGAAGAAGGGGTTACGGACAGTGTCATCCGATTCCACCACCGAATTAACAGGCATATATGCCATTAGGTTTAGTAGATAACATTAGCAGAGTAGATGCTTTTTGTCTCTTAGGTCAACGATATTTGGACATTTTCTGGCTGAGAGATCAGATGATCTTGTTACAAATGGGCCTAAACCAGCGGGGACGTCCAGCTTAATCGACTACCTCCTTATAAACGTGCAGTCGTCAGAACAGTTATTGTACCACATAACAACATATTATTACTAGCTACAAGCTTTTAGCAAAAATGTATTATCATTCGATAAACTTTTTAGTTTAGAATATGCGTGATAATACTCTATTTCTTCTATAAAGTAATTTAGAAAACAAACCCATCCATATGAAGAAAAGGAAAAGATAATTCAGTAATCTTTTATGAAAAGGGACATTTGTAAAAAAAAATTGTTACAAAGATGTGTAAAAAAAATGTATAATATAATGTAATGCATTTTAATTTACTGTGTTAAGCTGCAGGGAGAACAAGCAATACCAGAAAGTAATTTTCGTCCATAAAAAAAGCCTATTGGGAATTAAAGTATCTATATTAAAAGTTGAATAATATAATACAAGGAATTTTAATTGTCTAAGTTCAGGTGGTAGGAAAAAACGCAGAAAAGTGTTGATAAAGTACACTGCCGATAGTTTTTAAAAATACCGCTTAAGACGGTCGATGTTTTTAAGATAGAACGACATAATTAATTCCAAAATTTACAAAGGGATGTAATCACAGTTTGCAAGATCGAAAGTGTTAAAAGTGAATGAAAAGAGTCTCCATCCCTCTACTTCTTCTACTGGCTAAATGTTTGGTTCTGATACACAATTTTCTAGATTTACTCCACATGAACAGCTTTCATGCTTCCCTTCCTTGTTAAGTTAAGTCGTCGATACCGAACGAAAACGTCGATATAAAATCTTCCTCTTAGGCTTCGTTGCTTCAGATCTCTTGTTGGAAGCTATAAGTCAAAACGAGAAGGTGGACTAGAATAGATATACATTTGGCTCATAAATCCTGCCATTCCACCGAGAGTTGCTGGTCACTTTCGGTCTATGAGCTGTTGAGTGTCTTCTGAGATTCATAAAGGCTCTCAAAAACGTTTCATGGTGGGAATGACAGAAAGTATAGTGAACAAGAAAAGGGAGAACACATGTTAGTAATTACATGGAAATGAATTCTATCTTATGTGCATATAGTAAATTAATTCTATCTGATGTGCATATAGTAAATGAATTCTATCTTATGTACATATAGTAAATGAATTCTATCTTATGTGCATATAGTAAATGAATTCTATCTGATGTGCATATAGTATATTAATTCTATCTGATGTGCATATAGTAAATGAATTCTATCTGATGTGCATATAGTAAATGAATTCTATCTTATGTGCATATAGTAAATGAATTCTATCTGATGTGCATATAGTAAATGAATTCTATCTGATGTGCATATAGTAAATGAATTCTATCTGATGTGCATATAGTAAATGAATTCTATCTGATGTGCATATAGTAAATGAATTCTATCTGATGTGCATATAGTAAATGAATTCTATCTGATGTGCATATAGTAAATGAATTCTATCTGATGTGCATATAGTAAATGAATTCTATCTTATGTGCATATAGTAAATGAATTCTATCTGATGTGCATATAGTATATTAATTCTATCTGATGTGCATATAGTAAATTAATTCTATCTTATGTGCATATAGTAAATGAATTCTATCTGATGTGCATATAGTAAATGAATTCTATCTTATGTACATATAGTAAATGAATTCTATCTTATGTGCATATAGTAAATGAATTCTATCTTATGTGCATATAGTAAATGAATTCTATCTTATGTACATATAGTAAATGAATTCTATCTTATGTACATATAGTAAATTAATTCTATCTGATGTGCATATAGTAAATTAATTCTATCTTATGTACATATAGTAAATTAATTCTATCTTATGTGCATATAGTAAATGAATTCTATCTTATGTACATATAGTAAATTAATTCTATCTGCTGTGCATATAGTAAATTAATTCTATCTTATGTGCATATAGTAAATTAATTCTATCTGATGATAATATAGTAAATTAATTCTATCTGATGTGAATATAGTAAATGAATTCTATCTGATGTGCATATAGTATATTAATTCTATCTGATGTGCATATAGTAAATGAATTCTATCTGATGTGCATATAGTAAATTAATTCTATCTGATGTGCATATAGTAAATGAATTATATCTTATGGACATATAGTAAATGAATTCTATCTTATGTGCATATAGTAAATGAATTCTATCTGATGTGCATATAGTAAATGAATTCTATCTTATGTACATATAGTAAATGAATTCTATCTTATGTACATATAGTAAATTAATTCTATCTGATGTGCATATAGTAAATTAATTCTATCTGATGTGCATATAGTAAATGAATTCTATCTTATGGACATATAGTAAATGAATTCTATCTTATGTGCATATAGTAAATGAATTCTATCTGATGTGCATATAGTAAATGAATTCTATCTTATGTGCATATAGTAAATTAATTCTATCTGATGTCCATATAGTAAATTAATTCTATCTGATGTGCATATAGTAAATTAATTCTATCTGATGAGAATATAGTAAATTAATTCTATCTGATCAGAATATAGTAAATTAATTCTATCTGATGAGAATATAGCAAATTAATTCTATCTGATGTGCATATAGTAAATTAATTCTATCTGATGTGCATATAGTAAATGAATTCTATCTTATGTACATATAGTAAATTATTTCTATCTGATGTGCATATAGTAAATGAATTCTATCTTATGTGCATATAGTAAATGAATTCTATCTGATGTGCATATAGTAAATGAATTCTATCTGATGTGCATATAGTAAATGAATTCTACCTTATGTGCATATAGTAAATTAATTCTATCTGATGTCCATATAGTAAATTAATTCTATCTGATGTGCATATAGTAAATTAATTCTATCTGATGTGCATATAGTAAATTAATTCTATCTGATAAGAATATAGTAAATTAATTCTATCTGATCAGAATATAGTAAATTAATTCTATCTGATGAGAATATAGTAAATTAATTCTATCTGATGTGCATATAGTAAATTAATTCTATCTAATGTGCATATAGTAAATGAATTCTATCTTATGTACATATAGTAAATTAATTCTATCTGATGTGCATATAGTAAATGAATTCTATCTTATGTGCATAAAGTAAATGAATTCTATCTGATGTGCATATAGTAAATGAATTCTATCTGATGTGCATATAGTAAATTAATTCTATCTTATGTGCATATCGTTTGGTACAGTGGTTTTGACTATGGCAACGTATTATAAATATGAGATGCATTAATATAGAATGCTTTTTGTGGGTGTCCTTGTTATGAGACTAATAAAGTAGACAACAGGGAATATGAAAATGGTACAGGTTAAATACTGAGTAGGTGTTTAGTTGGTTATTGACTTGCTTGAAAGAACGATGTTGCGAACGACTGTAGAATTACGAACGACTGTAGAATTACGAATGACTGTAGAATTACGAACGACTGTAGAATTACGAACGACTGTAGAATTACGAACGACTGTAGAATTACGAAGAACTGTAGAATTACGAACGAACGACTGTAGAAATACGAACGACTGTAGAATTACGAACGACTGTAGAATTACGAACGACTGTAGAATTACGAACGACTGTAGAATTACGAACGACTGTAGAATTGCGTTATAAAATGAAAATGCATATCATGAGAAATATTGACCGAGGAACCTGGCTGAGAGGTGCTGAGATTGTACGGATTCTTAGAGAAGAACTGCGGCCGAGATATTCGCAAGAATGATTGCAGATAGTGGAAACAGCTTTAAGACCCAACACTTAACGATGACGATGCTTAAAGGATTGTTACTGTAAGACCTCAACATATCCATTAACTTTCAGGTCCAGCGCCGAGTCCTCGGCATTATCCATTGGGACAACACCGATATGTCGGATATTTTGGATATAGCTGAATATTTGTTTCGTTTTCACCGAATTTCGTTTTTGTTTCAACAAATACTTGATTTCCGGTCGTGAGAGTTATTTTTCCTTGATCTTCCCGTGGTTTGAAAGCGTGGTTAGACGTTTGGATTTAAAAATTATTCATTAATATTCATTGTTTATTTTTCTGAAATTTCTATCACAAAATGGCCACGCCCACTGCTGGTAGTTCTTGCAGTACATCTCGTCCAAAACGATATAGTGCAGAACAAGCGAGATCTATGTTCCAAACATTGTTATTTAGTGAATCAGAAATGGACTATTCAGAAGATTCAGACGAGAGTTTTAGTTTTTGTGGTGATAATCATGATAATCGTAGTGGTAAGTCGAGTGGTAAGTCGAGTGGTAAGTCGAGTGGTAAGTCGAGTGGTAAGTCGAGTGGTAAGTCGAGTGGTAAGTCGAGTGGTAAGTCGAGTGGTAAGTCGAGTGGTAAGTCGAGTGGTAAGTCGAGTGGTAAGTCGAGTGGTAAGTCGAGTGGTAAGTCGAGTGGCAAGAAACCAAGACTCGCTAACTCTTGTTTAGGTTTAGCTGGTCGATGCCTCCAGTCCAGCACTATCAGTCTATCTATCTTTCGTTCGCCTGAAGTATTGTCTATATCTGCAATGTCGTTTCCTGTATGAATTTTACTGTCTTTTGTAATTCTTGCAGTGGCCCATATAGTTTTGTCTGTAGTGTTGTATCTATGGGCCAATGGATTTTCCTCAGTCTACTATATTCAGTGCAGTCTTGAAGTATGTGTTCAGCAGTCTGGGGCACCTGTCCACATGTACAAGTAGTTGATGTGCCGATCTTGAATTTTGTATACATGTGACTATGGAGTCGATTGTGTCCTGTTCTTAGGCGTATAATGATAACTTGTTCATATCTATTCATATTATGAAAGGCATCCTGATTTGGGGCTTGTGGTCCTCTGATTGATTTGATTATCTGTTTCTTATGATGGTATGTAACTGGTGTATCTAGTTGTGTGCCTGTTGAACCTTCCTTTGCCAACTGATCTGCTTTCTCATTTCCTGGTATTCCACAGTGAGACGGAATCCACTGCAGGGCAACCCTGTGGTGCTTGCAGAGTTCAGTCAATAAGGTCTGCAGATGTGGTAATTTTCTGGATTGTAGTGCCTGGAGTACTGATCTTGCATCTGTCAAAAACACTACAGGCTGTGGGCTAAGATTACTGTTCAGCAGTTTTTCTATTGCCAACTTTATTGCTTGTATTTCTGCATCATAATTGTGACAATATTTCCCTGTTGCTATTTTATTCATATCCCTAGTGTTATTTGGGTACTCTATATATGCACCTGCTCCCCCATTCTTTACTGCATTCTGTGCTGATCCATCTGTGTACACACGGATCCATAGGTCTTGTGGGTATTCTTCATCCAGGAAACTGAGAGTTATTGTTTTTCGCTGTAGACTATTTTGTTCCCCTTTGTCAACTATTCCTTTCACTTCTGTCCGTATTTGAACTGATAATCCTGATTCATCTGTCCAGGGAGTCTGTTCTGGTATGGGCAGAAGGGGTTTAACAACTCTTGGCATGTCTGGTGTTTGTCTGCTAATACGCTTGGCTTGGTGGATAAAGCTGCTTCTCTTAAGTCGTCCCAATGCAAGATTTTGGAATCTGTCCTTCATTGGATGTCTCGGCATGCATACAAATTTTTCTGCCTGTATCAGCACCTTTGTGTCTCTCCGTTCTCTCAGTGCTGGTATCCTCCACAATTTCTCCATCTCCAATATTGGTGTTGATTTCATTGCTCCTGTGATGACCCTAAGTGCCTGGTTTTGTACTTTATCCAGTTCTTGCAATGTGGTGTTTGATGCTGAGCACCATGCGGATGATCCATATTCTAAATGTGGGCGTATACTCTGTTGGTAAACTTTACTGAGTATTTTCCCACTCGCACCCCATGTGGTTCCACACAACTTTCTTAGAATAGCCAATTTCCTCCTTGCTTTTTGGGTTGCCTTATTTATCTGCTGTTTCCAAGATAGTTTGTTATCAAATGTAACTCCGAGATATGTAGCTTGTATGTCTTCTTTCACAGGCTCATTGTTTATGTAGATGGCTCCTGCTTTTTGTTTTGGGGAGTGTGTGAAAAGTGTAGTACTGCATTTGTCTGTATTGATGCTGATACACCATCTATTTGTCCATGAATTCAGTGCATTCATAGCTCTTTGTAGCAATTTGGAGGCCACTGTTGCATGCTCCTCTGTGCACCACATTACCAAGTCATCTGCATACATTGCCACTTTGATGCCATGTGGTAGTTCAGTAACTAGGTCATTGATGTAGATCAGAAAAAGTGTTGGAGATAGTACCCCTCCTTGTGGAACGCCCTGGCGCAATAAGACCTTCTTACTCTTAAGACAATCCAGTTGCACTCTGGCTCTCCTGTTATGCAGGTATGCTTTGACCCATTTGTACATCCTGCCATTTACTCCATAATTTCTCAGTTTCTTCAAAAGCCCTTCCTTCCATTCCTTATCAAATGCTTTCTTTAGGTCTATCCATGCTGCTAGTACCAGTTTCTTTTCTTGAAACGGATCTTCAATTTCCTGGGAAAGATAGGTTGCTTGATCTTCGGTAGAGTAACACTGTCTAAAGCCTGCTTGTTGTGGGACAAGGGGATTTTCACTTTCCAGGTACCACTGCAGTCTGAGATTGATTATACGTTCCATTGTTTTACACAAACAGCTTGTAAGGCTGATTGGTCTATAGCTGGATGTCATTGAACCATCTTTTCCTGGCTTTAGTAATGGTATCATAATTGCTTCTCTCCATGCCTGTGGCACTCTACCTGTGATCCAGCAAATGTTGTAGATCTGCAGTAGTTTTGCTTTTGCTGCAGTTCCCAAGTTCTTAATCATTTCATTGGACACTCCATCATTGCCTGGTGACTTTTTAATTTGGATATTGCCAGCGCTAGCTCTCTTTGTGTAATGGGTGTTTCCATTACTTCATGTGTGGTCTCTTCTTGTCTTGCATTTTGTTGTTTTAAACGGGTCTCTTGTCGTTTTTCTAGGCTAATTTCAATATTATTGTCATTTGCAAAGGAGTCTGCAAAGTAATTTGCTGCATGTTTACCTGTTAGAATGTTTCCATCCTTCTTCAGTGTAATTTTGGTGTTCCTTTCTGTACCCTCATCATTCAGCTGTTTTACAAGCTTCCACACTTTTCTTGTGTCTCGTTCAAGATTCAAGGACTCTGTTTTCTCTTTCCAGCTTCTCCGTCTGGCTTGTAGTTTAGCCCGTTGAAATTTGGCTTTAGCATGCTGGTAGTTGTTGTGGTGTTCTTGGCAAGGGTTATTTTCTGCTTGCTTTCGAGATGTTTCCATGTCATTGTGCAGTTGCTCTAGCTCACTACTCCAGTATGGTTTGTAGTGTTTCCGTGCCCCTCTAGGTATTGTTTCACTGGCAGCTTGTATTATTAGTCTACTGAATTCATCAACTATTTTGTTGATGTCTCTATCTGTATTTATATCTTTAGTCAGTACACTGGTGTAGTGTTGATACATTTTCCAGTCTGCCTTTTTGTAATTCCATCTGGAGAGAGTGCTGCTCTCCCTGATAGCCTTATTTTGTACCACTAAAAAGACTGGTCGGTGGTCGCTGCCTCCAAGTTGTTTCCCAACAATTCGTGTGATATTCCAATCCAGGTCTGGTGAATGGAAAGCAAGGTCTGGTGTAGATGTGGTATGCCATGATCTGGAGTAGAATGTTGGTGGATCTGTTGCCTGGTTTAATAGTATAAGCCCATTGTCATCCTGCCAATTTTCTCTTGTCCATATGTTCATAGCCCCAGCTCTGTGAGTGGCTGTTAAAGTCTCCACATACAATTATTCTTTCTTTTAATGTAATTGTGTCTAGTGCTAGTGGGCGGTCACTCGGACAGTAGTAGTTAAGTAGATGGAAGTCTGTATTTCCTGTCCTGAGGTGCAGTATTTGATATTCCGCCCCATCCATATACACTTCAATCTGACATGCATTAATGTTGTTCCTTACAAGAGTCAGTATTCCGCCCTTTTGTCTATTTATTCTGTCAGATCGGTAGCACTGGTATCCCCTAATCTTCAAGGCTATGTCGTTGTTTAGATGGGTTTCCTGCAAACAGCATATGCTTATTTGTTCTTCATGCAGGATATTTTCTAATTCTATCTTTTTGACTGTACCCATCTCTTTTGCTGTTGATGCCTTCAGCATTCCAGTGCATTATTTTTAGTGGTCTTTATTTTGGATTGGCCAGTAGCTCTATTCTCTCGCCCCCTGACTCCACAGAGCGGTTGAGAAGGACATCCAGTAATAGAGGTTGGGCCCTTTCGAGGCTGAGGACCCGGCGCTGCTCCTGCCTGAGTGCCCATCACAGGGCGAGTGCCATATCGATTTGGGGTTATAGACATACTTCCATTTGCGTTGAGTGCGTGGCATCCTGATTGTTGTGCGCCTTTTGGCTGGTTGCCTCCGACTTCAGCACTTGAACTTGCTAGAGCAGACTGTGGTCTTGCTTGGTTGTAGGAAGGCCTGGCCAGTCTTAGTTTTCAGTCCCTGGTGACTGTTAAGCCCCATCACCACGACAAGGAGCTGGCCTTGATGAGGAGCACTATCAGTGACTCAGAGGAATTTAGTGGCAGTGATTCTGACGATGAAACTGATACTATTCTGTCAGCCAAAGCAGACAGGAAAGATGTGTCTAGGAAGCCTGCTGATGGGTGGCATGAAGCCAGAGATGGAGATACCATAGGAAAATGTAGCTTCCAAAATATAAATTCTGGATGTAAGTTAGATCTTCCAGAAAATGCTTCACCTTCCAAGTATTTTCTGAGCCTGTTGACTGACACAATTGTTGACAATCTGATTCAAAATATCAACAGTTATGCTCAGCAAAAAAATGGAATTGAGTACTCCTGTACGCAGGTATTCCAGTTTTGCTAAATGGACACCGCTGGACTTTGCGACTCAATCACCGGATACGTTTTCAACCTCCTGGTATATTTTGGTACGGACACAGCTTACAGGCCTGAAACAGACCCACATTAATCACATGCTGTCAAAGTTTTCGACAAGTTACTGGAAGGCATCACAGATCATCATCATTTGTTTGCTGACCGGTATTATACTTCCCTGCCACTTGTTCAATTTCTGCGGCAGAAAAAATCACAACTACACTGGAAGGCTAAATTCCAACAGATGCGGATTTCCAGCAGAAGTCAAAAAAAAAAAAAAAAAAAAAAAAAAAAAAAAAAAAAAAAAAATCAGTGAATGAGGCAAAGTGGTTCATCAATGATGAGGAGCAAGTTATGTGTGTCAGCTGGAGGGATAAAAAAAAATCCAAAAAGCCCTGCCAATTGGTGACAACACATGGAAGTGTCACATATGAGGTCAGAAATGAAGGTAGGAGTCAAGTCAGGAAGCCATCACCCATCCATAGCTACAACCACTCAATGAATGGATGTGACAGAGTAGACCAGATGATCTCATATTATGGGAACCACACAAGGAAGACAGTCAAGTGGTGGAAGAAAATATTTATGTGGATAATTGAGATCACACAACTCAATGCTCATATTTTGTATAACTTGAGCCGCCCTAACACCGAGAAGCCTATGCCTTTTGCAGATTTCAAGGAGCTGCTTATTTATGATTTGTGTAGCATAGTAGGAGCAGAGACACCTATTCCTAACAACCTTCTTCAAGCTGATTTATCCAAGCCGGGGAAAAAATGGAACACGAAGCCGCAGAGATATCAGGGTGCCATCCATCTCATTGATTTTGATGGGAAAGACCTGCAGTGTGTTCATTGTTCGGAGCAGCGGAAAGTAAGAAAACGAAGCAGTTATTATTGTACAGGTTGTCCGGATAAGCCACATCTGTGCGCTAAAACATGCTTTAGGGAATATCACACACAATAAGTACATATGTGTCAATAAAAATAATAAACTTGACTTGTAAATAATATTGTTGTGATGTGAAAAAAATTTGAAAATGTTTTATTCTTGGATCATTTATAAAAATGTGCATAATTTTGTTATTTATGGACATAAATTCATCAAATAAACTGTATTTTCGAGGAATTTGGGTTATGTTGTGTAATATTTCACGACAAATGGATAGCAACACATATCTGGATGGAAATGGGTAAGTGAAATACAATATTTTAAATTTAAAATTATCTTCCTTGAATATTTTTTTTTTTTATATAACTATTCCTTTAAATTTTGACATATCAGAAATATATTGCTATTTTCATTTTCTTTATCCATTTCTCTTTCCAGTGATATATAACACATGCCACATTTATCTTAATTACTGTGTGAAGCAGTCAAATGAAAAAGGTATATGGTAACATTTCTGGAAACAGGAAAAAAAATTGAGTTTTCTGGTCCAAATATGAAAATTTCTGTTTCCTGTTCTGGTCCTGAAAGAGTTAATTGGTCTTCGTTCCAGAGCAAAATAAAATCTTCAGAGGCTTATTCTCCATGCATTCTTAATTTCAATTAGCGCTTCAGTATTCTTTGACATTGATTCCAACACACAGAGTGAAAAATAAACATACAGTGGTGTCAAAGAAACCTTTTGAGAGACATGATGAAATATGTCGTTTATATATAAGGCCTTCGTCAAATACAAGTCTACGAATAACGAAAACACACAATTATAAAAATATTTATTTAGAATATTTATTTTAGTTTTTTTTTTTCTTTTCTGACGTAGGCCTTAGCCGAAACATTATATTTTGCCATGTCTCTCTATAGCTTTAACTATTTTATACCATTATTGTACGTTAATTGTTCATACTTACCACAGATTTACTGACACGGTCCAGCACGACCGGCATATTCGGTATTTTATTTTGATGCTTATCCCCAACTGATATTTAATAACACACAGAGAGCGACAACACTCAATATTATATTATTTTCAGGTGACTTTTAAAAGATGTTTCGAACGAAACACATATTTCTACACCATAAACAAGATGTTTCGAAGGAAACACATATTTCTACACCATAAACAAGATGTTTCGAAGGAAACACATATTTCTACACCATAAACAAGATGTTTCGAAGGAAACACATATTTCTACACCATAAACAATATGTTTCGAAGGAAACATATTTCTACACCATAAACAAGATGTTTCGAAGGAAACACATATTTCTACACCATAAAAAAGATGTTGACAGTAATACTATGACTTTCAATTCTAGAGAAAAAGATGGAAAAGTATTACACATTGATAGAGACTAGATGTTATCATTACACTTATGTTGATAACATTCGCTTGGACATATATTGATACTTGATTTCGTCTCAGGTAAAGGCATTTTGGTCGAAACGTTGTTTTTTGTTTAGTCTTTTCTTGTTGGTAAAGCTGAAACATCCTAGTTGTTGACTTTTGTAACGCCCATTTAACGCCACTTTCAGGATGGTTAACATCGTTTTAATGGCGGACAGTGACAATGAGCTTCCACCGTGGCACGATCAGAATAATGAGAAAAAAACAAGCATTAATGCTGACAACACTGGGTCTTCTAATAGATCAATAGAGGACTGGCTGGTTTTGAGGCAAGAAGCCGGTCTCGTGACAGAGAGGTTATGGGTTCAAATCCCGACTGCACCAGTTGGGATTTTTATTTATGATTTCTCTCTGCGGCAACCACCCAATTTGGTCTCAGCAATGAGGCCCCCCTTGAAATGTCAATTACTCATCAACAGAAAAAAAAATATGAGTACCTCCGAAGTCGGAGTTATCAGCCTGTGCCACGAGAGACCCCTGTGCACACGGCTGCCAGGGAAAAACGGATTAACACACACAGTTTAGTTCCTAGCCTCTAGCGACTTCGTCAGAGGTAAAAAGCTGTCGAACGCAAAAAAAGAAAGTATGAGGGGAGGTCAAAAAATAATGCACACCAATTTTTTTCTCGGCTAATAATAAAGATAGGAATATGAAATTTTGCACACTTGGAATATGACATGTTCCAATTATGTGTACCAAATTGCACAGCATTCTGATAAATATTACGCAATCTATGAACCGTTAAAATGGAGCTTGTCAACAATGTCCGTTACAAACAGCGAATTGTCATAGAATTTCTGGTTGCGGAAAAAGAAACTGTGGCAAACATTCATAAACGACTGTGTGCAGTGTACAAATGTTCTGCAGTCGATAGGAGCACAGTTAGTCGCTGGGTTCAGAGAATTAAAGCTGCAGAAAGTGTACGAGTGGAGCTGCATGATTTACCGCGTTCTGGACGTGTTGCCTCGGCTACCAGCACAGACATGTTAAACCGGGCTGATGCCATTATTCGTAAGGATAGGCGTATCACTAGTCAGCAATTGGCATTGCAGCTTACAGTCAGCAAGGGAAGTGCAATCGCAATTTTTAAAACTCTCGGATATTCAAAGATTTGCACTCGATGGGTTCCTCGGTGCCTAACAAATGATCACAGAGTTCAAAGGAAAACATTCTGTTCTGAATTGTTGGAGCGTTTCGGTGTTGAAGGAGAAATGTTTTTGTCAAAAATTGTTACCGGTGACGAAACGTGGACACATCATTATGAGCCTGAAACAAAAATGCAGTCAATGGAATGGCATCATCCGCAGTCACCAAAAAGAAAAAAATTCAAAACATCTCCATCAGCCGGAAAGGTGATGATCACTGTCTTCTGGGACATTGATGGTGTGATTCTTGTTGATGTAATGACAAGAGGTGAGACAATCAACTCGACAGCTTACATCAATACACTGACAAAACTAAAAAATCGGTTCCACAGAGTTCGGCCTAATAAGCCATCTGCAGATTTGTTGCTTCAACATGACAATGCACGCCCTCACACACAAGTCTGGTAACACGGGAAGCAATCAACAAATTTGGTTGGACTGTACTGCCCCATCCTCCTTACAGCCCTGATCTGGCTCCCTAAGATTTCCATCTGTTTGGACCATTCAAAAAATTCCTGCGTGGGACACACTTTGACAATGATGAGGATGTGATCCGTGCAGTTAAAAAATGGCTACGCGAGCAGGACAAAACTTGGTACAAACGAGGCATTCATGACCTAGTTTCGCGTTGGCGTAAGGCAATACGCTTGGACGGAGATTATGTTGAAAAATAGGTAGTGTAAAGGGGATGTTCAGCTACAATCTGTGAAAATTTCACACATTTTGCCCGAATAGTTTCCGAGAAAAAAATTGGTGTGCATTACTTTTTGACCTCGATTTTGAGGTCTGGGCTACCGCTGACATAATAAATAAGAACATACATTATATTCAGTAGACTAACATAAAGTAATATTTTCTAATGACTTCACTACATTTTAAATTACTTACTTATTGATGTTAATTATATCCGTCTTATTTGGGACGAAAATATCTTGATGACTTTCTCATTGAAAGTACTGTTTGGTTGGTTTCTAAGTTTCTGAGGGAATTATTTCTCAATGGACATTAATGCGTAAATAATTAAATAAAAAATAGATAAATGAAAAGTTTATTACACTGAAATAGCTTTTATGGATGTCACTAAATATACACCGGATTGATAAATAATGTAATTATAATAAATTATTTCTTTGGTTTGCATGTGCGCAAGCTCATCAGCATAATTATATCTTTTGAAAAAATCAAACCTGTTATTGTAAATATGGAAACGAAATACCCCAGGCTCCTGTCCGCCACTAGAACAGCTTCATTGGTTGTACTCTTGGCTGTTCTTCTGCCGATGACAACTCCAATGACAAGAATGGCGATGTAACAAACCGCAGTAGCAACAATACCCGGAATGTTAATGGCCATCTCTGCGGGAATTCAGGGAACCAATCCTTAGCTGACCACGCGTTGTCTACCTCCAATCATAAAGTTCGATTCCTCAGAAGTTGTTGGAAGAAAATTCCTTTAAATCAACTAAAAGGAGGTTATGGTCTCTGTGTTGACCTATAATAGATACAACTACAATGAATTTAAGAGCAAATACAATGTGTCAAGTTTTCAAACAAGTGAAAAAAATCTACTTGCCTTTAATAACATTTATAATAGTAGTATAGTCAGTCATAGTTGACTATGGGTTTGTCAGCGCCCCTAGAAATGTTATTTTTTTCTTTTCTTTCGCCGTGTATTCTCTTTTTCTATGAATCTGCCTGCTTCTTGTTTGAGTTGGAGCTTTAGAGTTTGTTTCCAAAGATTGCGGTCTGCAGCTATTTCTTCCCAAGCTGTAGGGTTTAAGGGAGCCGCGATAGCTCAGTGGTTAGTGAACTGGACTACAAAGGACAAGGGGTAGGGTTCGATCCCAATCGACGGCTTCCGGATTCACCCAGCCTTAAATGGGTACCGGATTTTTTTTCTGGGAAAGTAAAGCAGCACGGGCGTAATATCGACCACATTACCTAAAAAATAATGTGCTGAAGGTCTGTAAAATATACGGGGGTACTTTACTTTACTACTTACTGTAGGGTTCAGTCTTCATGTCGCGTTTACACACGTCTACAAATAAAAGTTTTAGATGCCAATCAGTTCTTTATTTACGTTTTTAAGCATGTATGATACGTTTAGTTTAAACAATTAATGGTTGAATAATTGATACAATTCGACGTTTCGGCACACTCGGGAAGCTCATAGGTATTAGGTGCATCTCAAAATTTGATTCGAAGGAAATAAATAACACGCTTAGTGCAGAAAGTTCTTTGATTATATCCTGTATTACTTCTGTATTCTCTCACTCAAAGACGAACGTAAGCTGGTGTAGTTGTATTGTGACGTGGTTTACAGTAATTTTCCAACATCAGCGCATTTTGATCATCTTCTTCTTCTTCTTTCCTTCCTCATCTGCCTTTCAGTGTCGAGGGGAGATATAATTTGCTCTTCTGTTCGCCTCTGCTGCTGTTATGTTTTCTAGTGCTTCTAATATTCCATCGACCAATCTTTTTCGTGGTGGACCCTTGGGTCTGGTGTTCTCACAACGTTTGTTGAAGGCTCGTTGTGTTGTGTTTTGTTCTTTCTGCCTTGTCACGTGGCCAAACTATTTTATATGTTGTTTCCTTATATATTCTATGGCGGGGGCTATTCCTAGCTTTTTTCTCAGTTCTTCATTTCTGATATTATCTCTCAGACTCTTTCCTGTCATTCGTCTAACACATTCCATCTCTGTAGAGGTTATTTTTCTTATTGTTCTTGCATCTAGGGTCCAGGTCTGTGTGGTGGGCATTGGTAGCACAACGTTGGGATGAAGATTGTATTGTATAGTGCTCGTTTTGCCTCCAGAGTTATGTCCTTGTTGGACAATAGTGGTGCATTTTGATCAAAACATGCTATTTAAAGTGTCCAGTTTCCTTCAGTCTAAATAGATCGATAGGAGTGACGAAACCTTTTCAGAGATGTTTCGTGATATAGAGATGGATCTTTGTCATTTCGACATAAATTATTGATCCTCAATATTCAACAACTCGTGGACAACTCGCGCAACTTGTACCCTGCGTAAACTTTTCCAGGTTTTGATTTCTTTTTCTATTCATTTATTTAATGCCCCTGTTTCTTCACCATATATGAATATTGAGGAGATTTAGCATTTTAAACATTATTTTTAATTGTTCTGGTGATATTTACTTTGATGTGAGGCGTATACGTATTAAAAATACTTTCTACCATTATATACTTTCTTCTATTCCTGTCTCACATCATTCGTTATGACATGCCCATGTGGGTAAATTCTTTAACTCACTTGAGGTTGTTTCTATCCAATTTGATATTCACTTGTAGTTTGTGTGTTATTGTTTCTGTTTATCAAGCCCGTGTACCTACCTGGACAATGACAACGGTAATGAAAAAGAAGATTACAGCCACTGTCACATGCCAAGCATGTTGTAAGAGACAAGAATAGAGCCACTGTCACATGCCAAGCATGTTGTAAGAGACAAGAATAGAGCCACTGTCACATGCCAAGCATGTTGTAAGAGACAAGAATAGAACCACTGTCACACGCCAAGCATTTTGTAAGAGACGAATAAGGAGATTGAGGAATAAGGTCTTCACCAGTGCAACACAGTTCGTGCACTGAGCTTTTACCAACTTCAGCACGTTGCTAGTGTGTGGTGGGCGTATAACTGAGCTTTCACCAACTTCAGCGCGTTGCTAGTGTGTGGTGGGCGTATAACTGAGCTTTCACCAACTTCAGCGCGTTGCTAGTGTGTGGTGGGCGTACAACTGAGCTTTCAACAACTTCGCTAGTATGTGGTGGGCGTACAACTGAGCTTTCACCAACTTTGCTCGTGTGTGGTGGGCGTACAACTGAGCTTTCCCCAACTTCGTTAGTATGTGGTGGACGCACAACTGAGCTTTCAACAACTTCGCTAGTATGTGGTGGGCGTACAACTGAGTTTTCAACAACTTCGCTAGTATGTGGTGGGCGTACAACTGAGCTTTCACCAACTTCAGCGCTTCGCTAGTTTGTGGTGGGCGTACAACTGAGCTTTCACCAACTTCAGCGCTTCGCTAGAATGTGGTGGGCGTACAACTGAGCTTTCACCAACTTCAGCGCTTCGCTAGTGTGTGGTGTCCGTACTTCATGCACGGGAATGTGCTGAACATTAAGGAATTGTCCGTTGTGCCATGAAGATGATCTCTCGATTAAACTCTGTTACCCCAGCTCATTATCTTAATTTTAATATTCTTAACGTTTATGTTCACTCTATATTTTCTGCTATTAATATTTTAAACTGAATGATGTAGTCTGGTTGTCTGGTTGTCTTTTTGCCTATAATACCATATCGTCTTCTTATATTATTAATTATGCACCAATTGATGTTTATATTTGGGGTTTCCATAAAGTATTTAAAGAACTGCTCAGTGTAAATATTGAACTAGCATGGAGTAAGACCACAGTCGTATGTCACATCAAGAAGTACAGAGTTCTCTATGTTACATCTTATCACCTTATGTGTGTCCCCAAAATAAACTACAAATCAGATTTATGTTTACATCTTCAAGGTGTATCTATTTCAAGTAGTTTATCAATTTGTTTATGTTGTGACCTCAAAGGTTATAGTTTTTAATCTATGAAGTACGTCAAATTAGGATGTTTATGTCTGTATAATGTTATTTAACATACTCATGTAGAAGATAAAAACACAAATTAGTCCCCAGTCTATAGAGTTAACTCTTTACTAACACTTCAAACAATTTTATTTTGTATTTTTATTTGTCAGTGACAGGCGGCAATATATAAACTTTTGTTAGGTCCAGCATGAATGGTATCGTGTGTCCTTGACATTTACGGAGAACACCTAACAATGTAGCCAACAGTCTCTAAAGGTTAGCCTGTGCACATTTCAAAATTACTGATATGTCTATCATGGAGCTTAATGGTAACCAAAATTCGATGTGGAGGTGGCACACAGTTGAATGAACGAAAATGTCTGCGTTGTAGTTTTCGTTAAAAGAAAGACAACATTTCAGCAGTCAACCCTTAAATCATGATCTGTCTATCTCATCCAGTTCGTGTCCACCAATCTGCTTTAGCTTTCCAGGTATAAAGCTCCAGCTGCCATTGTGGTTAAACTTCTGCAGTTGCTAACTTTAACGCGATGACCCTTTCTATAATCGCTAGTAGTTGTTTTTGAAAGATTGTTTAACAATGTACATAGGGCTAGTCTTAAAATAGATTGAGGATGCTGGTAACATATAAGATTCTAAAATAGTGGTAATTGCTAAAATTGTACGAGTATATTGGGTACGCATCTCATTGGCCGTCAAATTGTTATTGAGTTACTTTCGGGTCGTCATCATTGCATTCCGAACATGTCCATAGGTGCTCAGATCCCCTCCTCGGCAAGTCTCGAAGAGTTCAGCGACTGACGACTCCAGTTCTGTGTTGGTTAATTAGTCTTCTTACACACCCACTAAGTTTCTCGTTTCTGTCCGTGCCCATCTTAACTTCCATCTCTTTCATCCGAAGGAGTGACGTGGACTCGTGGTTGTCGAAGTCCTGTGTCTTTCTCACTTTCTGGAGGGCATTGATGATGTCCGCTCGATCCATTGGTTGACCGTCCTCAACAATAACGCAACTAGCCAACCTGTCCGCTCTTTCATTTCCTCGTACATTAATTTCATTGTCCTGGGACGTAGACAAAGATGACCTTACGTATTTTTGACTCTGCAATGACTCTACCCATTGCATACATACAGAGCCCGCCTCCACTTTTCTTATCATGCTCATCTGTGGCCCATCGCTGGAGGCGCGAGAAAACGTTTAATAAAATGGAGCAGGACGAGTGGTGGTCCAAATCGGTCATCATTTTCATAATTGTTGTGGACTGAGTGATGAGACTGACGATGGAGGGTGTGCCAGGAAGGTGCATAGACCGTGTTCCCAGTGCCAAAACACATAAAGTTAGTTCCTCTCGGGCTGAAATCGACTCATAGCTCTCCACAATTGACGATTTGCCAGTAGTTTTTGAACGCCTTAGTTGTTTCTTAATCACATGATTAAGACCTCCATAGTATTTGTTCATCCAAACACTGTGCAACCCTTGCCAATCCTGGACGCTAGATGCAAGAACGATAAGAAAAATAACCTCTACTGAGATGTAATGTGTCAGACGAATGACAGGAAACAGTCTGAGAGATAAAATCAGAAATGAAGAACTGAGAAAAAAAGCTAGTAATAGCCCCCGCCATAGGATATATAGAGAAACAACAGATAAAATGGTTTGGCCACGTGACAAGGCAGAAAGATCAAAATACAACACAGCGAGCCTTCAACAATCGTTGTGAGAATACCAGACCCAATAGTCGACCACGAAAAAAATGGATGGATGAAATATTAGAAGCACTACAAAACATAACAGCAGCAGAGGTGAACAGAAGAGCAAAAGACCGCAAATTATATCTCCCCTCGACGCCGAAGGCAGATGAGGAAGGAAAGAAGAAGAAAAAGAAGAAGATGTGTTTCTTTTGATGTTCCACGTTTTCTTTTATCAAATGGTCTCCGCGTGAACGCCAGAAGGGAGTCTCCTATTTTTAATCTCTGAACACATGATCGATGACGCACATGACATCTTCTTCTTATAAAGCTCGACACATACTCTTTGTTTAGTTCCCTCTTTATCATTTTGTTTGAAATGTATCCTCTTCAAATTATGTTTGAGATTCTTCAAATTTGCGCATCGCAAGGCCCATATGTAAGTGAAGATTCCATTAGGTTGTAATTTCTGAGACACATCCAATAAATGAGAGACAGGGTACACGCGTATATTGGATTCTTTGTTAATAAAAGGACACGCTATCTTTGACTCTTATCTGTGGTAGTTTATCTTGAAGATTCAATGAGTTGGTGCAACAAGTTCAGTAGATTTTTCTTACAGAAGTCGTGAAATGCACTTTTATATATACATATCTTCTCTACTCATAATTACGTGTATCTTGTATACTCATGATTACGTGTATATTGTATACTCATTATTCAGTGTATCTTGTCTACTCATTATATATGTATCTTATCTACTCATTATTATAAGTATCTTGTCTAATCATGCGTGTCGTGTCTCATCGTTATTATCTGTATCTTGTGTCTTCATTACTATATGTATACTGTCTACTTAGTGTATCACGCATGATTCAACTACCAAACGTTGAACAAAAAAATCTTCTTAGGAATATTGGTCGTTCCTTTATGCCCTTTCTCTTTTCATGATATATTGTTGTTCACAGAGTGTTCACCTAGTGCCAGGGCTATATGTATGCCTAAGTTAATAACCTACACATTAGGGCATCACAATCCGAGTGCCCGTCAAATTTGTTATTATCCTAATCTTTGATCGAGACCTTCTATCATTATTCTTGTTTTCTAACAAGAAGCCTCAAAGTTTAATTTAGTTAAGCCAGTTAAGGGCTTCGTCATCATCATCGTCATCATCATCACCATCATCATCATCATCACCATCATCATTATCATCATCATCAGATGCCATGCCGGTTAGCGTAGACGATCGTCTCTCTCTCTCTCTCTCTCTCTCTCTCTCCACATCACTCGGCCCTATATACGTGTCATAATTTCAGTGATACTTTGTTATGCCATTTGCATAAGCTGTTCAATTTTTTGTCCTCTTAGTCTTCCTCTGTTCTTCTTTCTAATCATTCTGCCTGTTGTTATAGTATTTCCAATACCTTCTTTTCGCATCACATGTCCAATAAATGTAAATTGTCTCTTCCTTATGATTTTGATAACATTTCTTGTTTCTCTAGCTCGTTTTAAACATTCTTGATTTGTAATTTTTGCTCTCCGTGGAATTAGTAGCATTCTTTTTATAAACCACATCGTAGCTACCTCTAATGTTCTTTATGTTGTCTTATACATGACTCGCTTCCATATAGCAGAACAGGTTCGATGTATCACTTTATGTCATGTATTCTAACATTAATTGGCAATGATTTGTTACATATGATGTTTTTAATTCCATGGAATTATGTTTTTGCTTGTCCTATTCTGCTTCTAATTTCCGCAGTACATCTGCCACCTAATGTTATAATTGATCCCAGGTATTTGAATCTATGGACTTGTTTCAGGACTTTTCCTATTTAGTCTAACTCTACATTAAATCAGGCCGCCACGCAGAGCGGAGATGCTGGAGTTGGGTTTCGCTGTATTCTATTGATGTGGTTGTTCAGTAACCAGTTCTCAGTCTGAAGATGGTGGTTTCATCTCTCTGTTTTAGTGATGTGTATAAGTAGTAAAGTAAAGTGCCTCCTGTCACGCCAAGTGGCGTATAGGGAATATGGTGTTAGTGACCATCATTTTTACAGACCTTTCGCACATGGTTTTTGGGGTAATGTGGTCGATATTACGCCCGTGCCGCTTTACTTTCTTTAAACAAAAATCCGGTACCCATTAAAGGCTGGGTGAAATGGAAGCCGTCGATTGGGATCGAACCCTACCTCTTGTCCTTTGTAGTCCAGTTCACTAACCACTGAGCTATCGCGGCTCACAATGCTCTATATATAAATATATGATAATTTCGTGGTCAATCTTTTTCAACTGCTCTCTTTCTTGTAAAATTATCTTCTGACATCAACATCCCTTGACTCTAACTCGTCTTTATGCCCGCAGTTAGGTCAATGCTTTTGTGTTGGCCGTGTCTTACCTTGTCAAGATTGTTTGTATTTATTATTCTCTCTCTCTCTCTCTCTCTCTCTCTCTCTCTGCGATCAGGACTCAATCAAAGTAGGATTCCAGACTCTCACATGAAGTCAGCTGTCAGGTTAAGTGTGTTGATCGCCCCCACAGACAGAACATCACAATTAGAGTCTGCCAGATCCGCTCTGATTGAACACCCGTAAAACATTGCACTGTGTTCTGCGCCAGTGGCCCAGTGCATCCGATTTCAGCCAGCATTTTATTCAGGTTTGCTTTCCTTAGCCTTTGATTGTCCCCAATCTTCCTGCAAGGCAGCAGATTGTCTTTTCTGTAGGGGGATTCTGCCCTTAGATGGTCGGCCCTCCCAGGTTTACGAGCATCATCTGCCCGAGTCACTAGAGGTGACTAACACAGACATGCACACACAAAGATATGAGATGTGACTAACACAGACATGCACATATAATTTATATACTAACTGGACTGCCAAGTTCCGTTATCATATATTTTATTCTGTGCTTTGTTTCATGACGACCAGCGTCATGCTTCATTCTACTGGATTTTGTTTCACGTTGGTGGACACTTGTCTGTCATCACGGGTTCTAAGCCGTTTCGTGTCAATCAAAAGTTGAGTATGACCTCACAGTGACCCCAAGAACAAACAATGAATAATTCACACTCCATCAACTTAGTTAATTCACTAATTCTTTCTTATTCGATTGGCTGGCAGGGCAATCAAGTTACGTCAGTTTATGGAAGACACACTTTTTATGACACCAGTGATTGCTGTACTGTTTACAACTAACAACGAAACACCACTCATTAATAAACTTTTAAGTTACTTCTAACTCAAATCGTTATTTCACTATATTATAAATTCCATACATTACCGTCAGAAAATGATACATTACTGATAAAATCCTGTGAATATTACTCCTGCTAAAACAGTAGAGTTCATAGAAATGATACCGAGTACGCCGTGATACCGTGACCTCCAGCCTAAAACGCATGTTGGGTTCAGATCGACAATCGTTTGTCAATTCGACAAGATCCATGTTATTGTCGCTTGTAGCGGTTCTTAACCTATTGTCTATTATAGCGGTTCTTTGGTGCAACAAGTTCAGAAGATTTTTCTTACAGAAGTCGTGACATGCACTTTTATATGTACCTATCTTCTCTACTCATAATTACGTGTATCTTGTATACTCATTATTAAGTGTATCTTATCTACTCATTATATGTGTATCTTATTTACTCATTATTATGAGTATCTTGTCTAATCATGCGTGTCGTGTCTCATCGTTATTATCTGTATCTTGTGTCTTCATTACTATATGTACACTGTCTACTTAGTGTATCATGATTCAACTACCAAACGTTGAACAAAAAAATCTTCTTAGGAATATTGGTCGTTCCTTTATGCCCTTTCTCTTTTCATGATATATTGTTGTTCACAGAGTGTTCACCTATTATCAGCTAACCTCGGGGGGCGGGGCGGGCGGGCGGGCGGGTGGGGTGGTGAGAGAAAACAGACTTTACAAGAATTCGTCAAAATTGTCTACTTTATTTTTTAAGCAAAACACTTAAATAAATGACGACTCTTTGATTAGCTTTGATTAGATATGGACAGAGAACACCATCAGCCTTTCATTAGATATGGACAGAGAACACTATCAGCCTTTGATTAGATATGGGCAGAGAACACCATAAGTCTTTGATTAGATATGGACAGCGAACACCATCAGTCTTTGATTAGATATGAACAGAGAACACTATCAGTCTTTGATTAGATATGGACAGCGAACACTATCAGCCTTTCATTAGATATGGACAGAGAACACCATCAGTCTTTGATTAGATATGGAAAGAGAACACCATCAGCTTTTGATTAGATATGGACAGAGAATACTATTAGTCTTTGATTAGATATGGACAGAGAACACCATCAGTCTTTGATTAGATATGGACAGCGAACACTATCAGCCTTTCATTAGATATGGACAGAGAACACCATCAGCCTTTGATTAGATATGGACAGAGAACACCATCAGTCTTTGATTAGATATGGACAGAGAACACCATCAGTTTTTGATTAGATATGGACAGAGAACACTATCAGTCTTTGATTAGATATGGACAGAGAACACCATCAGCCTTTGATTATATATGGACAGAGAACACCATCAGTCTTTGATTAGATATGGACAGCGAACACTATCAGCCTTTGATTAGATATGGGCAGAGAACACCATCAGTCTTTGATTAGATATGAACAGAGAACACCATCAGCCTTTGATTAGATATGGACAGAGAACACCATCAGTCTTTGATTAGATATGGACAGCGAACACTATCAGCCTTTGATTAGATATGGACAGAGAACACCATCAGCCTTTGATTAGATATGGACAGAGAACACCATCAGCCTTTGATTAGATATGGACAGAGAACACCATCAGCCTTTGATTAGATATGGACAGAGAACACCATCAGCCGTTGATTAGATATGGACAGAGAACACCATCAGCCTTTAATTAGATATGGACAGAGAACACCATCAGCCTTTGATTAGATAAGGACAGAGAACACCATCAGCCTTTGATTAGATATGGACAGTGAACACCATTAACTTTTGTAAACTGCCCTGTGAAGTCGGTTGGCTTTTATTAGGTAAAGTTGTCTTTTATTCATAGAAGTTGAGAGAAGAGAAAAGTTTATTCCTCACGGAGAATCAATATCACCTCAGTAAATGTTTGAGAGATTTTTCCTGGTTAGTCAAATTAGCATATCTGTCAGTGTCTTCACCCATGGGAATATGCTCCATTTTAATGTTTGATGAGAAGATGTTATGTTTTCTTTCAAATTGAATACAAAAGATTAAAGCGATGATTTTTAACAAATAGATTTATGCAATATCCTTGCTGGTGCATTTCCAAATCTCACAAATGTCTCATCACCGATGACCTGCCAGAGGGGGACTCGTCATTTATCGCTCAACATTTGGATAATTTACTGCTCAGCTTTTGTAAATATTTTCCTGTTCCTGCAGCTAGAAAAAATACTTGTTAGAGATTCATTTTCATGAAATGTTAGCTAACTAGAGCGGCTCACAGCAATAGAGGAATCGTCATCATCATTGGGTGGCGTCTCCGCATCGAAGGTTGGCTACCATGGAGCACCACTCCACACTGTCTCTTGCTTTGATGGTGCAGATTGTCATAGGTTGACTTGTCCATCTTTTGATTTTACTCGTCCATGTTAGTCTTGGTCTGCCTATTTGTCTTGTTCTAATTGTGTTTAGTAGTTCTCTTTTCATTTTTAGTTGTGTTAAAATTTCATCGTTTGTTTTCTTTTCTTTCCATCCAATTCTACCTATTCTTTTATAAATTTTCATTTCAAAGGATTCAATTTTCTGTTCTGTTTTCTTGTCTAAAGTCCATGTTTCTGCATCATACAGGAATATTTAGAAGATGTAACATTTTGCTATTCTTAGTTTTAGCCCTGGTTTTATTTGTTTTTGTTGTTAGTATATTTTTCATGGCATTAAAATTACTTTTTGTCATACCTATTCTTTTGTGGTATAAATAGTGGAATGCAACGCTAATAAAAACATTACCAGATAGAACTTTCTAATTGCAGATAAAGAATCACATCTTCAACATGGGCTTCATGAGGTCAGGTACAATTCTACAAAAATTATATTCATATCGTTTTCTATTTTTCCATTTGTGTGTGACATTGTGCACAGGTGTGTCACCTTCCTTATTCTAAGTGTTTGAAAATCTAGTTTCTCTAGACAGACAGCTGTTATAATCATTAAAAAAAAACTGTTTGGACTAATGCAAATAAGAATGTAATAGGAATGCGTTAATGAACTTCTCTCTTCTCTCCTAATTTGTAGACCCTCCATGTGATATTGTAAAAGTATTTCGTGGCGCACTTTATTGGTTCTAAACTTGTGTCACCTGACACTAGTCTGCAACAGTAAAAGACATTTAAAGGACGTAGAGGTAAAGGTAGGCTGTGTGCTGTCACCAGATTTATTTAATATGTATAGTGAGATTATTTTAAGATCTATAAGGGGCATGCCTGGAATAACAATAATAGGCCATAATGCAAATAATCTAAGGCATGCTGATGATACTATCTTAATCGCTAAGAGTGAAAATGAGTTACAGGAAATTAGAACATAATAGTGTAGAAAGCAAAAATAAAGGACTCAGCCTTAATAGCAAAAAGACAGAAGTAATGGTAACAACAATAAAAAAAGACATCACCTCAGTGTAAAATAAAGACAAGTGGAACAATATTAAAACAGGTAAATGAATTTAAATATTTGGGAACTTTGTTAACCTCAGACGGAAGATGTACAAAAGAGGTGAGATGCAGAATGGCTCAGGCAAAAGCAGCTTTCCAAAAAATGAGGAAGATACTGTGCAATCAATTTTTGACAATAGAAACAAGAAAAAGAGTTCTTAAATATTATGTAGAGCCAGTCTTAACATATGTATGTGAATCATGGACAATAGGACAACAGACAAGAAAATCACTGCAGTCTGTAGAAATGTGGTTTTACAGAAGAATATTGAGAATACCATGGACATCTAAGAAGAGTAATGAAAACATTCTGAAAGAGGTCAAAGCAAAAAGAGAGAAAATTTCCAATATTAGGAAGAAACAATCATCATTTTTGGGCCATGTAATGAGAAGAGAACAACTGGAATATATTGTAACAACTGGGAAAATTGAGGGACGAAGAGATAGAGGGAAGCCAAGAGAAAAAATACCAGACAGCTTAAGAGAATGGCTTGGCAGAAGGCCAACAACAGAAATGATAAATAACTGTCGAGATCGAAAGTTGTGGAGATACATGATCACCTACGCCAGCAAACAGGGTACTTGGTGATAATGATGAGAGGTAAAGGTAAAAGCCGCTGTTCTGTCCACAGTTCTATCGACTCATATTCCGAAATTACATTTTCTTCCTCTTCTTCTACCTTTTTAGCTCTCTGTGGAGCATAGGTCTTTGTCAAACACTTTCCAAGTCGTTCTGTTTTTTGCCATTCTTTTAAGATCATTCCATGTCTTCCCCATCATCTTCATCTCTGCTTCTATCTGTCTTCTCCTAGAATTCCTTGGTCTTCCTCTTTGTCTTTTTCCCTGGGGATTCCAACAAAGGGCTTGTTGTGTAATACTCTCAGTTGGCATCCGGTGTGTGTGTCCTATCCAGCGCCATCGTCTTCGCTGTATCTCTTTATCCACTGGTATTTGACTGGTACATTTCCATAATTCTATGTTAGTGATTTTGTCCTGCAATTTCCATCCTTTTATTCTGCGTAAGCATCCATTAATGAAAGTCTGTATCTTCGTGATTGTCAATTTTGTTGTTCACCATGTTTCACAGCCATATGACATATTACATTTTAGTTTGCTCTTAATGACCCATCAACTTAGTAGTGAAGCTGTCTCATGGCTTTCTGAATTTTTGAATACTAATATACCTCATTCGTGTGTAACCTTCTACAGCCTCGTCCCTATCTTCTTCTTCTGTTTTTCTTAGTCTTCTCCCTCTACGTCATCTTCCTCGGACTCAAGTTTCCTATACACAGCATAATAAACAGAAAGTCTGGTGGCCCCTTTAACCTCAGTCCTTCATCATAAGTATCCCAGAGTTTGTATGCTAATTGTTTATCTCGAGGGAAGATTTCGGTACAATTAAGATGTTTGAAGGGCATGAGTTTATAGACCGGTTTAACACATACAATGCCGGAGTGTAGTCATTTGTGTTCTGTACAGGTGGGCATTGGGTCTACAATATTCTAAATTCTAATATGAGTCGGAAGATTGTAGCCTCTTCTGTTTTCCTTAGGTTGCTGATTGGATCCCGTAAACTAGAAGAAAAACCCAGTAAATATGAGCATTTCACTGCGAATGTATTACCATTTTGATATGTAGAAGTATGAGGCTTCTAGTTGTTCCCATTCTTCAGATATTCCTGAGATTATTCCTTTCTTCATATTTATTATTTCTTGCATTTGGTGTCAAATGTTTGATTTTCCTAATTGTTTTTTTAACTTCTGTTTTTTTATTTGCACAGGATGTCTCTCAAGACGTTTGAACTTCTCTCCCATGTTAGGACTCTCGCTTCATTACGTTCAATTTAACTTGCTAACTCTCTGCTGTTGATTTCATGATCGCTATTTCTGCGCGTGCTCTTAAAAAAAAAGTAAAGGTTCCCTCACGCCTTGATATGCGTATGGGGAATATGGTGTTAATGAACATATTTTTCTATGACCACGGCACATTTTTGGGTGATGTGGTCGGTATCACGCCAGGCCGCCTTTACTTCCCAGAAAAATCTGTGGAACCCATTTTTAGAGGCTGGGTAAACCCCAGAGCCTTGTCAGTTCGAAAAAAAACCCGCCACTGCTGGGGATCGAATCCGGAGCCTTCTGGTCTGGAAGCGACGTGCTCTTAAGGTCTCTATTTACTGTTCTGATACTTGCATCTTGTATCTTATCACATTTCTGAAGTTTTGTATTTGAGGCTGTTGCATTTTTTCCCATATCTTTTCCCATATTCTAAAGTAGGTTGTACATAATCGACTTGCCTTGTAGTTTAGACATCTACTCATCAGTTGGTTCCCTCCAGTTTCTTCATTAGCAGCCATCTATGTTTTGCTAACCTTTTTCTTAATTCGCTGCCATCAGTGTTTCCGAACCTAAATATTTCCTCAAAATGTGGACCCATTTTAATTGTCTATCAAACTTATCTCCATGATTTATTATGTTTTGTTATTTTGTAGTGTTTTCCAGTATGATGGTGTTATTTTATGCATTGTAGTCAGGGAATAGAGAGCTGCAGATGTTTGCTTTTATTCATTTTGACACCTCACTTCTTTGCAGCTTGTTTACCACGTTCATTGTTTATCCCATTCTTGTTTGAAGTGTGTCTGTGCTTTCTGAATGTGCCCAAATCAAAAGATCGTCAGCAAACAGTGTCCCGCAACATTTTTTGTTGTCATTTATTTTTGGTAAGTAGTCCAAATCGTAAAATCAACTAAATGAATCTCTGAATTTGGAAATTGGCTGACTTAATCTCCAAATCTTAAAATCAACTGACTAATCTCCGAATTGGAAAATTAGTTGACCAAATCTCCGAATCTGAAAATCGACTAATTGCCCTTTAGATTTTTTGTCGTTCGTGTTGGGACACGATCCGTTCAACCTCAGACTATATCTTATAGGTTATACTGGACCGCAACTGCCATTTAAAGAATGGTACTGATTTCTTTTTGAATGTAGTATTGAAATGATTGATTCAGTTATTGATTTTAACTAACCAACCAATCCGCTATAAGTCATGCACCAAATCTATCAAGTCATCTAATCTGATTGTACTGTAAGACTTTTTATTGCATGTTGTTATAGCCAATACTTTACTGTAAAACTCTCGTTGTTTATTTCCCGAACGCAAACCTTATTACGTCTTCTTCTTTCGCGACCATAATACATTCAGATTAAAATTCTAGATTCCTTTATGAAATCTGCGTTTTGCTTTTCATTTTTGATTCAGCTCTAGAGCTTCTCATGAAAGAAGGTTGACATGGACCACGTTTTCTTCCTCAAGTCTTCATAAGGGACACAAGCTTGTAGAAGGTGTCATATTTGTTGTGATTCATTAGCACAGACTGAAGGTATTTATCTGAAATTTGGAGTATAGGTGGCGTCTCAATCTGGTGTGCAAGTGTTTATACAAAGTACGGTAGCTTGGTCTCTTCTCAACTGCTGGCAGTAAAAAAATCTAATCTCCACGTTCTTTAATAGAGGTCTATTTTTAAGTAACTTTGCACCAGGGAAACAAGTGAACGGACATACGGTGGCAAGCACATTTACTTGGGGTGGAGACACAGTAATTCTGGATTGAAGAACCTGCAAAGATATAAATATGGCGAGAGGGTTGAATAGGCATATGTTGGTTTTTATTTGTGTCATTTGAAGATCAGCCTGGCTCCAGTCTAGAACTATATTTAGAGAATCACGTGATTTCTGCACCAGTCAAAAAGCAGTGGATAAAGAGATACAGCGAAGACGATGGCACTGGATAGGACACAATGCGGAAGCCAACTGAGAGTATTATACAACAGACCCTTTTTGGAATACCCAGGGAAAAAAACAAAGAGGAAAACCAAAGAATTATTGGAGAAGACAGATAGAAGCAGAGATGAAGATGATGGGGAAGACATGGAATGATCTTAAAATAATGGCAAGAAACAGAACGACTTGGAAAGTGTTTGTTGAAGACCTATGCTCCACAGGGAGCTAAAAAGGTAGAAGAAGAAGACATGATTTCTGCGCCCGTATTTAATCTGAATGCATGAGAACTAACAGAAAACAGCAACACCTAATTCATATGTACCTGCTTGAAGAAATTTCTCAGAATATTTTTGATAAACAAACTGAACAACAAAGAATTGGTCAAGAGGTTTAGATGAGATGAAATTCACACACTGATAACAGGCAACGCTGGGACTGGGTAGTTATGTGTTCAGGGGAGACCCACAGTTATAACAAATGTCATGCTGGGAACACACTAGATAACTATGGTGTACCGTCACTGCGTGCTACGTGTGTGGCGCACGCTCGATGGAAATTACTAAAATATATTTCTGGAAGTTTATTATTAGTTAAGTATTTGCAATTTTCATTACCTAAAAGATAAATCCTTTTATAACTATTGAGGAATAAGATTTTCATTACCTAAAAGATAAATACTGTTGTAACTATTGAGGAATACAATTATCATTACCTAAAAGATAAATACTTTTGTAACTATTGAGGAATACAATTTCCATTACCTAAAAGATAAATCCTTTTGTAACTATTGAGGAATACAATTTTCAACCCACTATTTTGGCAATACTGTATAATTATTGATTTTTAACTATTGATATAAGCCAGTGTTAAAGTCTTCTCTCCGAATAATCAGATGGCCGATTGCTTAATTATTAACATAAACCAGAGTTGCGTCACCTTTTGTTCGGCATGTTTAGTTAGTGTTAGCACCCAGTAGTTCTATTATTAGTTTTACAAGTGAAAATAATGTTATTGCTAAATTTAGTAAAGCTGTATGGAACTCTGTGTGCAATAACAGTACAGTACAAAACCTTAAAAATAAGCATACGTGGACTAGCATATAACGATTACCTATTGTGGGGATGATCGATTAGTGTGAGTCTGTGTGTGTAGTGTTGTGTTGTGGTTTTCTTTTCTTTTTTTTTTCAAATGTTTAAGTTAAATTTCTTCTATTTGATGGGAATCACATAAATATTGTATATTTGAAGATCATCTAACAAGTACATGTTGATAACTACAAAGAAACCTTTCCTTATTAACTTTTATATAAACTAAGATTGGCTAATGAAACCACATTTGAACTCGACCATATTAAAGGGGAATTAACTATAATTTATGCACGTCCTGAATTTCTGCCTTTTCGTAAACTTGTCAAGTCTATGAAAGTTAATCATTTATATTCTGGACTGAAAGGAGTGTACAAGTTAAGTGAATTTATTTGGACTAATCCTTGTGCTACAAACTCAGTACAGTGCTACCGTATTTTCTACATTTGATCGGATACATAGTTACTGTTGGTGCACCTAGAGTCAAGATCGTTTAAGTGGCTTGAGTCTTATTTATATACAAAAGAGAATGTTACAATACATAAGATTGAAAGGACTACATTTTAACTTAAGTGATTAAAAAAAAGGGTAAAAGAAAATGCACACACAGTTAAGATATTGAAATGTACCAACGTTAGTTGTATCAAGACTTTAGTTGTTTATGATTGGTGTATTTTTTCTTTACAATAAACCGTTTTATTTAAGATAAAGCAAATATCAACATATTGTAAATATTATTGATCAGAATTGCAACTTTCATTGTAATGATATTACTAAATTAAATGAACGTATACTTCCGACCTTGGTCACAACAAAAACGCAATGAAGTTTCCTACTATTCGTTTATTTTTTATATTTTTCTGTTGAGATATTATACAATCAAGTCACTATGTCATTTTAGTTTGTATATGCTTATATTTTGTGTTTTGACTATTTTTTTCAGCTGAAGACCTACTGAACCACAACGTCGTTTTAATTTTGTGTTATTAACGAGGTAAAGCTGTAATCATACCATTTTTATTGACATGTCCTACTGTTCGTCTCTATCATCATTCTATTCTGTTCTATTCTATTCTATTCTATTCACGAAATCAATTGTATTGCAGTCGAAGCATCCCCATACTCGCTCCATCTTCTGTCCCAGCATTTCTCGAAGCGTATGCAGACTGACTGTTCCTTAATGTGTGAATTGTAGAGACATCTGCTTTTCCCACTAATCACTCCGAATCGACCACACCCCTTTTCTACCTTTAGACAAATCAGCCACTCAATGTATACATCATTGCCCCACCTATTCTACTCCTCTTCTCTTAAGATCATAATTGACGATGTCCGCTTTGACAGTGGCAGGACTTCCGGAAAAGATGGTGCTAGGTAACCGGTGTTTTCAGAAGGCTCGCCACTTTCTGCTGATTAAAGCAAACACGCCAAACACAAAAAGCCCGTGACGATGAGGAAGTTGAGAATTTCATTTCAAACGTTCGTTTATTTAATTTGTGTTATATTAAACATGAATATTAAACAGTGTGTTTGCGTGCCACAATAACCAGATACGATATCTAAAACCAGCTCATTATAAAATAAATAAACAGGAATTTGTAGTTATGGGAACAGCTTGCTGACACAAGACTTGATTTTAGTTTTGAATTAAGAATATCTTTATTAGCATAACTTACCTTCCCAGGCTAAGACAAGAACTTCTAAGTACCTCAAACGTGTTTCCAAATGCAGAAACCCGTTAAAACCGTATCACGTTTTGAATCTTTTTGTCTCGACGGGCCTCAGAACAGATTAAAGATCTGACAACGCTGTGGCCAGTACTAAGGTTGGTCATACTAATGATAACAGTTACCTCTAATTGTTACAGCAGTAATTGTTGCTGGCATGACGTGCACAAATCCACTAATTGGATACAGTATTCAAAGTCCATGTCTCTACCTACACTTGCATAATGAAAGCAGCTTGTTATACTATTATTATTAATGTTATTGTTATCATCATTATTTCGCCACATATTCGTTGCCTGTGAAATTATTTTATCTAACAATAACTTCCATAATGAACGTCTGTTAAAACATGTCACAAGTAGCTGTAGAAATGAACTGCAACCTTGTCTGTTTTGATAATTGCACAAAGCTAATTTTTAGTCATCACAACAATCATAAGTGGCAACATTCGGTATCGAAAAGGTTGTAGACACTCTGGAAATAGTTCTCGAAATGTGAAAAATCAACTGATTTAACTACTGCATGACGCCTCTCTTCATATATCTCGTAATATGGAAGATCAACTGATTTCACTACAGCAAGACGCCTCTCTTCATAGATCTCGTAGTATGGAAGATGAACTGATTTCACTATAGCAAGACGCCTCCCTTCATATATCTTGTAATATGGAAGATCAACTGATTTCACTGCAGCAGGGCGCCTCTCTTCGTAGATCTCGTAATACGGAAATTCGACTGATTTCACTACAGCAAGACGCCTCTCTTCATAGATCTCGTAGTATGGAAGATGAACTGATTTCACTACAGCAAGACGCCTCTCTTCATAGATCTCGTAATATGGAAGATCAGCTGATTTCACTACAGCAAGACGCCTCTCTTCATAGATCTCGTAATATGGAAGATCAGCTGATTTCACTGCAGCAAGACGACTCTCTTCATATGCTGGATTTTATAAAAGTTTTTACAGAAACAGTTATAACAGTAGTGGGCAGCGTACAGCTCGTGGGCCAGAACCGGTCCCCCAAGCTGTTTTGACCGGCCCTTGATTTGAAAATTATTATACACTCCATTCAGTGAGCTAAAAAAAAAAATTAATAAATAACAAGTAACACATACATGAAAAAAAAAATAAATAACAAGTAACACATACATGAAAAAAAAATTATGAACCCGTGTAAAAAAATGTAATTTGATTAACGAATTCACCAAAATGAAATAATGTGTATTATATCTTTGATCTATTAGTTGCTGCGTGCTACAAGCCAAGATTGCAAAGTTCATTTCTTTGATGATGGACACTGCCGCCCGACGACTATTTTATCGACGTTGATTAGTTGATCACGCAAGAGGGGTGCAGCCTTTGTTGTTCGTGTCGCGATTATTAAAAGTAGTGGCTTTTGGGTGTGGATGGCGTGATATTGTATACACATGTGCTTTTATTCCATGACAATTCTGCGCCAGAACAATGTAATTGTGTGTCTTTGTCAATAACAAACGTTTTGGTAGGGGTTGCGAATTGCGCTGAAGGACGGATCTTATGTAATTTTGAAGCAATAGCGATGTATTTAAAGCTAATAACCGGTTGTCACCAATTAGATACACAATAGCACTATCAAGCAAAATGAGGAAAGTAGATACAGAATTTTTTAATTCTCAGGAAAAGTGGGCTTTTGATTTTTCTTTATTCTGTATCGGGATAACCATGTGTGTTTAATATGTAATGATCTAAAAGAATACAACCTTAGACGTCATTTCCGATGCAAGCATGAAAATTTCAGTTCACTGGAAGGACAAATTAGACAGGGACCATTTTTTCATAGTTTTCAGACATGGCCCTCGACATCTTCATTGATTCCTTCAGTGAATTCTCTAGCATTGAAAGAAACTGGGAAAATCTGGCTGCTGATCGTAACACATGGTAAACAAAATGGTACAGCAGCTTTCGAGGCAGAGCTGATATCAAATTCAGACGACAAAAGGCGCAGGAGAAAAGAGACTTAGCCAGCACCATGAATACATCTTGTTCGTTCTGCAGGTGGATCTGTCTAACCAATATTGGCAGATTCAGCTAAGACAGAAGCTGTTCAGAAAAGCAGCATCCAGCATAAGACACTAATATTTTTACCAAACTACTGACTTATCATGATTTCTTGCTACCAACCGTCTGCCAAGACACCAAAGGCCATATTATAATATTATTATAGTAGCTGCAGAGTTGTTGCTGAATCGTTTATCTTCTCTCTCTGTCTTAGTTGATCTTTATAGTAGCTGAACAGTTATTGCTTGTTCTTTTATAATTTTCTTTGTTTTAGTTGACCTTTAAAGTAGCTGGACAGTTATTGCTATTTATTTTATCTTTTTTCTTTGCTATAGTTGACCTTTATAGCAGCTGGACAGTTATTGCTAGTTCCTTTATATGTTTTCTTTGTTTTAGTTGACCTTTATAGCAGCTGGACAGTTATTGCTAGTTCCTTTATATGTTTTCTTTGTTTTAGTTGACCTTTATAGCAGCTGGACAGTTATTGCTAGTTCCTTTATATGTTTTCTTTGTTTAGTTGACATTTATAGCAACTAGACAGTTATTGCTAGTTCCTTTATATGTTTTCTTTGTTTAGTTGACCTTTATAGCAACTAGACAGTTATTGCTAGTTCCTTTATATGTTTTCTTTGTTTAGTTGACCTTTATAGCAACTAGACAGTTATTGCTAGTTCCTTTATATGTTTTCTTTGTTTTAGTTGACCTTTAAAGTAGCTGAGCAGTTGTTGCTGGTTACTTCTTTTTCTCTTTGCTTTTAACACAAAGTCAAGCCTCGTTCATGATAACACAGGAAGATTTCAGCACAGTACACGATCTCCATGTACCCGGCGAGCACTCTCAGGGTAACTTCAGGAATCTGGTTCATCATTATGAATGATGGTATTAATTTAACCATTCTATACTTTTAATTTTGCCCAGGCAGTGATATACAACCTACCATTTTCTATTTTCAGCTGCGCATTATAATTTTACGTGCTGAACATGAATTTGAGAACTGCTTTTGTTTGTTTGTTTGTATTCATTCCAATCGACTGATTGGTCTCGAGGCAAGATGCCGGTCTAGAGACAAGGAGGTTGTGAGTTCAAGTCCCAGTTACACCAGTTGGGATTTTTATTTGTGATTTCCAATTGCGGCAATCACCCTGATCTCAGCAGCAAGGCCCGGATTGAAACGTCAATTACTCATCGAAGGAAAAAAATATGAGTACCTCCGAAGACGGAGTTATCCGTCTCTGCGGAGAGTGACCCCTGTGTTCACGGCTTCCAGGCATAAAAAAAAAACAAATTACCGCGCAAAATTACGACAAATATAGCAATGATTAACAAGTCTGTCACGACAAATATAGTAATGATTAACAAATCTCTGGCGACAAATATAGTAATAATAAACACGTATATTACGGTAAATATAGTAATGATTAACACGTCTTTTACGACAAATGTTATGATTAACAAGTAAAAAAAAAAGTAAGGCCCGGATTGAAACGTCAATTACTCATCGAAGGAAAAAAATATGAGTACCTCCGAAGACGGAGTTATCCGTCTCTGCGGAGAGTGACCCCTGTGTTCACGGCTTCCAGGCATAAAAAAAAACAAATTACCGCGCAAAATTACGACAAATATAGTAATGATTAACAAGTCTGTCACGACAAATATAGTAATGATTAACAAGTCTGTCACGACAAATATAGCAATGATTAACAAGTCTGTCACGACAAATATAGTAATGATTAACAAGTCTGTCACGACAAATATAGCAATGATTAACAAGTCTGTCACGACAAATATAGTAATGATTAACAAATCTCTGGCGACAAATATAGTAATAATAAACACGTATATTACGGTAAATATAGTAATGATTAACACGTCTTTTACGACAAATGTTATGATTAACAAGTAAAAAAAAAAAGTAAAGTACCCCCCCACCGTCACGCCAAGTGGCGTATAGGGAAATATGGTGTTAGTGACCCTATATTTTACAGACCTTCAGCACATGATTTTTAGAGTAATGTGGTCGGTATTACGCCCGTGCTGCTTTACTTTCCCAGAAAAAATCCGGTACCCATTTAAGGCTGGGTGAACCCGGAGCCGTCGGTTGGGATCGAACCCTACCCCTTGTCCGTAGTAGTCCAGTTCACTAACCACTGAGCTATCGCGGGTCCCACTAATTTTTAGGGAATTAGTAAAACCCAGGTGTCCTCGCCAGGGTACGAACCCCGGCTGTTGCCGTGGTAAGCCAACCGCCTATCGATTGCGCTAACCGGACACCCCATGATTAACAAGTATCTGACGATAAATGTAGGAATGGATAAGAAGTCCAAGTCGTCTCTAAAGAAGAATATAGTAAAAAATGACAAGTATCTAATGAAAAATATAATATTGATTAAAAAATATGTGACGAAAAATATTGGCATATAGCACACGATATTGACTAGCGTATCTCCAACAACAAATAGAGTAACGACTAGCATTTCTGACGACAAATGCAGCGCCATGGTCACAAAATAATGTGTCATATCTTTGTGTGTGCATGTTTGGGTTAGATATCTCATATCTTTGTGTGCATGTTTATGTTAGTCATATCTCATATCTTTGTATGTACATACCTGTGTATGTCACATCTCATATCCTTGTGTGTGCATGTCTATGTTGATTATATCTCATATCTTTATGTGCATGTTTATGTTAGTCATGTGTCATATATCTTGATGTGTGTCAGTGTTAGTCATGCCTCGTATCGCTGTGTGCAAATCTGTGTTGGTCACATCTCCTATCTTTGTGTGTTCATGTTAGTCACCTCTAGTGACTCGGGCAGACGGTGCTCGTAAACCTGGGAAGGCAGACCGTCTAAGGGCAGAATCCCCCTACAGAAATGATCATCTGCTGCCTTGCAGGAAGATTGGGGACAATCAAAGGCTAAGGAAAGCAAACCTGAATAAAATGCTGGCTGAAATCGGATGCACTGGGCCACTGGCGCAGAACACAGTGCAACGTTTTTTTAACGGGTGTTCAATTCAGAGTGGATCTGGCAGACTATAATTGTGATGTTCTGTCTGTGGGGGCGATCAACACACTAAACCTGACAGCAGACTTCATGTGAGAGTCTGCGATCCTACTCTGATTGAGTCCTGATCGCAGAGAGAGAGAGAGAGAGAGAGAGAGAGAGAGAGAGAGAGAGAGAGAAAAATAATGAAACAGAAACACGTTTCTCTGAATTCAATCATGATGTATGCACATAGTGGTGACTGAAAGATTACATCATTAAAATCGCTACAGCGACTAGTTGAACAAGCACATTTTATATATTTTATTACAACACCTTGGAATTCTTCTTTTTGAAAACATATAAACATCATCATCATTGAGTGCCGTCTCCGCATCGAAGGTTGGCTAACATGGAGCGCCATTCCACACTGTCTCTTGCTTTGATGGTGCAGATTGTCATAGGTTGACGTGTTCATCTTTTCATGTTACTCGTCCGTGTTAGTCTAGGTATGCCTCTGCCTCTTTTACCTTGCATTTTCCCTTCCAAAATTACTTTTATTAGGCTGTTGTGTCTTTTAACATGCCCCAAAAATTTCATTTGTCTTGTTCTAATGGTGTTTAGTAGTTCTCTTTTCATTTTTAGTTGTTTTAAAACTTCATCGTTTGTTTTCTTTTCTTTCCATCCAATTCTACCTATTCTTCTATAAATCCACATATATTTAGTTTGTTAGTAACAAAAATGTCAACATTAAAAGACAACAAGTTGGCTTTAGCAAAAAGGACATTTTATTTTATTGTAGTTTTTGCAAGTAGTACAGGAAACAAATTGTTTGTATAACAATATTGAAACACTAATTGAACGACATGGAACATAAGTTGGTTGTATAAAAATATTATAACATTGTTTGCATGAAGGACAGGAAACGTGAATTAGTTATATGACAATATTGAAACATTTTTTCTTGCAAGTAGGCAGGAATCATACATTAATTATATAACTATATGGAAATATTGTTTGCTTAAAGGACAAAAAGCTACATTAGTTAAATAACACTATTGAAACCTGTTTAGCTTCAAAGACAGAAAAATGTCATTAGTTATATAACAATATTGAAACAGTTTTTGTTTTAAGGAAAGGAAACGTGAATTAGTTATATAACAATATTGAAACATTTTTTGTCTTAAGAATAGGAAACGGGCATTGGTTATATAACAATATTGAAACAGTTTATTGCTTCAAAGACAGAAAACGTAAATTAGTTATATAACAATATTGAAACAGTTTATTGCTTCAAAGACAGAAAACGTAAATTAGTTATATAACAATATTGAAACAGTTTATTGCTTCAAAGACAGAAAACGTAAATTAGTTATATAACAATATTGAAACAGTTTATTGCTTCAAAGACAGAAAACGTAAATTAGTTATATAACAATATTGAAACAAGTAGGCAGGAAGCATGACTTAGTTATATAACAACATTGAAACATTTTTACTGTAAATTAAAGTTGTTTTTTTTTTCTTACAGATTACTTTTTGGCAATTAGTGAAAGTAATTTAATGATATACCTTATAAAGTAACTGAAATGCATGCATAAATGGTCATTAAAGTATAATAAAGTATATTAAAATATAGTATAATAATATACAGTGACCTCACACCAGGAAGGTCGCAGCATCGGTTGCGAATGACCCATCTTCTGTCACATGAATGATGAACAAAGAACAAGGTCACGTGTCCCGTTCATATTGCGTGGCTAAAACGTTAATAATGGAAGCTACAAAATGAAGAAAAAAAAAAAAAAAAAGAACGGGTCTGCTGGTGTAGGCGATCATGTCCCTCCACACATTTCTAGTTTTACAGTTGTTTATCATTTCTGTTGTCGATTTTCTTCCAAAACGTCTCCCACATAGTCTGGTACATTATCTCTGTTTATTGCTTTTTTTCTCTCTCATTTGTCTTCCTGTTACCACAATATGCTTTAGCTGTATCCATCTCGTTGCATAAACATAACCGTTTTTTGTTGTTGAAGTTGTTATTAATCTTCCTTTGTCCTTTGGGCTCTTTCAGAACATCGTCTATACTCGTTTTAGCTCTTCATGTATTTTCATTATTTTTCTGTAAAACCACACAGGATAGAGATCTGAAGACATCATCGTACAGGCTTCGTCTCGTATTCCATATTTCCTCTTCTCATGAAGTGCTCTAAAAATGTCGATATTTCTTTCTGATGTTTATAAGAGTTCCCATTTTGTGTTGTCCTCTTTGAGAATTTCATCGTAGGTCTTTTTAGTTGTCCATGGAACTTTCAACTTTCTTTTAAGAAATCCAACCTTTGTGATCTTTCACTTGTTTGTCTACTTGTCCATGTTTTACATTATGAAAGCATAAAACGAAAGACGCAACCATATAGGTGGAATAAAGTATGAAACTACTTCAGTAAATGTCCATGTCTCCCCTGACGTAATATGTCCAACACATATAGACCACTATCAAACTCGGCACATGCTGATCCATACAATCGCAACAAACACTGCAATAACAATTACAGAAAGATACTAATCGCGATTTCAAAGATTGTTCTCTTATCATGGAGTGTATACTCTCACTTACTATTCTTCTATAAATCCACATATATTTAGTTTGTTAGTAACAAAAATGTCAACATTAAAAGACAAGTGAAATCATCAGACATCTTGATTATAATGGGTGATATGAACGCTAAAGTAGGAAAAGGTAAATATAAGACCATAATAGGAAATCATGGTCTAGGAAAAAGAAATAACAGAGGAGAAATATTAATACAATTTTGCGAAGAAAACAGACTGACAATATGCAACACCTTCTTTGAGCAAGAGAAAAGGAAATTATACACATGGAAAAGCCATGGAGACAAGAAGAGAAATCAAATAGATTACATAATGATAAAAGACAGATTCAGGAACAGCGTCAAGAAAGCGAAAGCTACCCAGGAGCAGATATAAATTCAGACCACAATCCTGTAATGATAAAAATGAAACTCAAATTAAAGAGAAACAAACAAAAAACTAATGCAGCAACACCAATAGATATACAGCGTTACACCAGAAAGATGTACAAGAAACTTATACTGTACAAGTAATGAACACATATCAGAAGCTACTAGAAGAGGGGATTGAGCAGTACAGAAGAGAAAATCCTGAGGAAAAAGTCACAACAAAATGGCAATGCATAAAAAACAGCATGCAAGAATCCTGCAACACCTTGCCCAAAAAGGAAAGTAACAAAAAACAAAAATGGATAACAGACAAAATATTAGAAAAAATGGAAGAAAGAAGACAAGCGAAAAACACTGCCAGATACAAGGATATAGACAGTGAAATACGGAGAATGTGCAAAAAGGCAAAAGAAGACTGGCTCAACCAAAGATGTATAGCAATCGAAACTATTGAAAGTAAACAAAACCTAAGAGAGATGCACACAGAAATAAAGAGAATGGCGAATAAAAACAAAAAAGCTGCAGGAATTGGATGTATAGCAAACAAAGAGGGAAGAATTCTATCAGACAACAAAGATATAATAGATAGATGGCAAGAATATATAACAGAATTATTTCATGACGAAAGGGACAAAAACCCAGACATAAAGTGTACATTCAACTATAAAATCCTGAAATCCGAAGTAGAAAAAGCCATAAAAACAATGAAAAAGGGAAAAGCAGCAGGGCCTGACAATATACAGATAGAGATGATACAGGCTCTAGAAGAGTTTGGCGTCGAAGTGATCACAGACATATGCAATGACATATACCATACATGATACATACCAAACGAACTAAGAAAATCAACTTTCATTGCATTGCCTAAAAAGAATGGTGCAGTTGAATGCAGTGACTTCAGAACAATAAACCTAATGAGCCATGTAACAAAAATTTTACTAACAGTTACACAGGGAAAGATTCAGAATAAAATCAATACTGAATTAGAGGAGCAACAATTTGGATAAAAAAAATAGTGGGACAAAAGAAGCCATATTCAGCATGAGAACATTGATTGAAAAGTACATAGAAGTAAACAAACCAATATATGCTTGCTTCATAGACTACACCAAAGCTTTCGATAGAATACACCATAATCAACTTATAGACTGCCTAAAGGATATAAATCTAGACAACGCAGACATACGACTAATGTGTAATTTGTACTGGGAGCAAACAGCAATAATAAGATATAACAAGGAGAACTCTACACCCATGGACATAAAAAGAGGAGTAAGACAAGGATGCATCCTATCACCACGCTTGTTCAATCTATACACTGAGCAAATCTTTAAAAACATCTCAGAGATACCAGGTCTAAACATTAATGGAAAGATAATCAATAACCTAAGATATGCTGATGATACTGTTCTACTAGCAGAAAATCCTAAAGACCTACAACAGTTGCTTAGTGTGATAAACACAACAAGCAAAAAATATGGACTAGAAATGAATATCAAAAAGACTAAAACAATGATCATAAACAAAGAAAATTCTCAAGACCTACAATTAAATATCACAGTTGAGGGAACACATCTGGAGACAGTCCAGAGTTACAACTACCTGGGACATACTATAACCAGTGATGGAAAATGCAAAACTGAAATAAGCAAAAGAATAGGTATGGCAAAAGGTAATTTTAATGCCATGAAAAATATATTAACAACAAAACAAATATCAGCAGGGCTGAAACTAAGAATGGCAAAATGTTACATCTTCTCAATATTCCTGTATGGTGCAGAAACATGGATATTAGACAAGAAAACAGAACAGAAAATTGAAGCCCTTGAAATGTGGATATATAGAAGAATAGGTAGAATTGGGTGGAAAGAAAAGAAAACAAACGATGAAGTTTTAAAACAACTGAAAATAAAAAGAGAACTGCTGAACACAATTAAGACAAGACAAATGAAATTTTTGGGGCATGTTAAAAGACACAACAGCCTAATAAAAGTAATATTGGAAGGAAAAATACAAGGCAAAAGAGGCAGACCAAGACTAACATGGACGAGTAACATCAAAAGATGGACAAGTCAATCTATGTCAGCCTGCACCATCAAAGCAAGAAACAGAGTAGAATGGCGATCCATGGTAGCCAACCTTCGTTGCGGAGAGGGCACACGATGATGATGATGATGATACTCTCACTCCCCAATTTCTCCTTATGTCTTCTATATATAGTCTTCACTCTTTAGTTCAATATATTATTTCTCTTTCTTAATTCTCCACGTATCCTTAGCTTCAGTCATCAAATGAAACGGGCCTTCAATAAGCGTTGCGAGAACACCAGACCCAAGGGTCGACCACGAAAAAGATGGATCGATGGAATATTAGAAGCACTAGGAAACATTACAGCAGCAGAAGCGAACAGAAGAGCAAAAGACCGCAAATTATATCTTCCCTCAGCTCTGAAAGGCAAATGAAGAAGGAAACACTAACAAGAAGGATCAAATGTTACCTATGTTTTTCCTACTCCTCATATATTTCTTCTTTCTACATTCAGGATTAGTTACTATCCCAAGCCCAGTTTACTTATATCAGTTTTTCATTTCACAACGAGGCTACGCCCATTGATCGTATTTTTCCATAGAAATGCTACTTCCTATATTCAGATGTCTTTGATATCTGATATTATATTGTATATCCGTACTAGCAAGCTGGGCTTGCTTTTAGTGATGTGAGAAGACATGAAGGTCTGAATAACAAATGAGCAACCTTATTTCTCTATTGTTCCTCTTATCGATAATTCAACCTCTCCTTTTATATCTCCGGTATCTTCAAGCTCTAACCCTATCTCAAATCTCTATCTCAAAAAACCCTCTCTTTCCCACTATCTGCAAATTTAATCTCTCTTTTCTATCTATCCATCCATCCCTCCATCCGTCCATCCATCCATCCGTCCGTCCGTCCGTCCTTCCGTCCGTCCGTCTGTCTGTCTACCTACCTACCTACCTACCTACCAACCTACCTACCTACCTACCTATCTATCTATCTATCTATCTATCTATCTATCTATCTATCTATCTATCTATCTATCTATCTATCTATCTATCTATCTATCTATCTATCTATCTATCTATCTATCTATCTATCTATCTATCTATCTTTCTATTTATCTATCTATCTATCTATCAATCTATCTATCTATCTGTCTGTCTGTCTGTTTGTTAGTCTGTCTGTCTACCTACCTACTTGTCTGTCTGTCTGTCTGTCTGTCTGTCTGTCTGTCTATCTATCTATCTATCAATCTATCTATCTATCTGTCCGTCTGTCTGTTTGTTAGTCTGTCTGTCTACCTACCTACTTGTCTGTCTGTCTGTCTGTCTGTCTGTCTGTCTATCTATCTATCTATCTATCAATCTATCTATCTATCTGTCTGTCTGTCTGTTTGTTAGTCTGTCTACCTACCTACTTGTCTGTCTGTCTGTCTGTCTGTCTGTCTATCTATCTATCTATCAATCTATCTATCTATCTGTCCGTCTGTCTGTTTGTTAGTCTGTCTGTCTACCTACCTACTTGTCTGTCTGTCTGTCTGTCTGTCTGTCTATCTATCTATCTATCTATCAATCTATCTATCTATCTATCTGTCTGTCTGTCTGTTTGTTAGTCTGTCTACCTACCTACTTGTCTGTCTGTCTGTCTGTCTACCTACCTACTTGTCTGTCTGTCTGTCTGTCTGTCTATCTATCTATCTATCTATCTATCTATCTATCTATCTATCTATCAATCAATCTATCTATCTATCTATCTGTCTGTCTGTCTGTTTGTTAGTCTGTCTACCTACCTACTTGTCTGTCTGTCTGTCTGTCTACCTACCTACTTGTCTGTCTGTCTGTCTGTCTGTCTATCTATCTATCTATCTATCTATCTATCTATCTATCTATCTATCTATCTATCTATCTATCTATCTATCTATCTATCTATCTATCTATCTATCTATCTATCTATCTGTCTGTCTGTCTGTCTGCTTGTTAGTCTGTCTGTCTACCTACCTACTTGTCTGTCTGTCTGTCTGTCTGTCTGTCTGTCTATCTATCTATCTATCTATCTATCTCTCCAAGCTCTCAAAGTTTCAACACTTTTCTATCTTCTCTCTTCAGGTTTGAGACCCAGTTCACTTCCTACAAGTTATTACCTTCCCTATACAATGAACCAGCTCAGTGGTTAGTGAACTGGACTACAAAGGACAAGAGGTAGGGTTCGATCCCAACCGACGGCTTCCGTTTTCACCCAGCTTTTAATGGGTACTGGATTTTTTTTCGGGAAAAGTAAAGCGGCACGGGCGTAATACCGACCACATTATCCCAAAAATTATGTGCCGAAGGTCTGTAAAATTTATGGTCACTAACACCATATTCCCTATACGCCACTTGGCGTGACGGAGACACTTTACTTTTTTTTTTAAACAATGAACCAGATATGATTTTCTTTTGTAGCTGGTTTTACTAATGACGTCAAGCTGTAATGGAACCCACATTCACTTCATCGCCAAGCCAACTCGTTACAACCACCTTTAAGCTTTCTACGATGACAAATACACTATCAAAAGGCGTTTTGGAAGAAAACAAGAACAGAAATATAAACGATTGTAATAAAGTTATTAAATTAAATAATTAAAGTAATTTCCCAACAAATAATGTTTCTTTTGAAGGAATATAAACAATTGTTCAGAACTGTAAACACTTTTTATTAGGAAAATATAAACTGATTTGAGATTTCGCTGAAAATAATCAATAATAATGGCGAAAACGTTGTATATAGCGAGTTGCAAGGAGAGACAATCTAAGCATCTGCCGTTGTAAAGTTAGTGTTCTGAACATAGAGACAAGAGCAGATTATTAATGGACTATGTCCGATTACATTAATAATAGTTTTATATACAAGAAAATGCTTCTATTTATCAAAATATTTTGGCTTTTTATTGTGTCATTGCGGTAATTATTTAAAAAAAAGCATTAACCTTTCTTCTCTTGTTACAAGAATGATATTTATTTATTTATTTTAAAAGCCGCCTCATCGCCAGCGAAATAAGTACATTTCTCGGAAATTATTGCTTTCCACGTCAATTAAAGTTAGCCGCGATATCTCGGTTGTTAGTGAACTGGACTACAAAGGACAAGGTCGGGTTCCACCCAGATCAACGGCTTCCGGGTTCACCCAGCCTTAAACGGGTACCGGTATTTTTTCTTGGAAAGTAAAGCAGCACGGGCGCACCTTACCCCAAAAACCATATGCTGAAGGTCTGTAAAAATTAAGGTCATTAAACACTACTTGGCGTGACGGGGGTACATCACTTTTACTACATCAATTAAGACTATTGTTAGAGGACACACGTTAGTGCAATAAAAAAAAAGGTACTTAACTCTGGAATCGTAAACCAGGAAGCTTAAGAATCAGTTCCCTTGTAATTCTGATGGTGTGGCCGTCTGTGAGGTTTTTGATTGGACGTCAAGACACGAATTAACCAACGCATGACACGTGTTAACATTTAATTTTAACTTTTTCAAAGTTTAGTAACAATTGCCATAGTCATCATAATCATGTGCCATACCGGTTAGCGTAGGCGGTCATGTCCTTCCACAATCTTTTATCTACAGTGCATTGTTTCAGTTCTGTTGTTGACTGTTTTCCATGCCATGACACAAAGCTATCCAGTATTTTCTCTCTTTGCCGTCCGCGATCTCTCTTTCCTTTTTTTTACCAGTTGTAACCAAGTATTTCCAACTTCCCTCGTCTCATGATGTACCCGAAAAATGTTGATTGTTTCTTTCTGATATTTTTTAGGAGCTCCCTTTTTGTGTTGGCCTCTTTGAGAATGTCCTCATTGGCCTTTTTAGTTGTCCAGGGAACTTTCAACATTCTTCCAGAAATTCCATCTCTGTGGCTTCTAATCGTACTTTCATTTGCTTGTCTACTGTCCATGATTCGTTTCCATAGGTCAGCATTGGTTTTATATAGCACCTATGAACTCTCTTTCTCATTTCTATTGATATAAATTTGTTGCCTAAGATATTTTTCATATGGAGGCTAAGGCGCGCCTCCCAGCACCAGAGCTGGAAGTTGTCAGCGATCCAAAGCTGATGGCTTGCGCCAGGAACGGTGAACCAGAACCATCCAGACCCTGCTCCACCTCTCCGTGGTGCCTCTAGTAACAGACTAACCTGTCCTCATCAAGGCCAGCTCCTTGTCGTGGGGATGGGGCTTAACAGTCACCAGGGACTGAAAACTAAGACTGGCCAGGCCTTCCTACAACCGAGCAAGACCACAGTCTGCTCTAGCAAGTTCAAGTGCTGAAGTCGGAGGCAACCAGCCAAAAGGCGCACGACAATCAGGATGCCACGCACTCAACGCAAATGGAAGTATGTCTATAACCGCAAATCGATATGGCACTCGCCCTGTGATGGGCACTCAGGCAGGAGCAGCGCCGGGTCCTCAGCCTCGAAAGGGCCCAACCTCTATTACTGGATGTCCTTCTCAACCGCTCTGTGGAGTCAGGGGGTGAGAGAATAGAGCTACTGGCCAATCCAAAATAAGACCACTAAAAATAATGCACTGGAATGCTGAAGGCATCAACAGCAAAAGAGATGGGTACAGTAAAAAGATAGAATTAGAAAATATCCTGCATGAAGAACAAATAAGCATATGCTGTTTGCAGGAAACCCATCTAAACAACGACATAGCCTTGAAGATTAGGGGATACCAGTGCTACCGATCTGACAGAATAAATAGACAAAAGGGCGGAATACTGACTCTTGTAAGGAACAACATTAATGCATGTCAGATTGAAGTGTATATGGATGGGGCGGAATATCAAATACTGCACCTCAGGACAGGAAATACAGACTTCCATCTACTTAACTACTACTGTCCGAGTGACCGCCCACTAGCACTAGACACAATTACATTAAAAGAAAGAATAATTGTATGTGGAGACTTTAACAGCCACTCACAGAGCTGGGGCTATGAACATATGGACAAGAGAAAATTGGCAGGATGACAATGGGCTTATACTATTAAACCAGGCAACAGATCCACCAACATTCTACTCCAGATCATGGCATACCACATCTACACCAGACCTTGCTTTCCATTCACCAGACCTGGATTGGAATATCACACGAATTGTTGGGAAACAACTTGGAGGCAGCGACCACCGACCAGTCTTTTTAGTGGTACAAAATAAGGCCATCAGGGAGAGCAGCACTCTCTCCAGATGGAATTACAAAAAGGCAGACTGGAAAATGTATCAACACTACACCAGTGTACTGACTAAAGATATAAATACAGATAGAGACATCAACAAAATAGTTGATGAATTCAGTAGACTAATAATACAAGCTGCCAGTGAAACAATACCTAGAGGGGCACGGAAACACTACAAACCATACTGGAGTAGTGAGCTAGAGCAACTGCACAATGACATGGAAACATCTCGAAAGCAAGCAGAAAATAACCCTTGCCAAGAACACCACAACAACTACCAGCATGCTAAAGCCAAATTTCAACGGGCTAAACTACAAGCCAGACGGAGAAGCTGGAAAGAGAAAACAGAGTCCTTGAATCTTGAACGAGACACAAGAAAAGTGTGGAAGCTTGTAAAACAGCTGAATGATGAGGGTACAGAAAGGAACACCAAAATTACACTGAAGAAGGATGGAAACATTCTAACAGGTAAACATGCAGCAAATTACTTTGCAGACTCCTTTGCAAATGACAATAATATTGAAATTAGCCTAGAAAAACGACAAGAGACCCGTTTAAAACAACAAAATGCAAGACAAGAAGAGACCACACATGAAGTAATGGAAACACCCATTACACAAAGAGAGCTAGAGCTGGCAATATCCAAATTAAAAATGAAAAAGTCACCAGGCAATGATGGAGTGTCCAATGAAATGATTAAGAACTTGGGAACTGCAGCTAAAGCAAAACTACTGCAGATCTACAACATTTGCTGGATCACAGGTAGAGTGCCACAGGCATGGAGAGAAGCAATTATGATACCATTACTAAAGCCAGGAAAAGATGGTTCAATGACATCCAGCTATAGACCAATCAGCCTTACAAGCTGTTTGTGTAAAACAATGGAACGTATAATCAATCTCAGACTGCAGTGGTACCTGGAAAGTGAAAATCTCCTTGTCCCACAACAAGCAGGCTTTAGACAGTGTTACTCTACCAAAGATCAAGCAACCTATCTTTCCCAGGAAATTGAAGATGCGTTTCAAGAAAAGAAACTGGTACTAGCAGCATGGATAGACCTAAAGAAAGCATTTGATAAGGTATGGAAGGAAGGGCTTTTGAAGAAACTGAGAAATTATGGAGTAAATGGCAGGATGTACAAATGGGTCAAAGCATACCTGCATAACAGGAGAGCCAGAGTGCAACTGGATGGTCTTAAGAGTAAGAAGGTCTTATTGCGCCAGGGCGTTCCACAAGGAGGGGTACTATCTCCAACACTTTTTCTGATCTACATCAATGACCTAGTTACTGAACTACCACATGGCATCAAAGTGGCAATGTATGCAGATGACTTGGTAATGTGGTGCACAGAGGAGTATGCAACAGTGGCCTCCAAATTGCTACAAAGAGCTATGAATGCACTGAATTCATGGACAAATAGATGGTGTATCAGCATCAATACAGACAAATGCAGTACTACACTTTTCACACTCTCCCCAAAACAAAAAGCAGGAGCTATCTATATAAACAATGAGCCTGTGAAAGAAGACATACAAGCTACATATCTCGGAGTTACATTTGATAACAAACTATCTTGGAAACAGCAGATAAATAAGGCAACCCAAAAAGCAAGGAGGAAATTGGCTATTCTAAGAAAGTTGTGTGGAACCACATGGGGTGCGAGTGGGAAAATACTCAGTAAAGTTTACCAACAGAGTATACGCCCACATTTAGAATATGGATCACCCGCATGGTGCTCAGCATCAAACACCACATTGCAAGAACTGGATAAAGTACAAAACCAGGCACTTAGGGTCATCACAGGAGCAATGAAATCAACACCAATATTGGAGATGGAGAAATTGTGGAGGATACCAGCACTGAGAGAACGGAGAGACACAAAGGTGCTGATACAGGCAGAAAAATGTGTATGCATGCCGAGACATCCAATGAAGGACAGATTCCAAAATCTTGCATTGGGACGACTTAAGAGAAACAGCTTTATCCACCAAGCCAAGCGTATTAGTAGACAAACACCAGACATGCCAAGAGTTGTTAAACCCCTTCTGCCCATACCAGAACAGACTCCCTGGACAGATGAATCAGGATTATCAGTTCAAATACGGACAGAAGTGAAAGGAATAGTTGACAAAGAGGAACAAAATAGTCTACGGCGAAAAACAATAACTCTCAGTTTCCTGGATGAAGAATACCCACAAGACCTATGGATCCGTGTGTACACAGATGGATCAGAACAGAATGCAGTAAAGAATGGGGGAGCAGGTGCATATATAGAGTACCCAAATAACACTAGGGATATGAATAAAATAGCAACAGGGAAATATTGTCACAATTATGATGCAGAAATACAAGCAATAAAGTTGGCAATAGAAAAACTGCTGAACAGTAATCTTAGCCCACAGCCTGTAGTGTTTTTGACAGATGCAAGATCAGTACTCCAGGCACTACAATCCAGAAAATTACCACATCTGCAGACCTTATTGACTGAACTCTGCAAGCACCACAGGTTGCCCTGCAGTGGATCCCGTCTCACTGTGGAATACCAGGAAATGAGAAAGCAGATCAGTTGGCAAAGGAAGGTTCAACAGGCACACAACTAGATACACCAGTTACATACCATCATAAGAAACAGATAATCAAATCAATCAGAGGACCACAAGCCCCAAATCAGGATGCCTTTCATAATATGAATAGATATGAACAAGTTATCATTATACGCCTCAGAACAGGACACAATCGACTCCATAGTCACATGTATACAAAATTCAAGATCGGCACCTCAACTACATGTACATGTGGACAAGCACCCCAGACTGCTGAACACATACTTCAAGACTGCACTGAATATAGTAGACTGAGGAAAATCCATTGGCCCATGGATACAACACTACAGACAAAACTATATGGGCCACTGCAAGAATTACAAAAGACAGTAAAATTTATACAGGAAACGACATTGCAGATATAGACAATACTTCAGGCGAACGAAAGATAGATAGATAGATAGACTAACCTGTCTAGTCTAGCCAAGCGAGCAGGGATCGAAGAGGGAAGACAACCTGGTACTCAAAAATGTTGTGCTGAAGTCGGATGTATTGGGCCGAAAGGCGCAAATATAACAGTGTTCCACTGAAACCACAACACAACGCAGAGACGTCCACTTAACGTCCTTTTAAGGGCGGATGAATAGGAGGAATTCTACAATCTAATTCATAATTCTAGAATACTTTAGTCATCGGACGAACGAAAGCAAGCAAGCAAGCATTTTCTGAAATGCTATTTTGGCCTGAGCTATCCTGCTTTTTATTTCTGTGGTGCAACTCCCGTCTGATGTTATTATTGTTCCCAAGTATTTGACGCGTTGCACTTGTTTCAGATTTGTCCTGTTTATTTTTATGCTGCATGATAGTGGTGATTGTTTCTTTGGTATAATCATTACTACTGTTTTCTTACTATTCAGACTGAGACCTTTCTTGTTGCTTTCTTTTACTATTATGTCTGTCATTTCTTGTAGTTCATTCTCTGTCTATGCTATTAAGACTGTGTCATCCGCATATCGCAAATTATTTATATTGTGACCGTTGACTTCAATTCCTTTTTGTCTAATACTATTGATCTCATAATATGTTCGATGTAAAGTGAAAACAAATCCGGTGACAGAACACAGCCTTGTCTAACTCAATGTTTTATAAATTTAAATTGTCCTGTTTGGTTGTTAATTCGTATAGTTGCTGTTTGTTGCGAGTACATGTTTTTTTATGATTCGCAGATCCTTGCCATCAATGTTTAATTTCTCCAGCATATTGATTATTTCCACATGCTTTACTTTGTCAAATGCTTTTGTGCAGTCTATAAAGCATACACATATATATATATATATATATATATATATATATATATATATATATATATATATATATATATTTACCTCTATAGGTCTTTCTATTAATGTTATTAAGATGTATATTGCATTATTGGTGCCCTTTCCTTCCACAAATCCACATTGTTCCTCACTTATTTCTGGTTGTATTTTGTCCCTTTCACGTCTCATGATGATTCTTAGTTATATTTTCGTCAAATGGCTCATGTGCTATGGTCTTCACAATCAATGGCGCCTGACTTCTTCGGTATGGCTACCAAGATAGATTTTAGTAGATCTTCGGGTACGTGTCCAGTGTTATATACATGTATGTTATTCAGTAGTTTCGTTATGCGTTGTTCTCCCAGCTCTCCTAATGCATTTATCTCATCGATTGTTATATTGTCGGGACCTGGAATTTTGCCTCTTTTCATGTGTTGAATTGCGTCCTCAACTTCACTCTGCATTATTGATGGGCCTGTGTCTTTGTTTGAATTGTTTAATTCTGGTCTTTAATCATCATAGAGTTGACTGATATATTCTGCCCATCTTTCCATTGTTTTCTCCTGTCCAATTATATTTCCTTCCTTTGATTTCACACATCCTGAAACTTTGACTTCTTTTCTTCCTGTTAATTCATTTAACTGATTGTGCATAAATTGTAAGTCTTTCTTTTGTTGTTTTTCCTTTTCTTCACATTTCTGTTTTAACCCTTCTTCCTTCGCTTCTCTGCATTTGCTTTGGATCTATTTGCATAGTCATCATCATTGAGTGCCGTCTCCGCAACGAAGGTTGGCTACCATGGAGCGCCATTTTGCTCTATCTCTTGCTTTGATGGTGCAGGTTGTCATCGGTTGGTTTGTCCATCTTTTGATGTTACTCGTCCATGTTAATCTTGGTCTGCCTCTGCCTCTTTTACCTTGTATTTTCCCCTCCAGGATCACTTTCAGTAGGCTGTTGTGTCTTTTAACATGGCCTAAGAATCGCATTTGTCTTGTTCTAATTGTGTTCAGAAGTTCTCTTTTCATTTTTAGTTGTTTTAAGACTTTGTCGTTTGTTTTCTTTTCCTTCCATCCAATTCTACCTATTCTTCTATATATCCACATTTCAAAGGCTTCAATTCTCTGTTCTGTTTTCTTGTCTAATGTCCATGTTTCAGCACCATATAGGAATATTGAGAAGATGTAACATTTTGCTATTCTTAGTTTTAGCTCTGGTGTTATTTGTTTTGATGTTAGTATGTCCTTCATGACATTAAAATTACTTTTTGCCATTCCTATTCTTTTGTTTATTTCAGTTGTACATTTTCCATCACTGGTTATAGTATGTCCAAGGCATATACCATTTGCATAGTATCTAACCCTAAACACGTCATAAGTCTATTAAATTATTTGAGCAACATTACATTATAGTGGATTAGTTCATGTTAAGGAAGTAAATAAAATAACATAATCCTGTTTATTTACCCTTGTACCTCCTCTATTTAAACAAACAAGTAAAATTAACAGCGTAAAATTAGAGGTAATGTCATAATGTGCAATGTACACTCTCAAGCAAGCAATGTTCCAGTCGAGTGTACATGGGTAATCGATACAGTTCGATAAAGCAACGAGAGAGAGTTGGTTGATAAGTTTGATGGTTGTTACTAGCGGTTGACCAGGATATTGCTCTAGTGTCTGCAAAGGTACATTAAAACATAGAGAACATCGCGAGATGATTTGTCGGTGGACATTTCATTTCCTCTTTGTCAGCATTTGGTTGCGTCATAACTAACACGTTGACAGGTCGTATTTTCTTGTGCTTGGTATATGTGCGAGAGTAAGTGTATGTGTGTGTGTGTGTATGTGCGTGGCTTCCGTTGGTTTGAAGATAAAAATAAAGGGGTTGTTGGTGGGGGGGGGTTGATTCAAGGCAGTGTTGTAGCGATGATATTATATCTCTTGTCTTCAGTTTATATGAAGCTATACGACTGATATTTTGTACCTCAATTATTATGGTGTAAATGAAATCAAATGATAAGTTCTATGGAAGTCTAACGATGAAACATAAGTTCCGCGTTTACATTGAGCAGTCAAAAATACTCTTAAAGGTAAGAATTTAAAAAGGCATGCTGTATACCGCTGCCAGGACAATATCATATATTTGTGCATAATTTGTACAGTATTTCATAATTAATGAAAATGTATAAAACGCTGAATGAGGTCATGCGAGTCGATGAGGTGATTTGATGAGAGGCAATGGGGAAAGAGGCAAATAATTACAGTGGCTGATGTAAAGATGTGGGTAGCAAGGAGCAAGTGTTGGGGTGTAACCTACAGTGTGGGGTAGTGTGGGTAGCAAGGAGCAAGTGTTGGGGTGTAACGTAGGATGTGCAGTAAAGCGGGTACCAAGGAGCAAGTTGTGGGTATAACGTACAATGTGGGGTAAAGCAGGTAGCAAGGAGCAAGTTGTGGGTGTAACCTACAATGTGGGGTAAAGCAGGTAGCAAGGAGCAAGTTGTGGGTGTAACCTACAATGTGGGGTAAAGCGGGTAGCAAGGAGCAAGTTGTGGGTGTAACCTACAATGTGGGGTAAAGCAGGTAGCAAGGAGCAAGTTGTGGGTGTAACCTACAATTTGGGGTAAAGCGGGTAGCAAGGAGCAAGTTGTGGGTGTAACCTACAATGTAGGGTAAAGCGGGTAGCAAGGAGCAAGTTGTGGGTGTAACGTACAATGTGGGGTAAAGCAGGTAGCAAGGAGCAAGTTGTGGGTGTAACCTACAATGTGGGGTAAAGCAGGTAGCAAGGAGCAAGTTGTGGGTATAACGTACAATGTGGGGTAAAGCAGGTAGCAAGGAGCAAGTTGTGGGTGTAACCTACAATGTGGGGTAAAGCAGGTAGCAAGGAGCAAGTTGTGGGTGTAACCTACAATGTGGGGTAAAGCGGGTAGCAAGGAGCAAGTTGTGGGTGTAACCTACAATGTGGGGTAAAGCAGGTAACAAGGAGCAAGTTGTGGGTGTAACCTACAATTTGGGGTAAAGCGGGTAGCAAGGAGCAAGTTGTGGGTGTAACCTACAATGTGGGGTAAAGCGGGTAGCAAGGAGCAAGTTGTGGATGTAACCTACAAATAAAGGCACTGAGGGTGAGTTTATGGAACAAGAAAAATGAGACAGGGCGAGTTCATTAAAATATTCCGGTGAGGAGAAGGGGGTGGGGGAGGGGAATGAGGAATCTATGCGACAATTGGAAAGATTGATTTCCAGTGTGTGGACCAAAGGGAATTCATCAGGACGAGTCCATTTAAATATGAGAAGAAAGTAATAACTTCGAATCTATGAATCAATGTGAGTCGATGAGGACAAGATTATGAAGCAGTGGATTGCGGTGACAACACGTCTATAGAACAACAGTATGCATGGAAATAAGTTGATGAAACAGTATGATAAGAAGATTTGGACGAGTTTGAAATAATGAAGGAAAATAGGAGCAAGTTTATGACCAAACAAATGCTACACTGAAGAAAAAGGTGGTAGTTACCGTTCGACACGATCTGAGTTGTCAAAAGAAAAGTTAAATATTAGGCATCTGCAGTCTTATTAATACCGTTAAGATTAATCGCCTCATCTTTGTCACTTTCATCTCGCAAGTTTGTGCTGTATCGTCTTTTAATTGTCTTTTGTTGATAGCATTTGAGAACATCGTATTTCTGAGGTAAAATTCCCCTGATAAATATGGCGTTCGTTGCTAAGGACACAGCCACAATGGATAAGGTTCCTATCAACATGGCGAATGTTCGAAACGGAAACAGCTGCGTCTGAGTGACATCATCAAAGTACGGGTATTTGATGGCTGCAGGCAATCCTATAACTGGCTCCCCACCTAGAAGTCTCAGGGACAAGGAGAGGAAGAATCCAGTCAAACATCCATAGGCATTGGATTGAGGCATCCACAGAACGAGGGTCAGCTGAGGGAATAGAACCACGTACATGAGGTCCGAACATAAAACGTATAACCCGTAGATGGTGTTTGAAAACACAGCGATAATTGTTCCAAGGCTTCCAACCACAAGGATGGAGATTCGTAGGACCCAGATGAGCTCTTTTTCTGATGCCTAGAAATAAATATTACAAGTTATAATCATTAACCGTTTCTATGAATATAAAATAATATCTTCTACTCGATTACGAAATTTGCAAATAAATTGACAATAGAAACATGGAAATATACAAATTAGTTTATCTCTTTTTTCTGTATTCTTTATTTACCACCAACATTATTTCATTATTGTAGCAATTTCTATCAAAATAGCACTTTCATACTAACTATATACAAACACTGCCAAACAAGGTCTTTGAACACAGAACATACACGGAAGATTACAACTTGTGGAATGAGGCGCTTGAGAATCACAAACAAAGCAAACATAGACAGAACACCCGATATGAAAGTCAGAGAACAAATCAGAAATAAACCGTGTTTGGAATATATATATACAAACAAATAACATGATACGGATATTTTGTTAGAAATAACCAAGCAACATCAAAAGCCTTCTACCTCACAACATCTGGACAGAGACCGAGATGGCGACCAAGAAAAAAGACGGATAGACGGAATAAATGACGTATGTAAGAATAAACATTTCTATCTTAATATCATCCAGAGATGCCCAAGAACGACACTATATCTAAAAGGGAAACGAGACCAAAATAGAAAGCAAAATAACAACTATAGACATCCAATTATGTTGTACATTGATCCTTTCTTCTGCGACACTTCAGGGTAACACCAACTGGACGAAATAAAGAATTAGAAAGATGCCTGCTCTTTCATTGTGAATGTAATACGTGGTCTTCATCATCAGGTCACGTGTCCTTTGCAGAACGTTACATTCACCACAGCCCGTCTGAAAGAAATTTCTATCTCTAGCCAGATCTCCCATTCCTTCTGCTGTCATAGTCTCCCTGATGTTCAGAAACCACCTTCTTCTTGGTCTGTCCCTGATGCGTCGTCCATGAACCATGCCTTCCATTATTGTTCTTTCCATCGCGTTGCGTCTTTAGACGTGGCCATAGTATATTAGTTTACTCCGTAGAATGATGTTTAAGCCAGTTCTTTTTCATGTTTAAGGTCTGAAAATGTCTTCGTAGCTTTCTTTCATTATCCAAAGTATATTAAGGATTTTTCTGTAGCATTTTATTTCGAATGAATCTATTTTCTTTCTTGCTGCTTGTGAAAGACTCTCTACATTGGACATCATAAAACAATATTTTTACCAGTTTAAATGTGCCTACATTCATGTATTTGTTGCGGTTTAACACTTGATCAAGATATCCACTACTGGTTCTAACGTTGCAACTGAGACTGCCAGTAGCTGTACTGACTTATGCTATCGTGTGCTTTATTCTTAGATAAACTCGCTAAGACTAATTTGATCTACTTGGTTATTTCACCCAAACCTCTATGCTTCGTATAAACTCGGACTTTTCTGCATCTCCTATCACGTTCTTAATTAAAGGATAACGGTTAGTAATTTTCTTAAGCATTATCATTGTTTATTCTTGATTCCTTGTGATTTTTTTATTCTTCCAGTGCTGTTAGACGACACATACGTCTAGTAGATTCTCCCGCCCATAGTCTCTATTCTAGGAAATCTATTCGATTATAGAGATTGAGTCTATGCTTGGCAACCTTGCCCATTTTGTTAGAGTTCTTTTCTGTGTTTCTAAAGATCGGCCTCTTTTCCTCTGACCTGATGTATCCTATTTGAAAGCCTGCTTGCAATTCCCTGGTCGTTTCTTCTAAATGCATGCCCGGCCTATGCCCATCTTCTTTTCTTAAGATACAAGAAAAATGGTTGCATGGCCATTTCTCTTATTTCAGCATTAGACCTTAATTTATTCAATTTTATGCAAAGTATCTTTCCTAGACATTTGAATTCAAATACGTTAAGTTTTTTTTTTATTTATTATTAAAATCTTCTGTTAAAATTACGCTAGCCTATAGAAGATATTTAAAGGACAAGAGGTAGGGTTCGATCCCAACCGACGGGTCCGGGTTCACCCAGCCTTAAATGGGTACCGAATTTTTATTCTGTGAAAGTAAAGCGGCACGGGCGTAATACCGACCACATTACCCCAAAAATCATGTGCCGAAGGTCTGTAAAAATTATGGTCACTAACACCATATTCCCTATACGCCACTTGGCGTGACGGGGGTACTTAACTTTACTATAGAAGATACTACTTACTTAGAAAGTGTAACAAATGATAGAACTAAATAGATTCCAGAAAAAAAGGTACTATATGGAATCTATTTAGCCCTTTTAATTATTACACTTTATATAGTTTCTTTTTTTAATGTGTGTATTCCTTGTGGAGAAGATTTTCCTACAAGAAAATCACTGGAGTCTGTAGAAATGTGGTTTAACAGAAGAATGTTGAGAATACAATGAACAGCTAAGAGGAGTAATGAAAACGTTCTGAAAGAGGCCAAAGCAAAAAGAGAGCTAATTTCAAATATTAGGAAGAAACAATGATCGTATTTTTGACCATGTAATGAGAAGAGAACAGCTGGAATACATTATAACAACTGGACAAATCGAGAGACGAAGAGATAGAGGCAAGCAAAGAGAAAAGATTCCAGACAGCGTAAGAAAATGGCTTGGCCGAAGGTCAACAACGGAATTGTTAAATAACTGTCGAGATCGAAAGTTGTGGAGAGACATAATCACCTACGTCTGCAGGCACGGTACTTGCTGATGATGATTCGTTGTGGCTTTGATTTAACCACTATACGATCTATAGTTTATTAGTACCGTCCATGTAGCATAAGTTCATTACATAATATTATTATAATAATTGTTGACCATTTTAAATCACAGAATCACTGCAGTATATTATACCTTTTCCTTCTATTATTCCCTATTATCGCCTCGGAAGTTTCCCTATTTAATAATATTTATTTATTATTATTTGTCTCCAGTATATTATATCAGGCAGAACGCTTCGTGTCATTTTAACAAGAATAATTACAAAAGCCTAATGCATACAGCACACTGATTGTAGCTGTCTTAACTGAAATCATTCATCAATAAACATTAACTTAGTTGGGGGGGGGGGGTAGGACGGGGATGAGACTAGATAATTGCATCACTCACTTGTGTCCTGATAATGTTAGCGTAGATGTTCTTGACAAAGACAGAACTGGTAGAAAGAATGCACGAGTCCGCTGATGACATCACAGCTGCAGAAATAGCTCCAATCCCAATGATACTGACCGGAAGTGGTGTCAAGTAGGTCAAGGTTAGTGGCAGAATGTAGCTCTTCATCTCGTCTGGGATGGGTACTGGCCCTTTGTAGTCTGTCGCATTCCAATCTGAGAATATATATTAATAATGCATTTAAACATGTTATCCTGTTCGTGATTTCTCTCCCATAGAAGAGAAGGGGAGGGGTGGAATTTCCTGGCTCTCATCCACCAAAGAAGCCTGACCTTATTCAAGCAGATTTGTTTTTCTTTCAGGACATGCTTAGACGGAAACTGTACCACAACAAAACACGAACTTTTATGGAACAGCAAGAAAACATCCGGTCTGAAATTATAGCTCGTTTCAAATCATGTGCCCAAATTCAAAACGCTTTTACTCAGTAACCGTTTGTTAAACACTGTTGAAATTTTCCAAATGTTATTAGAATGCAAAAGACCCTTTAAATGTATATTTAACAAATATCTTGCAGCTGCAGTTTTCTTAAAGCGGCGAATTTCTTTGATGTTTGTCAAAATTGTAAATTGTGAACCCCTAAAGAATAGAAATTACCGTAGTTGCTGGTCTGTGATCAATTTTCACTAGGTAAAGGCGTGGCCGTAATGGGGAAATAACTGAATACGACAAAACACCAGGAGAATTATTGTCTTCTCATTTCGAGGACGGACGTTAATATCAAGGTATACCTGTATGTCCAATTTTCATAGTTGTGTGGTCCTGAAAAGGACCGTTTGTTGAACTAAATTAAGGTAATATAGGGGCCAACATTGTGGGGGCTATATACTTTCATTCTGAATCAGACGAGTCTAAAAGATTAATAACTGTTTGGGGTTGAACATTCCACAAACCATCATTTTTCCAATATTCCTCTTCCTGTTTTAAGACGTGGTCTTCACATTTAGCCCAATAATCTTTGTCTATATTTAATAAAGCGAGATTAGCAAGAGTCTTTACATCGCATATTTTGAATGTTGTATTTTCATCTGCCACTTGTCCTTTTAATTTTGCCCAGATTAGTTATATTGGATTTAAATGAGCATGGTAAGGTGGCAGCCTCAAACTTATATGACCGTGCTCTTGGATAATCTTATCTATTTGAAAAATCTTTGTCCTTTGTTTTTGCTTTAATAGAGATAGTAATTCAGGTTTTAAGTACATGTTATTAAATTGTATGTGCTCCTTTGTGAGCCATATCTTAATAGCATCTTTTGTACTGGATGACGTCGGGACTTTATCTTCAAGTGCAACAATGTTGTGGTACGCTGCATTGTCCATTATTAGGCAAGATGGTCGATCTAGTGATGGGAGAACAGAATTTTCAATCCAATGTCTAAATATGTGACAATTCATCTCAGAGTGATAATCCCGATTGTCTATGGATTTTGAAAGAAAAATGAGCTCTGCATTCTGTATTAGTCCATGTTGTCGACTACCTGCATGAGCAATTATCAAGCGCTGTCCTTTGCTGCTAGGTATTAATCTCTTAATCTTTCCATCTGATGACTGCCATTCCCTTTGGTTAGTGTGGTGAGCATTGATCCATGTTTCATCCAAGTACACAATATCATAACCTTGCTTGCGCACCTCTTTTACTTCACGTAAGTACTTGCTTCTCATGACTACTATATGTGGCTTCTCACAGATGATGTTTCGTCCATTGGAATACTTTCTGAATGTATCCTGCAGCTCTCACATTCCTCCATAATGTAGACTTTGATATTTCAATACTGTTGTTCTTTTTCAGCGAAAATTTTAATTTTCTTATTGTAACAGTTTCATTCATACCCAACATTTTGTGAATTTCACTTCTAATAAGTTCACTGTCGAAATTATCCAACATTTTTGCTCTTCCTTGTGATTTTGTATATTTTGAACATTGACGGTCACGTCCTTGAATCCAGCGATTAAATGACCGTTTAGATAAATCCAAAATGTGTCTTGTCCTATTCTCAGGGTTTTCTAAAGAATGAAATAATCTTCCTCGTTTAGCCTCTTTGCAAACATAGTCATACATTTTTATTGCGATGTTTTGTAAACTGCAGAATTTCATTTTAAGACTCATGATAAATGGTATCGTTCCACGTCTACACCTCTGAATGAACGGAAATGGAACACACAATTTCTCAAGTGTCTAATTGTGTCAAAAAACCACGGCGAAAGCGTGCAAACACGTCAATTTTACCGTGTATGGATTTCTACTCGTTATATTTAACTTAAAATACTGTAAACATTAAGTTTTGACTACATCAATGGGTCGTTATAAATTTATATAAATCAAATAAGCAACAATAATAACCAAATGTTTTTTTTAATGAAATTAATTCCCTGTTGGGTTCTAATCATTATAACTGTACATGCAAATTTTGAACAACTTACAACAAGCGGTTAAAAAGCTATCGATTTTAAAAGTTGGGCACGAGTTATGAAACAAGCTATAATACTGCCACTTCCGGTATGTTGGCTTGACCTTGACCTTAGAACGGAATGGCTTTACTGCAGGCGGGACATTCTCATATCTGCTCATCCCCCCCCTCCCTTTTTACAGCAACTAACAAAGTGTACATCACAAACGTTCCCGCTATTCCATTAAACGCATTGCGTTCTGTGAAAATGGCGCGCACTACATGCATCATTAACTATATAAATGACGTACATCACATACTGAACACTTCCGGGTATCTGTAACGGGCAGCATAATCTACATGCGCCCGGGCCAAATCCGCGAGGACTTCATGATCAGTGAACATGCCACAATAACTAAATAATAACTTAATCGCTGTACCAACAAATGAAGTCAAGCCTCCACTTCGGTGGTACACTCGATCCGACGGCAGTCCAGTTGGTGACAAATGTGCTATCTACAACAGACAGTTCATACATCCCGCCACATAACAAAGCCGGGGTGTAGTCATTATCATCATCGAGTGCCTTCTCCGCAACGAAGGTTGGCTACCATGGAGCGCCATTCTGCTTTGTCTCTTGCTTTGATGGTGCAGGTTGTCATAGGCTGGTTTATCCATCTTTGGATGTTACTCGTCCATGTTAGTCTTGGTCTGCCTCTTCCAATTATTAGTGTCTGATCATCTGCAAATAAAAGCTCGTTGATCTCCTCTGTCTCTGATGGGTTGGCTAACTTGCATATATAGTCCATGTATGTAATAAACAGTGGGGGGGGGGGGGGGGGAATAGTATGCACCCCTGTCTTACGCTTGATCTAACTTCGAAGTGGTCTGTGTAGCCTGCTGCTGTTCTGACCCTGCAGCTGCTGTTGATGTAGAGACTTTTAATTATGTTGGTTAGATGTTGGCTTACTCCGTATGGTGTTAGCATCTCCCACAGTTGTTCTCTATTTACTCTGTCGAATGCTTTTTTTCTGGTCAATGAAGGTGATGTATAAGTTTTGATTGTGTTCTGTCGTTTTTTCTGCAAGCTGTTTTAATGTGAATAGTGCGTCAGTACATCCTCTGTTTTTTTCGGAACCCCATTTGAAAAACACTTAGCTGTAGTTCTATTATTGGTCTCAGCCTTTTTTCCAAGATTTTGCCGAATAGCTTTCCTACATGACTGAGAAGAGATATACCTCCTTGTTGATTACAGTCTCTTTTGCTACCTTTCTTTTTTCCATATTGGTACGATGATTGCCAGTTGCCAGGCTTCTGGGCTTATTGTTTGTGCCATGCTGCATTAAATATTTCTCTTGGTATGCTATCTATTCCCGGTGCTTTATTTCTTGGTGCATATTTGATTATTTCTTCGATTTCCTCTTTCATGATGTTTGGTTCAGTATTTGTGAGTTATAGTGTTGTTTTTGTTGTCTTATTGTTAGTTTTTATGTTTAACAGGTCTTCAAAATATTCTTTCCAACTCTGTTGCATATGTTGGCTATTTGATATTGGCTGTCCGTCTTTGTCATTTATCAGCTCAGTAGGATCATGGTTTTCTTTTCTCGCTCTTGTGGGTTTTACTGCTTTGTAGAAATCTCTTGTGGCTGTCTTGAAGTCCTTTTCACTATTAACTATTACTACTATTACTTTATTCATTATCACTATTAACTATTACTATTAATACTTTATTCATTATCACTATTAACTATTACTACTATTATTTTATTTATCACCATTAACTAGCACTAATAACTATTACAATTATTATTTTAATCATTATCACTAGAATTATTACTTTTATTATTTTATTCATTATCACTATGAACTATGATTATTAACTATTACTATTATTATGTTGTTCATTATCACTATTAAGTATTACTATTATTATTTTAATCATTACCACTTGAACTATTACTATTATTTTTTCATTCATTATCCCCATTAACTATTACTGTTATTATTCTATTCACTATCACAATTTACAATTACTGTTATTATTCTATTCACTATCACAATTTACAATTACTATTTCTATTTGTGAATGAAACCCGTTGTTTAGGCAGTGTCTAATAACGCTTAGCTTGCCTTGAACGTCTGGCACTACTCCAGGAGAATGTCAATATAACCATCACGAGGCGAGGAATGAGTGCTGTGACCCGTAGCTATTAAGCTGTGCTGAAGCGATGCTCAGACTATGTGACTGTGACCTTCCCAACCTGGCTGCATGCCACGGCGAGCAGAAAATGTTCACACACTCCATCAAACAAAATACAGATGGCTTCGGTCAGAATGTTTGTTTGAAAGCGTCGAGCATACCGACGTATCAAAACGGAAGTGTTTTATTGTTGTTGTTGTTGTTTTTAATGTAATTCATCATCATCATCATGTGCCATATTGGCTGGTGTAGGCGATCATGTCCTTCCACAATTTTCTATCCACCGTGCATTGTATCAATTCTGTTGTTGACTATTTTCTATGACAGGACACCAAGCTATCTAGTTATTTCTCTCTTTGTCGTCCACGATCTCTCTTTCCGTGTATTTTGCCAGTTGTAAACAAGTATTCTAATTTTCCTCTTCTCATGATGTGCCCGAAGAATGTTGACTGTTTCTTTCTGAGGTTTTTTATGAGCTCCCTTTTGTGTTGGCCTCTTTGAGAATTTCCTCGTTGGTCTTTTTAACTGTCCAGGGTACTTTCAACAATCTTTTGAGAAATCTCATCTCTGTGGCCTCTAATCGTCTTTTCATTTGTTTGTTTACTGCCGATGATTCAGGGGCTTCGGTAGCCTAGTTGGGAAAACCACTCAACTGTGCTACCAACGTTTTGACAAGCTGTGTTAGATTCCCGCTGAAAACAGTGTGAATTGTACTCGTGGTTGGAATTAAAAAAAAAAAAAAACCGCGGTCCACCCAGCCGCTGGCAGAAATGGGTACCAGGGTAGCAGTATTCCGGGAAGGTGAGGAATGCCGCCTCGCATCGTGAGTTTCGATGCTTGAAGCGACACTACCCAGAAGTCTCCAAACACTTCTGGATAGGCAGCCGAGCACATATGGGTGGGAACTTGTGTGCTAAGACGACGATTCAAGTTTCGTACTTTACTTTTAAGTTTGTCCATGATTCGCTTCCATAGGTCAAAATTGGTTCAATATAGCACCGATGAACTCTGTTTCTCACTTCTATTAAATTAGATTTGTTGCGTAAGACGTTTTTAATTTTCTGAAATGCTATTTTGCCCTGAGCTATTCGACTTTTTAGTTCTGTTGTGCATTTTTCATCTGATGTTATTATTTTTGTGTAATTACGTTGCAATTTATATGTTCATATTTTCTAAGTAAACAATTAATTAATTAATGTAATTACTTTATTCTTTTTGCTTAGTGAATGTACGTATTTGTTCCTATTGCTTATAAATACATATGTCTGTGTTGTCTGCTCAGTTCTTTTAATATCATATTATATTTTCAGTCATATATCTGAAGACAATAAAACACACAACAGTTACATGTTATTAAATTAGTAAACGAGCCGCCGTGGAGCTTTGGTTTATGAACTTATCCACTGAAGACAACATGGTTCACTTCCGATTACAAGCTTCCATCAAAATTCCATCAGCCATAAATGGGTACCTGATTTTTTTCTGATAAAGGTTAACAAAGTTCCAAAATATTTAAATGAATTTAAATATTTGGAAACTTTGTTAACCTCAGACGGAAGATGCACAAATGAGGTGAGATGCAGAATGGTTCAGGCAAAAACAGCTTTCCAAAAAATGAGGAAGATTTTATGCAATCCATTTTTGACAATAGAAACAAGAAAAAGAGTTCTTAAATGTTATGTAGAGCCAGTCTTAACATATGGATGCGAATCATGGACAAGAGGACAACATGACAAGAAAATCACTGCAGTCTGTAGAAATGTGGTTTTACAGAAGAATGTTGAGAGTAGCATGGACAGCTAAGAAGAGTAATGAAGATGTTCTGAGAGAGGTCAAATAAAAAAGAGAGCTAATTTCCAATATTAGGAAGAAACAATCATCATTTTTTGACCATGTAATGAGAAGAGAACAACTGGAATATATTGTAACAACTGGAAAAATTGAGGGACGAAGAGATAGAGGCAAGCAAAGAGAAAAAATTACAGACAGCTTAAAAGCATGGTTGGCAGAAGGTCAGCAACAGAAATAATAAACATCTGTCGAGATCCAAATTGTGGAGAGACATGATCACCTACGCCAGCAGGCCCGGTAGTTGATGATCCGATATTAAATATTTATTACTATGTTCACCATTATTTCTTGAATATTTAATATTATCTTCACTATCCTATCTGTCTTAATGCGCCAGTCACAGAGACTTACCAGCGGCGGCTCCTGCGAAACCCATGATGATGGGCGGAACGGCCAGACCTAGACTGAAGAAACTGGCAATCAACGTGGATACCTTGGCCACGTGCACGGTCCGACACGCCAGGATTCGCTGGAAGAAACTCTAGAATGAAAGAAAATATAATTAACCCTTCAACCCATCGTGAACAAAAAAAAACATCATTAGGATCTCATCTTTTTGATGGCCCTTGTTGAAGATTAAGTAAAATTAGCAACATGAATTAATAGGTTACATTTTCTACAATAATGTAAAAGGTAGCTAAATATAAAATAGGCCACTGTTACCTGCCAGAATGTCGTAAGAGACGACTAATGAGGTTTAGAATCGTTGCCTGTGCAGCCAAGTAGGACGTGCACGGTGTGTCTTGTCAGGAAAATTGACCAACGAATATTGGAATTGCTGTGACAAGTAGTGGAGCGGGGATGGGGAATTCCTGGCTGAAATGAAACTAATTTCATCAGACGTATTGTGCTTTTTTCTTATATGCATTGATTATGTTTATTGCTTTATTGTTTGTTAAAACATATATTGTATATGTTTACCTCTTTATAGTTACTTGTCATCAAATCGTTGTAAAATAAATGTTTACAGCAACCCTGCCATTCTTCTTCTACCGTTCAGCTCCCTGTGCAGCTGTGGTCATCAACAAACACCATCCAAGCCGCTCTGTTTCTTGCCTTTCTTTTAAGATCGTTACATGTCTTCCCCATCCTCTTCATTTCTGCTTCCACCTGTCTCATTCAAGAATATTATGGTCTTCCTCTTTGTCGCTTTCCTTGGGGATTCCAAAAAAGGGCCTGTTGTGTAATGCTCTCTGTTGGCTTCCACAATGTGTGTCCTATCCAGCGCCATCGTCTTCGTTGCATCTCTTTATCCATTGGTATTTGGCTGGTACTTTTCCATAATTCTACGTTAGTTATTTTGTCCTGCTATTTCCATCCCTTTTTTCTGCGCAAGCATCCATTAATGAAGGTCTGTCATCTCAATTAACCGTGTCATCTTGTCCCTTAAATGAGAAAAACTATGAGATATCACACATCTGAATCTCTGATGTGCTTACACACACATTATCGTTGATAAAAAGCATAACATGAGAAGATATAGTGGAGGAAATTCATGTTTTTGCTTGTACAATATGTTCCTCGCCGCCAGCAAAGTCCTACAAGTCCACCGGAGAGCGTTCTGAAATGTTCCAACCGAAACAAACCTGGTTATCACATTCAATTATGGCTTTCTATCATTTATATTTTGTAAAAATATTTATTTATTGCTCGTTATAGCTGTGTTTATATTTAGTTATGATATATAACGAAAACTGTTATCTCTTTATTTATTATCAGTTTTAATAATGCTAGTCTCATACTAGTCAAAAGTTGGTAGTTCTTTAACAATTACACTTTGATTTATTACAAATCTGTTTATTTGTTTCACTTACATATCTGTAAACATTCTAATTTTTTTCTCATTCACAACTATTTTTCTTAACAATGAAACCGTGCATAAAATGCATTCATTTACTTTACACAACACAGATGGGTTAATATATTGATACAGTAATGATTCTATAAGATCGTGAAGAGCTTAGTTCCAAAAGATGACAATATATACATGGAAAACAAACCAGTGGAAGAGATCGATCACTTTGTCTATCTCGGAAGTCACATTGATCGGGAAGGGGATATAAGTAAAGAAATTAGAATCAGAAAAGCTAAAGCAGCAATGTCTTTCAGAAGCCTTGAAAAGTTGTGGAAATCAAAACTCATCAGCTCAAACACAAAACGTAGACTATTCAAATCAAACGTACTATCAATTCTTACGTATTCGTGTGAGAGCTGGAAAACAACAAGAGATATAGAAACAAAGTTGAACGCATTCGAAAATAAATGTCTAAGGAAAATACTTGATATAGCGTAGAACGAATTAAAAACAAACGAGGAAATTAGAAAAATCGCCAATCAACCACTAATATCTTCAGTAATATTAAAAGACGATGGTCATATGTTGGACATGTGATGAGAAGAGATAATAACCGAATAACAAAGCAAGCCCTCATGTGAGAAACAACAGGTAAGAGGGAAAGAGGAAGACCAAGAGAGACACTGGGAAGAACATTGATCAGTGAGGCAAGGGCAGCAGGAATCGGCTCCCTCAATGAGATAGAGTTGCTTGCACAGAACAGAGACAAATGGCGAGATTTGATAAAATATCTTTACAATGATTGAAAACTGCTATATGTTTATGGAACAAAAATTCAGATAAGAGAAGGTGTATCTGGGTCTGCGCCTTATGGGCCGGCTACGGCTCGAAAGGTCAATAGATAAATATATAGAAAGATTTTCTCACGTTAATTATCAACAAATAATTGAAGGGTTTTTTCTTTGGGTCTTCAAAAATAAAGATGAAGTAACAATACACACAATAGAGTTGGATTGACTTAAAGTTTTTACGGCAATTTGGAGAACTATGAATGAGCCGAACGTCAGCCAGTCTGTGAACCATTCAGCGAATCATAGGAGAAAGAGGTATGTTTCAGCATTCAGAAAAAAAAGACAAATAATCTACAACAGAAAAAAAACAAAGAACAATTTATGGTCTGAACAGGATCAAACCCGTACTCCTTGGCACTGCGCCTTGCCACGTGGCAGTGTTCCCTGGCGTTTGGCTTCTCGTGGCAAGGCGCAGTGCCAAGGAGTACGGGTTCGATCCTGTTCGGACCATATATTTTGTTCTTTGTTTTTTTTTTATGTTGTTGTTTATTTGTCATTTTTTCGGAGTGCTTTAAAACATACCTCTTCCTCCTATGATTCGCTGAATTATCGCTTCGGAAGTTTCCCTCTATAATAATATTCCTTTATTATTATTTGTCTTCTGTGAACCAACTATAGTTCGTTCACAAATCCGTGCCCACAGAGTTGATCAATTATCTCGGAAACTGTTTGATGGATTTTTGTAATTCTTTTTCATGAAAACTTTTTTTTTTTTTTTTTTTACCGACCTTCGGATTTTATAACATTTAAGTACAAAGGTAGTCTGAATTTTGCACAAACAATATTTTATATACCTCAAATAAGCAAAAATCTTTCCTAAATGCATGACAGTAGGGCAAAAAAATCCGACTGAAGGTCTGTGAAAAAATAAGATGTCACGAACAAGAATTACAGAAATTCATCGAACAGTTTCCGAGATAATTAATAAACTCTGTGGGCACGAATTTCAGAACGAACTATAGTTGTCTATCGCGGCCTCCACGGCAAGCGAAGAAAAGAATAGAGCCACTGTTACCTGCCACGCATGCCGTAAGAGTTGTCTAAGGAGGTTTGGAACCGTCGGCTGGGTGGCCAGTAGATGTGCATGGAGCAACCCTATCAACGGAATTTACCGACGCATTTTGGGAAATGCTCTGACATGGGTGAGGGAATTCCTGACTGCAATGAAACTGGTTCCAACTGGCAGTTGTAGGATAATTGAAAACTGTTTTTGTTGTGTAGAAACATGGGAGATGGAAGACATGTGCAGAGCAGTGACGTATACTGGTTTTGGGGTCTGGTCTACCGCTGACATAATAAATAAAAACATGCATTATATTCAGTAGGCTAACATTAAGTAATATTTTCTAATGACATCACTACATTTTAAATTACTTACTTATTTATATATTAATTATATCCGTCTTGTTTGGAACGAAAATGTCTTGATGACTTTGTCATTGAAAGTACTGTTGGGTTGGTTTCTAAGTTTATGAGGGAATGATTTCTCAATGGACATTAATGCCAAACCAGATAAACGTTCTTATGTCTGAGTTGAGCGACAATAAGATTTGATTCTCTTGAGAGCAGAAAAAGTTCTTTCTACAGAGGCTGAGGCGCATAACGTAGTTATAAATAGGTTAGGAAGTTTCGGTATTCAGACATAGTTTCACTTTCGCTTAGTGACGATTCTGATTGGCTAGAGCTAAAAAGAACCCATGAAATTGCATTCCTCTAGCGGCAACACCCGCTATATTATTTTGACTTCCACTTTTGAATGTCAAGGTCGTTAATACAAAGACCGGATAGAGGAAAAATGTACTGCTGGCTACTAGAGGTTTCAATGTAGTTTCGGTTTCATTCACAAACGTTATAGTGGCCAGAAGAAAACCTTGCTTTAATAAATGCAAATCAAAACAAATAAATCATATTGGCCTACGAAATGTGTAATAGAATATTCGAAAATTTGTAATATAATTATTTTAAAATATTATAAATTATCATTTCCTTTTGTATTTCGTTAATATGTTCAGGCTACAAGCGGTAGCTGCGGTATCATAGAGAATACGCCACTGGTGTAGAGTGAAATGTTCTAGAAAGTGTTATGGTTTCGGTGATGTAACCATAATATGTAAGATGGTGTAGGCAATACTAGGTGTGTGTTTGAAGGTAAGCGAATGTGTGTGCGAGAGAGAGAGAGAGAGAGAGAGAGAGAGAAAAGAGAGAAAGTAGACGAATGGGTAGGTGATTGAATGGATTGAATACGTTTTTGAGTGAGCATGTGGATGAAAGAATGGATGAATGGAATGAATTAATAAGCAACTAAGTGAGTGGGTTTAGGTGAGTGAGTGAGTGTTTTTAGGTGGATGAGTAAATGTATTAATCAATGACTAGATAGATCAAGGCGTGTGAGAGTAAGTGTTTGAGTGAGTGAGTGAGTGAGTGGCTTTATGTGAACGGGTGACTGAGTTAATTAATGGATGGATGGATGGATGGATGTATGGATGGATGGATGGATGGATGGATGGATGGGTGGATGGGTGGATGGATGGATGGATGGATGGATGGATGGATGGATGGATGGATGGATGGATGGATGGATGGATGGGAGAGTGAGTTAGTGGATGAGGCTGAAAACTATTTTTAAAAATTGTAATTTAACACAAAATTATTGACATGAAACACTTGAAGTGACTTTACCACCAAGTCATAAGGATTGTATATATTGAAGGCCCATTGCAAACTTAGATACGAATGCGGTACCTGAAATATTGAAACTTCTTTGCATCTAAATTGGTTTTAATGTTACACATTTATTTATTGCTTTACCTGCCAGGGAATTCCTCCCATAATGCACATCAGCAGCACGTCAATGTAGGAACCAATGGTATGAGTAGGAATAGTACCACGCCACGTGTCGGCCACACGGGACAAGTCCACTGATGGATGCGTCAGAGAGAATGGAAAGGCAATAACCTGAACAGAAAACATTGCTATTTATTGGTATATTTCCGTCAATTTTAATATAATTCTTTCACTTGTTAGTGTATTCCCGTCAATTATTAGTATGTCCCTTGCAACTATTTATAAAGGTATATATATATATATATATATATATATATATGTGTGTGTGTGTGTGTGTGTGCATGTTACATACATATATATATGTTAAATGGTGGTGTTATCGCCTAAAATGTTTGTATTTTCGTATTAACTATAGTATATGGGTAATTATGTTAAATATCATTAAATTCCTGGTTCATGTTGGTTGTGTTCAGTCGCCGGATTTGTTCTCACTTTCATCATCATCGAGTGACTTCTCAGCAACGAAGGTTGGCTACCATGGAGCGCCATTCTGCTCTGTCTCTTGCTTTGATGGTGCAGGTTGTCATAGGCTGATTTGTCCATCTTTTTATGTTACTCGTCCATGTTAGTCTTGGTCTGCCTCTGCCTCTTTTACCTTGTATTTTCCCCTCCAGGATTACTTTTAGTAGGCTATTGTGTCTTTTAACATGGCCCAAACATCGCATTTGTCTTGTTTGAATTGTGATTAGTAGTTCTCTTTTCATTTTTAGTTGTTTTAAGACTTCATCGTTTGTTTTCTTTTCCTTCCATCCACTTCTACCTATTCTTCTGTATATCCACATTTCAAAGGCTTTAATTCTCTGTTCTGTTTTCTTGTCTAATGTCCATGTTTCTGCACCATGTTCTCACTCTACAGCGAAAATATTGTGAGATCAATAGTGGACCAAACAAAAAAGGAATTCAAGTCAACGGTCAGACATTAACTATCTGCAATATGCGGATGACACAGTCTTAATAGAAGAGACGATGAATGAATTACACTAAACGACAGACATAATAGTGAAAGAAAACAACAAGAAAGATCTCAATCTGAATAGTAAGAAAACATATGTAATGGTCATATCGAAGAAACAATCATCACCACCGTGAAACATTAAAATAAACAGATCAAATCTGAAACAAGTGCAACGCGTCAAATACTTGGGCACATAATAACATCAGATGGTAAATGCACCACATAAATTTTAAAAAGTAGAATATCTCAGGATTCTTGGTTCTATAAATTCACTCTAACCTAATTCTTGATTTTATTTGTTCACTCTCATCTAACTGTTAATTCTATAAATTCACTCTCACCGAACTCTTGGTTTTATAAATTCACTTTCATCGAACTCTTGGTTCTATAAACTCACCTAATCGAGTTCTTCGTTCTATAAATTGATCCTCACCGACACCTTAATTCTACAAACCATCCTTAAAACCTGATTTAAAAACCTTCAACAAGAAAATAACTCACCCCAAGGAATCCATAGTTCTATAAGTTCGCCCTCATGAGCTAAATCCTTTTTTGCTATAAAATCTATTTTCATCGAACCCTTGGTTCTAAAAACTAACCATCACCGAATTTCATTGGTTCTAAAAGCTCATTCTCGCTGAACCCTTAGTTTAAAAACTCATCCTCGCCGAACCCTTGGTTCTAAAAACTCATCCTCGCCGAACCATTGGCTCTAAAAACTCATCCTCGCCGAACCGTTGGCTCTTAAACTCATCCTGGTCGACCCCTTGACTCTAAAACTCATCCTCTCCGAACCCTTGGTTCTAAAAACTCATCCTCGCCGAACCCTTGGTTCTAAAAACTCATCCTCGCCGAACCCTTGGTTCTAAATCTCATCCTCGCCGAACCCTTGGTTCTAAAAACTCATCCTTGCCGAACCCAACTCATCCTCGCCGAACCCTTGGTTCTAAAAACGCACCCTCGCCGAACCCTTGGTTCTAAAAACTCCTCCTCGCCGAACCCTTGGTTCTAAAAACTCATCCTCGCCGAACCCTTGGTTCTAAAAACTCATCCTCGCCGAACCCTTGGTTCTAAAAACTCATCCTCGCCGAACCCTTGGTTCTAAAAACTCATCCTCGCCGAACCCTTGGTTATAAAAACGCACCCTCGCCGAACCCTTGGTTCCATTAACATCTTCACCGAACCCATCGGTTTTAGTCAGCAAATTAATCAGTAAATAATTGGAAGCTCCACCACGACTTTATAAATATACTTTTGTACTGCAGGAGAGCGAAGTTGGCTCTCCTGTTCCAGTGTATTTAAAAAATAAAAAGTTTGTAAGCTGAAATTAGCTGTCATGGTGTAAGATATATCATACCTGATATAATACCATATATATACAGGATGACGTCATGGGACGCACCAAAATGGCAGCTTATTTATATTCGAGCTATGGACCAAGCAATGTTTACATTGAACAACACGATAAATGTTATTGCTGCGAGTTGGCAGATTTTTGAAAATGTTTTCAAGGGTTTGAACATAAATGTTTGTTCACAGTTCGTTAACCTTCGCTGTAGATAAAGCCGTTAATTGGATGGCTTCGTTTCAGACATTTTTGACGTTGGTAGCTAAGGACCTAACTTGTGCAAACCGATGGCATTGGCAAGAATCATTTTGAATTTATGAAGTGGGCTCATTGTGTGTTTAACTCAAACGCATATGTGCTTTTTAACCAAAGACCTTTTTCTGGGGACTCAATGCAGATATCCCCGATGGAAGAATAAATTGTACTATTAGTCCCATAAATGATTCGCTTCCAGAGGTTTTTGATGTAAACAAAGCAGTTTTGTCATTGCAAGTGAATAATGTCCACACCTATAATTGGTCAGGATTGTGTAGCAGCAGCAGCTTTATAGCGAACACAGAAAACATCACAGGATTGTGCTGTTCTGAAACAGCTATGTCATGCTACCCTAGAATTGCCTTTAATGGGATTACTGTGACCACAAACCACTCTCCATGTGTGTGCCACATATTTACACCCCAGAAAGAAATACTGAATATAACAACACCATGTGCCGTCTGTGATATTAATGACCACAGACCAGGAGCCTCCAGTATAATTGATACAACTGTTGCACCAAGCACTTCATCAGCAGAGCCATATCTATGGAATGTTAATCTGACATTGTTCTTGAATGATGCCCAAGTTAATGAGACATCAGAATCGTGTGGCAGCAGCTACAAGAAGGGAGCGGAGAACATCAAGTTCTGCTGCTATAAAGGAGACTTGCCTTGCTATCCTAGAATTGCCTTAACTGGAATCACTGTAGTTGAAAACTTCTCCTTTTGTGTAAACTACACATTCACATCTAAGAGTGAATCAGTGAAGGTCACAAAATCATATTCTCTCTGTGGTTTTACTAACTACAGGTCATGTGGCATCTGTTGGATTGGAAATGACAAATTACCACCACTGTGTGTCTATATGTTTGGAATTGGAGTCATCAATGACGGCCTAACATCATCAAGTGCTATGACGATCATCATTTTCGGGAGGACGTGAACTCCCATGGTATATGGTGGATAGGCGGCAGGAACCATTGAAGGCTATGTTCTGAAAAGTGTTCCTTCTTGCAGTTTCCTCATATTCCAAGTCCGGCTTGTTGCAGGAGCTACTGAGTTAAGTGCTCTGTGCACACCGTGAGCTGTGTGTCTCATCCGTTTTGATCCTGCTTCGATATCCCGCTTGTTTACGATGAATGATGATATCGTATGACAGGGAACAGTTGGCTGTGTTCACTTTCTGCGCGGTTTCGCCTTATGTCTTTTGGCGTGTGCTGAGACTGCTACGATGGGAACTACAGTTGCCTTTCTTTGTTTGGGAGGTGAGTTGGTAATTCGGATGATTCCACTGGCACGGGCGGTTGAGCAATTATGGATTTTAATTCGTTTGCTGTGATGCCGAGGCCTTCCATAACCAATAACCAATAACCAATAATAAGATATATCAGAATTAGACAGGACAGTAGAACACTTCCTGAAGAAAACTCGTAGGAAGTACGGGGTGGGGGTGGGGTTGGGGGGAGCTATATTTAATGAGGAGGGAAGGAGGGTGAAGGATGTAATGCGCAGAGAAACAGGTGTGGATGTGTCCACTGCGACATGCAGTGGTAGGTGGTAGTCAAACAACGCATGGCCACCGATAGCTTAGAAATACCGAGGAGAACAGGTGTGTTTAAACAAAATAAATAGCCCAGTCAGAGCAACAAGATCATTAGACCATTTATTTTGAGGCACTTTTGAGAACGTAGGGAGCCGCGATAGCTCAGTGGTTAGTGAACTGGACTACAAAGGACAAGGGGTAGGGTTCGATCCCAACCGACGGCTTCCGGGTTCACCCAGCCTTAAATGGGTACCGGACTTTTTTTCTGGGAAAGTAATGCACCACGGGCGTAATACCGACCACATTACCCCAAAAATCATGTGCTGAAGGTCTGTAAAATATAGGCTCACTAACACCATATTTCCCTATACGCCACTTGGCGTGACGGGGGTACTTTCTTTACTGTTGAGAACGGTATCATGGAGGGACGTTTGTTATATGGCATCCCTAATGATAAGTTACGTTCATCATTATCATCAAGTACCATGCCTGCTGGCGTAGGTGATCATGTCTCTCCACAAATTTCGATCTCGACAGTTGTTTATCATTTCTGTTGTTGAACTTCTGCCAAGCCAATTTTCTTAAGCTGTCTGGTATTTTTTCTCTTTGCTTCTCTCTATCTCTTCGTCCCTCAGCTTTCCTAGTTGTCATTATATATTCCAGCTGTTCCCCTCTTATTACATTGCCAAAAAATGATGATTGTTTCTTCTAAATTTAACAATTACCTCTTTCTTTACTTTGGCCTCTTTCAGAACGTTTTAATTGCTCTTCATAGCTGTCCTTGGTATTCTCAACATTCTTCTGTAAAACCACATTTCTACAGGTTCCAGTGATTTTCTTGTCTTTTGTCTTATTGTCCATGATTAACATCCATATGTTAAGACTCGCTCTACATAACATTTAAGAACTCTTCTTTTTTTTGGGGTTCTATTGTCAAAGATAGATTGCACAGTATCTTCATCATTTTTTGGGAAAGCCGCTTTTGCATGAGCTATTCTGCATCTCACCTGTATAGTACATTTACCATCTAAGGTTAACATTGTTCCTAGATATGTAAATGTATTTACCTGTTTTAATATTGTTCCACTTGTCCAACGTTATTGGGACTATATATGATATTCTATCATCGGCCGGTTATCTTGTAAGGGGAAGATGACATCCGATTCGCTCTGCCATGAAAGACAGACGACGGAACATATCATGTCTTCATGTAAGACAGACGACGGAACATATTATGTCTTCATATAAGACAGCACTAGGTCAGGGTTGCTTCTCGTCACCACATCACAAAGTACTGCAAGAACTGGCTGCCATGGTCGTAGACAGGGTTCAAATGAACTTATGAAAACAAACAGCAACCAGCCGCGACCGACACTTATTCTGGAGAGCAGGACCGGCTACACTCCCCAAGCAACACAACTAGAGCTAATAAATCTTAGACATAGCTAGTGCAACGCTATATATGGAAGCAAATCTCAGGGCTGAAAGGGAAAATCAAAACACTCTTACAATATAGCATGAGGTTTTCAACGATAGCAGCTATAGACAGCAAACGTCATTCTACCCACAATAATATTGTTACTCTTCCGCCAATTTTGTTATTTGTGATTTCAGATTAGTACTCGATTTGTGTGTGTTTGTCTTTGTATTAATATATGTTATTTTGTACCTGACAAAACGTTTTGTCGAAACGTCTTACATTGTGTCATTCTCTCTACTTGTTTAGTTGCTTAATACAATGTTTTCTACAAATTAAACCGCGTTGTATTTAATGTATGACATATTTTATATTTGTACTTGTACCCACAACCACGCATGCTCGCCAAGCTGAGAACGTCACGCTGGTTGAATTTTCTCTTGCAGCACTCAGACTTGCGTCTATAGATGGCTATGGCTAATGACTGGGAGATAACAGGTTGTGTGTGACGAACCTACAGTGTGACGAACCTTCAGTGTGACGAACCTACCCATACTGAATGAGCCGATCGAAGATGAATCCAGATATTATGCTGCATATACTATATCCTAATCAAGCTGCCTGTGCTTTGGAATCTAGGTTAGAGGAACCATTCTTCTCCCAAGCCCTTTCAAGCTTGTCAAATACAGAAATCTTGTCAACGAGCTGCAGCAGCAGAGATTCAAGGAAAGATAATAGCAGTAAAAGTTGAAACAAGGCGTTTAGTAGCCACTCACAGTACATTATCTTGTAAAATAACAAAAGCTGAAAGAAGGGTCCCCATAAAGAGCTATGAAACTATATCTAATTGAGCTCAGAAGACGTCGTGTTGGCTGAGCAGTGTCCAGAGCAAGCAAAGAGTAACAACACCAGAGACAATCGCATGCAGCAGGAGACATGGTGTTGCCAGCAGATAGACCAAACTATAATACTCTGCTTCTTTCCGACAATGAAGACTGCACTAGCTTAAGCTTGTGGTTATTACGTGAAATGGGAGAGAGGTGAATATTACCAAAATGATAACAACATCGGAAACGTATTGGGCTGCATTACAAGTTTAAAAATCAAAATTACACAAGTTTGCAGGAATAGCCAGGGCAACCGAATTAATATTCACGAGCAGATAATTATAAATTGGGCCTAATGGTAAGTAAATATGTCAGTGCTATCTTGGAGATGGGGGGAGGGGGGAGACACACAAACACATCTGCAGCTCCAAACACCACAATGAAACCAAAAGGTTTTGTCAATTAAAACTGGATCGTGGCGAGTGTCTGTGACTAAATATGATCAGTAAATTAAGCCAACGCTTTACAGGGGTCACAGTTTTAGCCTATTAAGGCTGTTAGTTCAGTGTGACAGTTTATTCAGTCAAACAGTTCGCTGATCTTCAGGTTCAGTATGCAGTAGGAGGTTGATACCATGGCCCAGATGGGCCCACCCCCTTCCTTAGAGTATCAAGAAGCCAAAAATATTCTTGACGGATTTCCCTTCTGATAATTGAATTGCCTCTTTACTATAAGATCTATGAAAAGAGTTTCCAATCGCTTAAGAGTTTTCTAGGGAGCCGCGATAGCTCAGTGGTTAGTGAACTGATCTACAAAGGACAAGGGGTAGGGTTCGATCCCAACCGACGGCTTCCGGGTTCACCCAGCCTTAAATGGGTACCGTTTTTTTTCAGGGAAAGTAAAGCGGCACGGACGTAATACCGACCACATTACCCCAAAAATCATGTGCAGGAGGTCTGTAAAATGTATGGTTTCTAACACCGTATTCCCTATGCGCCACTTGGCGTGACGGGGCACTTTACTATTTTTTTTTCTTAAGATGTCTCTGAACGCTTTAATATCGACATCACTTCCTTGGAAAATTTGCTCTGAACTGTCAACTTTAGCAAAGTAGCCCTACCTTAGAAAGTGGCTTCATAGAGTTATGTGAATTTATACAGTTAAACGAAAACGTGCTGATAGAAAGAATAAACAATGCATAGGAAAATCATGTACATATTCAACAATTAGTAACACATATGTGTTTGCTATTTAGCAATAAGACAGCATGGATGTTTTTTCTACTTAAAGACATGGACCCTCTAGTCTTGCTAACACAATAATCGTGCCATCTCTCTAACTTTCATCCTCTTTTATCCTCAATACATTTTGTGAAACTCTTAGTCCGTTTTATTTATCATCCTATCAAACTGACAGAAGGCTGCATCGCCCAGTTTGAAGACCACTGTTTCAGGTGTTCACAAACTTGCGTAGGTCAAGTTTCTAAATGAGACATGCTAATTCACTGTCACATTTAGGGTCGCCTAATTTGAAATTACAATTTTAAAAATTGCTGTCATGTATTTGTGAATTTCACGTTGTTGGAGACGTGATTTGAATTAATTATCCTCAAACAACTGCGAAGTCATATGACATGTAAGTACCACTTGTAATCGTGATACAAAATTTCTTCTTGTCATGCATGGTTTCATCATACTCTATTAACGCTGCGCGGAGCACATATCTTCGGTAACCTTATCACTTTCTGCCTTTTTGTTTCCTTAATCATTTATATATATTTTTTTTAACAGACAACAAATTATGGGGGTCCCGTGACAAAGTGTAGGAGTGCGAAGTTCTTTAGACTTTAGCACGGACTGACGTCACTGCACGCGGGACGTTCGCATGTTTCCTACAACCCCGTTCCAGCAACCAACAAAGTGTTTTTCTAGTCGTTCATAATGTTCTGTTGAAGGTGTTGTGATTTGAACAAAGGTGTGCGGCTCTTGATGAATAAGCTTCCGGGTTGTTGTAAAGGTCGCCGGCTGTGACAAGATCTTCGGGTGTCGACGCCGAACCCAAGTGGACTCAGTGGTCGGTGGGCGTACCCGAAGAAACGCTGCCCCCCCCTCCCCCCAAAAAATAAAAAATTTAAAATTTAATATAAATTAGCCCTTCATATCTGTGACACGCATGAACCGACAGCAGTCTAACTGGGGCGGATTTGTAATCGAACACAGTTTGGCCATTCTATCGCAGGGCAACACCAAGACTGGGCATAGCTTCACTTCAATCAACGTGCCTCCCCTGCAGCACGAATGCCCTTGCGCTAACGCCGCATTCACTTTGACTCCTTGGTTTGGTGAGAACGAGAAGCACTGAAACAACGATACCGTGAAGCACTGAAACAGCGATGCCGTGAAGCACTAAAACAGCGAAGACGTGAAGCACTGAAACAGCGATGCCATGAAGCACTGAAACAGCCGTGCCGTGAAGCACTGAAACAACGATACCGTGAAGCACTGAAACAGCGAAGACGTAAAGCACTGAAACAGCGATGCCGTGAAGAACTGAAACAGCCGTGCCGTGAAGCACTGAAACAGAGATGCCGTGAAGCACTGAAACAGCGATACCGTGAAACACTGAAACAGCCGTGCCGTGAAGCACTGAAACAGCCGTGCCGTGAAGCACTGAAACAGCCGTGCAGTGAAGCACTGAAACAGCCGTGCCGTGAAGCACTGAAACAGCCGTGCCTTGAAGCACTGAAACAGCCGTGCCGTGAAGCACTGAAACAACGATACCGTGAAGCACTAAAACAGCCGTGCCGTGAAGCACTGAAACAGCCGTTTCGTGAAGCACTGAAACAGCGATACCGTGGAGCACTGAAACAGCCGTGCCGTGAAGCACTGAAACAGCGATGCCGTGAAGCACTGAAACAGCGATGCCGTGAAGCACTAAAACAGCAATGCCGTGAAGCACTGAAACAGCCGTGCCGTGAAGCACTGAAACAGCGATGCCGTGAAGCACCGAAACAGCGATATCGTGAAGCACTGAAACAGCGTTGCCGTGAAGCACTGAAACAGCGATGCCGTGAAGCACTGAAACAGCCGTGCCGTGAAGCACTGAAACAGCGATGCCGTGAAGCACTGAAACAGCGATGCCGTGAAGCACTGAAACAGTCGTGCCGTGAAGCACTGAAACTGCGATGCCCTGAAGCACTGAAACAGCCGTGCAGTGAAGCACTGAAACAGCGATACCGTGAAGCAATGAAACAGCGATGCCGTGAAGCACTGACACAGCGATACTGTGAATGAAGGAAACAGCAATACTGCGGCGCACTGACACAGTAATAAAACAGTAATAATTTGAAACATTAAAACAGCAATACTTTGAAGCACTGAAATAGCAACAAAAGTGCGTATAGATCAACACGGTAAACAAATAAGTAATTCAAATAAATATCACGATATTAAGAGCCGGTAGATGTCAGCAACTCTTCGTCGTCAGAACAAAAGCTGATCAAGACTCTACTTATCTCCTCGTGATGAATGGGAGCAGATAACTCATCTAAATGAGTAACGATTGCCTAAATGAGTAATAAAGAAAAAAAGAAGGGTCACACAAAATCCCGCTTCAAAGTCGAATGTTTCGGGCTTCGCTCGTGTCGAACGACGAAATAGAAGGGGGAACAGAAGAGTGTTACTGGTTATTTAGACAAGAAATAACGCGCACGCTCTTTGGCTTTGTGAGCCATGTAGTGGTAGTAGTAGTAGTAGCTGTAGTAGGAGATGTAGTAGTAGCTGTAGTTGGAGACGTAGTAGGAGCAGAAGTAGTAGTAGTAGTTGTTGTAGTAGTGGTGGTGGTGGTATTAGTAGTAGTTGTAATAGGAGACGTAGTAGTAGTAGTAGTGGTTGTTGTAGTAGTGGTAGTGGTAGTGGTAGTGGTGGTATTAGTAGCAGCTGTAGTAGTAATGGTATTAGTAGTAGTTGTAGTGGTAGTGGTATTAGTAGCAACTGTAGTAGTAGTAGTAGTAGTGTTTGTTGTAGTAGTGGTAGTGGTAGTGGTGGTATTAGTAGCAGCTGTAGTAGTAATGGTATTAGTAGTAGTTGTAGTGGTATTAGTAGCAGTTGTAGTAGTAGTGGTAGTGGTAGTAGCTGTAGTAGGAGCCGTAGTAGTAGCAGAAGTAGTAGCAATTGTTGTAGTAGTAGTGGCGGTGGTATTAGTAGTAGTTGTAATAGTAGACGTAGTAGTAGCAGTAGCTGTACTACTAAACGTAGTAGTAGCAGTAGTAGTAATTTAGTAGTACAGTCGGGGTAATGGTAAGGTCCTAGTTTAGGGACTCTACTCGAGTACTAAATGTTATTATTAATATATGCTTTATGTACGTAGGGAGGGCAAAAAGTAATGCACACCAATTTTTTTCTCGGAAACTATTCGGGCAAAATGTGTGAAATTTTCACAGATTGTAGCTGAACATCCCCTTTACACTACCTATTTTTCAACATAATCCTGGTCCAAGCGTATTGCCTTACGCCAACGCGAAACTAGGTCATGAATGCCTCGTTTGTACCAAGTTTTGTCCTGCTCGCGTAGCCATTTTTTAACTGCACGGATCACATCCTCATCATTGTCAAAGTGTGTCCCACGCAGGAATTTTTTGAGTAGTCCAAACAGATGGAAATCTGAGGGAGCCAGATCAGGGCTGTAAGGAGGATGGGGCAGTACAGTCCAACCAAATTTGTTGATTGCTTCCCGTGTTACCAGACTTGTGTGAGGGCGTGCATTGTCATGTTGAAGCAACAAATCTGCAGATGGCTTATTAGGCCGAACTCTGTGGAACCGATTTTTGAGTTTTGTCAGTGTATTGATGTAAGCTGTCGAGTTGATTGTCTCACCTCTTGTCATTACATCAACAAGAATCACACCATCAATGTCCCAGAAGACAGTGATCATCACCTTTCCGGCTGATGGAGATGTTTTGAATTTTTTTCTTTTTGGTGACTGCGGATGATGCCATTCCATTGACTGCATTTTTGTTTCAGGCTCATAATAATGTGCCCACGTTTCGTCACCGGTAACAATTTTGACAAAAACATCTCCTTCAACACCGAAACGCTCCAACGATTCAGAACAGAATGTTTTCCTTTAAACTCTGTGATCATTTGTTAGACACCGAGGAACCCATCGAGTGCAAATCTTTGAATATCCGAGAGTTTTAAAAATTGCGATTGCACTTCCCTTGCTGACTGTAAGCTGCAATGCCAATTGCTGACTAGTGATACGCCTATCCTTACGAATAATGGCATCAGCCCGGTTTAACATGTCTGTGCTGGTAGCCGAGGCAACACGTCCAGAACGCGGTAAATCATGCAGCTCCACTCGTACACTTTCTGCAGCTTTAATTCTCTGAACCCAGCGACTAACTGTGCTCCTATCGACTGCAGAACATTAGTACACTGCACACAGTCGTTTATGAATGTTTGCCACAGTTTCTTTTTCCGCAACCAGAAATTCTATGACAATTCGCTGTTTGTAACGGACATTGTTGACAAGCTCCATTTTAACGGTTCATAGATTGCGTAATATTTATCAGAATGCTGTGCAATTTGGTGCACATAATTGGAACATGTCATATTCCAAGTGTGCAAAATTTCATATTCCTATCTTTATTATTAGCCGAGAAAAACATTGGTGTGCATTACTTTTTGACCTCCCTTCAGTAATTATTACATGTTATCTCTATGTTCATCAATGTCCATCACTAACGCAATTGCTTGTATTTTTGGTTTAGGGTTTGGGTTAGGAAACATAGGACTTTACCCTCGCGTTGTTTCTCTTTTCTCTACAAATAGGGGATTTCTAATAACAGATTAGAGACCTACCGAATAAAGTGAAATGTTACTTAAGGGAACGTTACTCTTCCGAACTGAAATAATTTTTGTCACTAAACTAAAAAGGAAAGCACCAAGAAACAATCAACATTTCAGAGGGCATAAACATGGGCAGTAATTCTTGTAATCTAAGAATAATAAAGAACATGTACTGGCAAAAAACAGCCGCTATAAGAACTGGAAATCAATTGGCAATGTTTCAACAAATAAAACTTTATTAGCCAAGTCTGTGTGCTGTCACCAGATATATTTAATATGTATAGTGAGATTATTGTAAGATTCATAAGGGGCATGCCTGAAATAATAATTGGAGATCATAATATATATTATAAATAAGGTGGGGTATGATGATGCAGTCTTAATCGCTACGAGCGGAAAAAAAAGAGTGAAAGACAGAAAATATATATTTAAAAAAGCAATATTAAAACAGGTAAATCAATTTAAATACCTGGGGACATTGGTAACCTCAAATGGCAGATGTACAACAAAAGTGAGATGCAAAATGTGTAAGGCAAAAAGCAGCTCTCAAAAAAAGTGAGGAAGATACTATGCAATCCATTTTTGACAATAGAAACAAGAAAAAGAGTTCTTAAGAGTTGTGTAGAGCTAGTCTTAACATATGGATGTGAATCATGGACAATAGGACAACAGACAAAAAACTCACTGATAGGCTGTAGAAATGTAGTTTTACAGAAGAATACTGAGTATACCATGGACAGCTAAGAAGAGTAATGAAAACGTTCTGAAAGAGGCTAAAGCGAAAGAAGAGCTAATTTCCAAAATTAGGAAGAAACAATCATCATTTTTGGTCATGTAATGAGAAGGGGACAGCTGTAATATATTGTAACAACAGGGAAAATTGAGGGAGGAAGAGATAGAGGAAAGCAAAGAAAAAAAAAGATACCAGACAGCTTAAGAGAATAGCTTGCCAGAAGGTCAACAACAGAAATGATAAATAAATGTCTAGATCGAAAGTTGTGGAGAGACGTGAACGCCTACGCCAGCAGGCATGTTGAAACTTTAGTTTTCCTTTTGCATTATGACAGAAGTTACATCACCGTTGTTCTCATCTAACGATAATGGCAAAGATGAAAAGGTCAGCTATACAGAATAGATAACAGACATGCTAACTTTAAAACATGATGCTTTATGTGCTACATACGCTTTGACCATAAGGGGTCTACACATGACAACAAGTGACTTGTCTTGACAAAAAGCTTGTCAAGAATGATTCAAAGGGAGGGAAGCTAACATTGCTGAACCTGAACACAGATAATTTATTCTACGATAAACTGATTAATGTAGACACGAGAAATCAAATTACAAGACAGTGTTGACTTCAGACGGATGTAATCAAATTACAACACAGTGTTGACTTCAGACGGATGTAATCAAATTACAACACAGTGTTGACTTCAGACGGATGTAATCAAATTACAACACAGTGATGACTTCATACGGATGTAATCAAATTACAATACAGTTTTGACTTCATACAGATGTAATCAAATTACAACACAGTGATGAATTCATACGGATGTAATCAAATTACAACACAGTTTTGACTTCATACGGATGTAATCAAATTACAACACAGTGTTGACTTCATATAGACGTAATCAAATTACAACACAGTGTTGACTTCATATAGACGTAATCAAATTACAAGACAGCGTTGATTTCATACAGATGTAATCAAATTACAAGACAGTGTTGATTTCATACAGATGTAATCAAATTACAACACAGTGTTGATTGCATACAGACACAATCAAATTACACCACAGTGTTGACTTCATACGGATGTAATCAAATAATTACAAACTGTTGACTTTGCACAGATAATATCAACTTTCTCAAACTATCGACGTTAGAGAGATGACATCAAATTACAATAAATTTGATGTCTTTAGTAAGATATCAAATTTGTGACAAATGGTTGGCTTTAGATAAATGTCAAATTATGACAAATTTTGTCTTTAGACAGATGTCAAAATATGACAAATTTTGTCCTTAGACAGATGTCAAATTATAACAAATTTTGTCTTTAGACAAATGTCAAAATATGATCAATTTTGTCTTTAGACAGATGTCAAATTATGTCATATTTTGTCTTTAGACAGGTGTCAAATTATGACAAATTTTGTCTTTAGACAGATGTCAAATTATGCCATATTTAGTCTTTAGACAGATGTCAAATTATGCCATATTTTGTCTTCAGACAGATGTAAAAATATGACAATCTGTTGACTTTAGACAAACAAGAAAGAATCAGAATATTTTCTGACGCACTACCCGCGCGGGCATTGTATCCACCGTCTACTCAAGACAGACAGGAAACTCACATATTATATGTAAAGGTTGTTTTTTTATTTGTTAGAATGAGCTTGACATATACAAGTGATATTACACTCTACTGCGAATGTAACAAGAGAGAATGTTATGATGGCATCATTAAAGTAATTACCTGCTGAAAATGGGGCGTTATTTCTTTTTTTACATTTTGCACAGACAAGTCGAAAATGTCAGAACGCGATTATGTTTTGGAGCAGCTTATAGTAGATATGTCAGGACTAGGAGAATTCACAACAATGGATAACAATGGACAGAGAACCTGCCAATTTACGCCTATCACATTGAGCAGTTTGATTAAACAGACTTGTAACATTATGAGCAGGTCATGCAACTAAATGGAGTGCGTCTTTCAGCACAGGTATTCGGTTTCACGAGAGCAGTATAAATTGGGGGGAGCCAGTTAAGTTATCGGCAAAATAATGTCAAAACCACTATCATCATCATCATCATGTGCCATACTGGTTGGCGTAGGCGACCATGTCCTTCCACAATCTTCTATCTACAGTGCATCGTTTCAGTTCTGTTGTTGACTGTTTTCCATGCCATGACACCAAGCCATCCAGTATTTTCTCTCTTTGTCGTCCGCGATCTCTCTTTCCTTTTATTTTGCCAGTTGTAACCAAGTATTCCAACTTTCCTCTTCTCGTGATGTGCCGCAAAAAAATGTTGATTGTTTCTTTCTTATGTTTTTTTAGGACCTGTCTTTTTGTGTTGGCCTCTTTGAGAACTTCCTCATTTGTCTTTTTAGAAAACCAGATTAGCTTCCGGTAATTAAAATAATAATAATAAAATTGGGAGATCCGTCACGTAGAAAAGACAACTAAGGATATATAAGAGCTTTGGGCTTTCAATTCTCCCTGTATGAATCTGAATGTTGTGGAGCAAACGGGAATGAAACGTCAAGAATGTTATTCTTTCGTACAAATAACCTGGAGAAAACTGTCAACAGTGTTTGATCAAACAGAATCAGCAACCAACAAAAGGTTCGATTATTCAACCAAGCCAGACAGAATCGGCAATCAAGAATTTTTTAATGACTCAACAAAGCCAAACATTAACTTTTTGTAAATTAATACTTTGAAGGAGGACAAATTTCAAATATCGTCTCCATTTGTCTCATTATAATGTAGAATATACTCCCTGTCTCATTATAATGTAGAATATACTCTCTGTCTCATTATAATGTAGAATATACTCTGTCTCATTATATTGTAGAATATACACTCTGTCTCATTATAATGTACAATAAACTCACTGTCTCATTATAATGTAGAATATACTCTCTGTCTCATTATAATGTAGAATATACTCTCTGTCTCATTATAATGTAGAATATACTCTCTGTCTCATTATAATGTAGAATATACTCTCTGTCTCATTATAATGTAGAATATACTCTCTGTCTCATTATAATGTAGAATATACTCTCTGTCTCATTATAATGTAGAATATACTCTCTGTCTCATTATAATGTACAATAAACTCTCTGTCTCATTATAATGTAGAATATACTCTCTGTCTCATTATAATGTAGAATATACTCTCTGTCTCATTATAATTTAGAATAAACTATCTGTCTCATTATAATGTAGAATATACTTTCTGTCTCATTATAACGTAGAATATACTTTGTCTCATTATAACGTAGAATATACTCTGTCTCATTATAATGTAGAATATACTCTCTGTCTCATTATAATGTAGAATATACTCTCTGTCTCATTATAATGTAGAATATACTTTCTGTCTCATTATAATGTAGAATATTCTCTCTGTCTCATTATAATGTAGAATATGCTCTCTGTCTCATTATAATGTAGAACATACTTTCTGTCTCATTATAATGTAGAACATTCTCTCTGTCTCATTATAATGTAGAATATACTCTCTGTCTCATTATAATGTAGAATATACTCTCTGTCTCATTATAATGTAGAACATACTCTCTGTCTCATTATAATGTAGAATATTCTCTCTGTCTCATTATAATGTAGAACATACTCTCTGTCTCATTATAATGTAGAATAAACAAGACGCCACTGTCCATGACTTTCTTCTTCATCTTCTTTAGCTTTCACCCGTTAACTGGGCGTGGTTGCGTTGTGTCGCTAATTTATGGCCAGGTTTTAAATTGGCATTGATGTATTTTTTTATTTTTTAACAGTTCTGCCCTCGGCAGAGGCCATTTTGGCCTACTCTTTTCCATTTCTAACTTCCAATGGTTCTTTAACATGCGCAGAGCGAACACTTGACCTTCTGTTTTTCGCCGATATCCGAGTGAGGTCGATATCACATCTCGCAAACAAGAGACAGTGCGAGGATAAAGCCAGGAATGAAATCACGAATTTTAAGAGAAAAATTCCATCTTCCTGTGGCAGGATAGAAACCCGGATCCTTTTTGCGCACCGTCTTCGCTATCTAGGTAATCATTTCCGCTTTTTAACTCTTTCAGTACGGAAGGTTTTTATCAATTTAGCCGTAGAGATTTCAGAGACAAAATTGTTCATGTCTTTAAATATTAATCTGCATGGTTATATTTATTTAACACTTAACATATTATATATATATATATATATATATATATATATATATATATATATATATATCCCAACCGACGGCTTCCGGGTTCACCCAGCCTTAAATGGGTACCGGATTTTTTTTTGGGAAAGTAAAGCAGCACGGGCGTAATACCGACCACATTACCCCAAAAATCATGTGCTGAAGGTCTGTATAGGGTCACTAACACCATATTTCCCTATACGCCACTTGGCGTGACGGGGGTACTTTACTTACCAATATATATATATATATATATATATATATATATATATATATATATTAAAGAAGGAATTATATTTCACCAATACTAGATGATACAAAACATAATAAAAAGAAAATGATTTGAGTACAATTTACACTAATCTAGTTTAGAGTGACGCACTGTGCGCAACGAACGAAAAGAGTTAAAAGCTAGGTGATCTGTGGAACGTTAAGCTGTGTTTGTATTTGTTTTAAGTCGGCTGTCGTCTCACCTCTGGACAAACCATGATTCTACTCTACACAAGTCAGTTTTGAATTGACCTAATAATTTTATATTTTCAATTTCAAATTGCTGCCGCCAGTAGAAGACACAAGAGAAAAAAAAAATAATATCTTTCAATGAAAAGTATTAAAAAATTATTCTTACCAGCCCTGCAGCGATGAACACTAGCTGTATGACGTCAGTGTACGCCACAGAGTACAGGCCCCCAAAGACAGTGTAGATGATGGCGACTGCTGCGGACACAACAATGGCCAGCGTTCCATTCATGTCCAGTATGATGGAGATGGTAGCCCCTGACAACGCAGTAAACAGACCTCAATAAGTTGAAAACTCATGTTATTGTCATATTTAGAAAATAATTTCAGTTAACTCGGTTTTGATTTGTGTATAACTTGTTAGAACTTTTAGATTTTTTTTTTCAAAGCATTGTCCGTTCTACCGCAGCTTGAACAAACAATTACGAATCATCACATTATTCTTTAAAGTTAATATTTCTTTATTTTCAACACGAACTGTTGCATTTGTACGAGCTTTTCTATAGCTTGTATGGCAGACTTGATCTTTCCTGCGCCGCTAGAGGTCGCACGACAGACAACAAACTGCAAACTACGCTCCTTAATGGCGTGCTGCGGAAAGGTAAACGCTTATATGATGAACAAAAGAAATTCTGCGAAGTTTACGCCCAACACCTTACATGAGGTCAATATTTATATTCAGGGAGCTGCGATAGCTCAGTGGTTAGTGAACTGGACTGCAAAGGACAAGAGGTAGGGTTTGATCCCAACCGACGGCTTCACCCAGCCTTAAATGCGAACCGGATTTTTTTTTTCTGGGAAAGTAAAGCGGTACGGGCGTAATATCGACCACATTACCCCAAAAATCATGTGCTGAAGGTTTGTAAAATGTATAGTCACTAACACCATATTCCCTATACGCCACTTTGCGTGACGGGAGCTCTTTACTCTTTTTACTTCAATATTTACCGTCACACAAGGGAAAGATGTGACACAGCATAGATCCATCTTCCCGGTGCTTATCTCTTAGGGGCAAGGCTACAGCTTATGAGATATTCAAAACAGTAGCTGACGAAAAATGGAGACAGTCTCGGGGAAATAGATAGGGAAGAGGCAAATAGTTGTAGTTCTGCAGTAAAGGATGACGCAAGTGGTGTGGTGTAACGTACATATAACGAAATACATCCGCAGCCTGCAACAACCATTTAATGTCCAAGCTGTCCTAGATTATTTCGGCCCAGTGCAGGACTTAACAGTCACACAGATATACACAGACATACTCAGACAGAAAGAGACAAAAGTAACAGCTAGATTAAATTAGCGGTCATGACCACCCGTGAGGGGCTAACAAACTATCATGCAGCAATCAATGGATCCAAAAATATTTCTGAAGTTAAATAAAATAATTTTCTCTCACTTGACACCCATAGAGGGTACGATCCTGATCGATGGCTTCAGGGTTGACCCAGCCTTAAGTGAGTACCAGATTTTTTTCTGGTAAAGTAAAGTGGCACGGGCGCAATACCGACCCCATTAACCCCCAAAAAATCATGTGCCGATGGTCTGTAAAAATTATGGTCACTAACACCATATTCCCTATACGCCAGATGGCGTGACGGGGTACTTTACTTACTTTACTAACACCCACAGAGAAAAAGGAAAAGGTGAGGACTTCGAAACATATTGTGGCGAGTATTGGAGACAGAGATCGATGAATTTAAATATGGAGAAGATTAGAAGAGACGGCTAGGGGCATTCAAGACAGGTAACTCTTGTAGATGATTATGCAGCTGTAGAGTATAGAAAGTAAAAAAAAAAAAAAGTAAAGTGCCCCAGTCACGCCAAGTGGAGTATAGGGAATATGGTGTTAGTGACCATAAATTTTACAGACCTTCGGCACATAATTTTTGGGGTAATGTGGTGGGTATTACGCCCGTGCCGCTTTCCTTTCCAAGAATAAAATCCGGTACCCATTAAAGGCTGGGTGAACCCGGAAGCCGTCGGTTGGGATCGAACCCTACCTCTTTTCCTTTGTAGACCAGTTCACTAACCACTGAGCTATCGCGGTTCCCGGAGGATAGAAAAGGAAAGATTAAGTAGAGAATATATGAAATCATATAGTGTATTGTGTAGTTGTTATAGAGGGCATCCACCGATAAAGACCATGGTCCGAAGTCATCAAAGACCCAGTTTTTCATCCTTTCTCAATAAGGCATCACAGAAGCAAGCAGAAAACATACTAACAACAAAACAAATAACAACAGGGCTGAAACTAAGTATAGCAAAATGTTACATCTTCTCAATATTCCTGTATCATGCAGAAACATGGACATTAGACAAGAAAATAGAACAGAAAATTGAAGCCTTAGAATAGAAGAATAGGTAGAATTGGATGGAAAGAAAAGAAAACAAATGATGAAGTTTTAAAATATAACCATAAATAAAAAAGAGAACTACTAAATACAATTATGACAAGACAAATGACATTTTTGGGACACGTTAAAAGACACAACAGCCTACTAAAAGTAATATTGGAAGGGAAAATACAAGGTGAAAGAGGCAGAGGCAGACCAAGACTAACATGAACAAGCAGCATCAAAAGATGGACAAGTCAATCTATGACAACTTGCAAGAAACATAGTGGAATGGCGTTCCATGGTAGCCAACCTTCGTTGCGGAGACGGCACTCGATGATGATGATGATGATGATGATGATGATGATGATGAGAAGCAAACAGCAAAAAAATAAAATAAAATAAAGTAAAAATAAAAAATAAAATCAGACTTGCATTGAAACGAGCGACATTCTCGATTGGGAGATACCTTATCATAACTTATTGTGCAGCACATTAATATCATTTGTTACACTGCTGTCTTTCAATGTATATCTGAAACAAATACAATGTTTATCACATACCATACGATTACATTCATAAAAACCTGTGTTATTTTTATGAATATGTAGCAAATTTCTCAGTACATCTATTGTCATTTCATCATTATTGTTAATTCAGTAACGTGGTTTTTTTTTTTACATTTAAATTCACTATAGAACTACCTTAGCTTTACCTAGAGCAGCCAGCACAGCAGCAGACCAAAATAGGTCACCTAGGATATGCGGGATGAACAAGATGGCGCCAACCTTCTTTCCATATTTTAACTGAAAAGGGTCAAACATCGTTATGTAGTTTTCCTTTCTCATCTTCGGAGCAAAAAACATGGCACCTGTTTGGATTAGAAAATGGGAAGCTCACAACGAAGCCGTGCATAAATTGTTATGTTGAAACAGACAACAGTGTCGGAGAGGTGTGACTTGTTTGAGCATAACTAGTAGAAACAAAGAGCGTTGGGATTGTTTGAAGATTATGTGAAGATTGTGTGAAGATTGTGTGAAGATTGTGTGAAGATTGTGTGAAGATTGCTTAAAGATTGTGGTGCGAAGTGCACACCGCTGCTCATGATAGTGCTAACATCTTGGCTCTACTTTTGGGGTTCCAGATGTTCAGCTTTCTGCCTAGTTCCGCCTTTAACGCGAATTTCTCATCTTAGTGCCCTTCCAACTCGCATCCCTTTCTCATCTTAGTGCCCTTCCAACTCGCATCCCTTTCTCATCTTAGTGCCCGTCCAACTCGCATCCCTTTCTCATCTTAGTGCCCTTCCAACTCGCATCCCTTTCTCATCTTAGTGCCCTTCCAACTCGCATCCCTTTCTCATCTTAGTACCCTTCCAACTCGCATCCCTTTCTCATCTTAGTACCCTTCCAACACGCAGCCCTTTCTCATCTTAGTGCCCTTCCAACTCACATCACTTTCTCATCTTAGTACCCTTCCAACTCACATCACTTTCTCATCTTAGTGCCCTTCCAACTCACATCACTTTCTCATCTTAGTACCCTTCCAACTCACATCCATTTCTCATCTTAGTACCCTTCCAACTCGCATCCCTTTCTCATCTTAGTGCCCTTCCAACACGCAGCCCTTTCTCATCTTAGTGCCCTTCCAACTCACATCACTTTCTCATCTTAGTACCCTTCCAACTCACATCACTTTCTCATCTTAGTGCCCTTCCAACTCACATCACTTTCTCATCTTAGTACCCTTCCAACTCACATCCCTTTCTCATCTTAGTACCCCTCCAACTCACATCACTTTCTCATCTTAGTGTCCTTCCAACTCACATTACTTTCTCATCTTAGTGCCCTTCCAACTCACATCACTTTCTCATCTTAGTACCCTTCCAACACGCAGCCATTTCTCATCTTAGTGCCCTTCCAACACGCAGCCCTTTCTCATCTGAGTACCCTTCCAACACGCAGCCCTTTCTCATCTTAGTGCCCTTCCAACACGCATCACTTTCTCATCTTAGTGCCCTTCCAACACGCATCACTTTCTCATCTTAGTACCCTTCCAACACGTAGCCCTTTCTCATCTTAGTGCCCTTCCAACACGCAGCCCTTTCTCATCTTAGTACCCTTCCAACACGTAGCCCTTTCTCATCTTAGTGCCCTTCCAACACGTAGCCCTTTCTCATCTTAGTGCCCTTCCAACACGCATCCCTTTCTCATCTTAGTGCCCTTCCAACTCGCAACCCTTTCTCATCTTAGTGCCCTTCCAACACGCATCCCTTTCTCATCTTAGTGCCCTTCCAACTCGCATCACTTTCTCATCTTAGTACCCTTCCAACACGCAGCCCTTTCTCATCTTAGTGCCCTTCCAACACGCATCCCTTTCTCATCTTAGTGCCCTTCCAACTCGCATCCCTTTCTCATCTTAGTACCCTTCCAACACGCAGCCCTTTCTCATCTTAGTGCCCTTCCAACTCGCAACCCTTTCTCATCTTAGTGCCCTTCCAACACGCAACCCTTTCTCATCTTAGTACCCTTCCAACACGCATCACTTTCTCATCTTAGTGCCCTTCCAACTCGCATCACTTTCTCATCTTAGTACCCTTCCAACACGCAGCCCTTTCTCATCTTAGTGCCCTTCCAAAACGCATCCCTTTCTCATCTTAGTGCCCTTCCAACTCGCATCACTTTCTCATCTTAGTGCCCTTCCAACTCGCATCACTTTCTCATCTTAGTACCCTTCCAACTCGCATCCCTTTCTCATCTTAGTGCCCTTCCAACTCGCATCACTTTCTCATCTTAGTAACCTTCCAACTCGCAACCATTTCTCATTTTAGTACCCTTCCAACTCGTATCCCCTTCTCATCTTAGTACCCTTCCAACTCGAATCCCTTTCTCATCTTAGTACCCTTCCAACTCTCAACCCGTTCCCATTTTAGTACCCTTCCAACTCGTATCCCCTTCTCATCTTTGTACCCTTCCAACTCGCATCCCTGTCTCATCTTAGTACCTTTCCAACTCGTATCCCTTTCTCATCTTAGTACCCTTCCAACTCGCAACCCTTTCTCATTTTAGTACCCTTCCAACTCGCATCCCTTTCTCATCTTCGTGCTCTTTCAACTCGTGTGTATTTCTCAACTCTATGCCTTTCCAACTCGCATCCCTTTCTCATCTTAGTGCCTATCCAACTCGCATCCCTTTCTCATCTTAGTGCCCTTCCAACTCGCATCCCTTTCTCATCTTAGTGCCCTTCCAACTCGCATCCCTTTCTCATCTTAGTGCCCTTCCAACTCGCATACCTTTCTCATCTTAGTGCCCTTCCAACTCGCATCCCTTTCTCATCTTAGTGCCCTTCCAACTCGAATCCCTTTCTCATCTTAGTGCCCTTCCAACTCGCATCCCTTTCTCATCTTAGTGCCCTTCCAACTCGCATCCCTTTCTCATCTTAGTGCCCTTCCAACTCGAATCCCTTTCTCATCTTAGTGCCCTTCCAACTCGAATCCCTTTCTCATCTTAGTACCCTTCCAACTCTCAACCCGTTCCCATTTTAGTACCCTTCCAACTCGTATCCCCTTCTCATCTTTGTACCCTTCCAACTCGCATCCCTTTCTCATCTTAGTGCCTATCCAACTCGCATCCCTTTTTCATCTTCGTGCTCTTTCAACTCGTATGTATTTCTCAACTCTATGCCCTTCCAACTCGCATGCCTTTCTCCTCTTTGTGCCTCTGTGACTCATGAACCTTTATAACTCCCGAGCCCTTGCCACTCGCATTCCTTTCTCACTATAAACGGAATCAAAATGTTCCAAATCAAGAGGAAAGATAATAAAATGTCTGCCAATCTTTCCCTCCCCCTGCTTCCGCAGTAACAACTCGTGTAAAAAACTTGCTTGCTTGAGATACTAAACCTTCTGGGCCGGATAGCCAATCAAGACCATCTAGTATCGAATTAACTGACACCGGTTCTATCTTTAAACCTTCACAGTGCTGAAACCCTACAGAGCACATACAGGCAGTATTTTATTGTCGGTCGTGGATTGTAGCTGCTTCCTTGATTTCCAAGTATTTGCTGGAAAAGCTGGATCTAGTTCATCCTAGGGAAGAATGAAATACTAGGTCTGCTATACCAACAGCAGCACCACAACGGGAACAATGAGATCATCACTTCGCTAACTACTGTATTATTAAACAGATCTCGGAGAGCTGTGGACCGATAACCATTGGGTCCAACTAAAAGTTTCCTAGCTCTTGTTTCCCAGATAAGAGTGTTAACTCTGCTGACCATTCAAGAACTAGTAAGTTACCTTGTCTTATTTATTTGTATTTATCTATCACTTTATTTTCCTTCAATCTTTACTTGACAGTCACGTAATATACGAGCTTTTACTCTTCTCTCACTCTTTCACATTAAGAAATTGACAACCCAGATGTCAGAACATAATGTGACAGCGTGGGAGCTGGGACTAGCAAAACGACCCGGTCGTGACAGCTTATACAATATCGCTTACTTGCATTGTGTCTTTGTTTTTACCCTCGAAGTCAATTTGTCCTGCATTCTCCAAAACACACAGAAAAAAAATGTCTCTTCTTTGTCTGGCATTCCTTTTAGAAATGAAGTAATTTAATCTGTCAATCACATTCCCTATGTGCCAGACACGTCGCAAAGAACAGAAACTACTACATTCCATTTAGGATGTTGCACCGCCAGCGCCTGAAAAAAATCCAGCGTACTTTCTTTCAACCCATGACATCTTTTTGATGATTCTGTGCCGTGTTTAATTATATTTTCCTCTTGTCTTTCTTTTTTTTTTCACTGCGGTGTCCAAATGAGTATCAGGAAGTGGATTCTTTTATAGCTTTTCTATCCGATGTAAGTTCATCACCACTTTCTCATAACAATTAGTCATTTTCATTGTTTAATTTCAAGTACTGTAATGTAAAGCTTCGAAATAAATTAGAAATAACGTATTTTATAACCGCCAATCAAATTGTTCACGGAAGAAGGAAGTATAAACAGAGAAATAGGAATTAGTGTGTAGAAATCGAACATTATTAACTACCCACTGACTCCACTCTGGAGACATCCAAGTATTTCAATGACAGTTAAGAGACAAATGATAAATAGCATCTTCACACCAACATTATGCTACCAATGTCAAACATGGACATTTAACAAAGCCCAACAGAAAATCATGACATCCCAAATGAAGTGCTTGAGGAAAACAACAAACAACACAAGGGCACATAAAGTACCAAATGTTAAACTCATTAAAAGAAAGCGGACCATGACTGGAATATATATACGAACTGCACATGAAATAGTGTGGGCACATTGAAACCAGAATAAAATGTCATCAAGAACATTCTATCTAAGAACATCAAAGAAGATGGTAATAGGAAGACCAAGGAAAAGATGGATAGATGGAATAAAAGACCTATGCAAAAACCAAAACATTTCCTGTTTAACAGCAACCAAGTACACCAAAGAAAGACGCCTCATTTATGAAAAGAAAGATTCAAACAAGCAACAACATATATAGAGAAACCACTGTTTACTGAAACAAAATCTTTTCTCTGCGACGCTTAAAGGCATCAGCAGCTAGATAAAAGAAGAAAAGAAAATGAAAGAATCACATTTGTGTATATTGATATCTAATTTATGCTTGCATTTTGCACCTTCCAAATCATCAGTTTACCATCTTCTCCCTCCCCCCCCCCTTTTTTATTGTCTTTATGCATGTAGGCATTTATATTTAATGTGATCTCTTGAAGATTAGTGCCCCCAAAACGTGAACGATCCAGTCATTAGTGAAGTGCAGATCTGAACCATCAAAGATCGTCGGACATGGAGTCTCACATTTATGTTCTATGTGTGACGTCTTCGAGACAGACAGATAGACAGACAGACAGACAGGCAGATAGACAGATAGACAGATAATAGATAACTCTCCATGTTCGACGAGTTGTGGTATTAAGTGTCAGACTTTGCACATGAACCGTTTAGTATCTTATCATTTCATTAACTGCCTTCATGAGAGAGTCTGGAATCCTACTCTGATTGAGTCTTGATCGCAGAGAGAGAGAGAGAGAGAGAGAGAGAGAGAGAGAGAGAGAGAGAGATTCCATTAACTCTGGTTAGCACATCCATATGAATTGCAGAGTGACGTAAAGAGTTCTATTGCACATGAACTTGTTGGTCTGTTGACAAACAAAGCCGGCACTGAAAATCATCCTCCTGTTCTTGACAGTTTTCTCAAGTCGTGAAGCAAATCTTTTTAACCTCTAATCAACCAATCTTCGCAATGTAAAATCAATCACTTGGTGTTCAACGGAGTGGTCTCTCTAACAGAGCTTGGAAAGGGGGGGAGGCATTCTAAAATTATGGACTATGCGATACTTTTTTCTGGAAGTTGTTTTTACGTAACTTCCATAGGAGTCTTGATGAATGCTGCCAAATGTTTTATTAAAAGTGACAACAGTTAGTATTAAGAGGTACATTTAGTTGTCCATTTTGATTCGAGATTTGACTGAGAGTAGATAAATGATAGCTGCATGATCGTCTTTTTTTCTAGAACTTGCCTGCTTTACTTAAAGGTGATTTTCCACAATATCATAATCATCATGTTCCATACCAGTTAGCGTAAACGATCATGTACTTTCACATTTCTCTGTCAATGGATCGCATTAAATCTGTTTTTGACTATTTATCGTGACACGACCCCAAACTTTCTAGTATTTTATCTCTTTGTCGACTGCGATCTTCTCTTTCCCTGTATTTTGCCAGTTGTAACCAGGTATACTATTATTTTAAGATCCATAGGGGACATTCCTGGATAACAACTGGTGGTCATAATATAAATAACCTCAGGTATACTGATGATACAGTCTTAATCGGTAAAAATGAAAATGAGTTATAAGAAATGTTAGACATTATAGTGAAAGAAAGCAACAATAAAGGATTTAGCCTCAATAGCAAAAAGACAGAAGTTATGGTAGCAACAAAGAAAAAGACATCACTGCAATGCACAATAAAGACAAATAGAAAAATATTAAAACAGGTAAATGAATTTAAATATCTTAGACAATGTTAACTTCAAATGGTAGATGTACAACAAAGGTTAGATGCAGAATGGCTCGGGCAAAAACAGCCTTCCAAAAAAGTGAGGAAGATACTACGCAATCCATTTTTGACAATAGAAACAAAAAAGTGTTCTTAAATGTTATGTAGAACCAGTCTTAACATATGGATGTGACTCATGTACAATAGGACAACAGACAAGAGCACTGGATGCTGTTGAAATGTGGTTTTATAGAAGAATATTGAGAATACCATGGACAGCTAGGAGGAGTAATGAAAACGTTCTGAAAGAGGCCAAAGCAAAAAGAGAGCTAATTTCCAATATTAGGAAGAATCAATCATAGTTTTTTTTGGCCATGTAATGAGAAGGGAACAGGTGGAATATATTGTGACAACAGGAACAATTGAGGGACGAAGAGACAGAGGGAAACAGAGAGAAAAAATACCAGACCGCTTTAGAGAAAAGAGAAGGTCAACAACAGAAATTATAAATAATTGTCGAGTTTGAAAGTTATGGAAGTGAACATGATCACCTACGTCAGTGGACATGGTACTTGATGATGAACGATCTTACATCTCCTGATTAATAACGTCATGTAAGCTTCCAAGAATGGAGGATCTTTCCAGTAATGTTTTCCCCTTCAGCAACGCTAAAATGTTGACGTAATGATGTACACCTTCATATTGACGTAATGATGTACACCTTCATGTTGACGTAATGATGTACACCTTCATGTTGACATAATGATGTACATCTGCATATTGACGTAATGATGTACACCTTCGTGTTGACGTAATGTTGTACATCTGCATATTGACGTAATGATGTACACCTTCATGTTGACGTAATGCTGTACACCTTCGTGTTTACGCAATGATGTTCATCTGCATATTGACGTAATGATGTACACCTTCATGTTGACGTAATGATGTACATCTGCATATTGACGTATTGATGTGCACCTTCATTTTGAAGTAATGATGTACATCTGCATATTGACGTAATGGTCTACACTTTCATGTTGACGTATTGATGCACACCTTCGTGTTGACGTAATGTTGTACACCTGCAAATTGACGTATTGATGTACACCTTCATGTTGACGTAATGATATACACCTTCATGTTGAGGTAATGATGTACACCTTCATGTTGACGTAATGATGTACATCTTCATGTTGACGTAACGATGTACACCTTCATGTTGACGTAATGATGTACACCTTCATGTTGACGCAATGATGTACACCTTCATGTTGACGTAATTATGTACATCTACATATTGACGTAATGATGTACACCTGCATGTTGACGTAATGTTGTACTCCTTCGTGTTGACGTAATGATGTACACCTTCGTGTTGACGTAATTATGTACATCTTTATGTTGACGTACTGCTGTACACCTGCATATTGACGTAATGATGTACACCTGCATGTTGACCTAATGATGTACACCTGCATGTTGACGTAATGATGTACATATATGTTGACGTAATGATGTACGCCTGTATACTGACGTAATGCTGTACACCTATGTGTTGACGTAATGCCGTGCAAATGCATGTTGACGTAATGCTGTACATTTACATGCTGACGTAATGCTGTACACTTAGATATTGACGTGTAATGTTGCATACTTACATATTGACGTAATTATATCATCACCAAGTAAATTGCCTGTCGGCGTAGGTGATCATGACTCTCCACAACTTTAGATCTCGACAGTTATTTTTCATTTCTGTTGTTGACCAAGCCATTCTCTTATGCTGTCTGGTTTCTTTTCTCTTTGCTTCACTCTGCCTCTTTGTCCCTCGATTTTTCCAGTTGTCACAATATATTCCAGCTGTTACCTTCTCATTAAGTGGCCAAAAAATGATGATTGTTTCTTCCTAATATTGGAAATTAGCTCTATTTTTGTTTTGACCTCTTTCATTACGTTTTCATGACTCTTCTTAGCTGTCCATGGTATTCTCAACATTCTTCTGTAAAACCACATTTCTAAAGCCTCCAGTGATTTATTTGCCTGCTGTCCTATTGTCCATGATTCACATCCTGTAGTTAAGACTGGCTCTACATAATATTTAAGAACTCTTTTCGTAATGATATACACGCATAAACTGACATAATGAGGTACACTGACATGTTGACGTAATGGTGTACACTTACATCCTGACGTAATGCTGTACACCTATGTTGAAATAATGCTATAAACCTGCCATAAAATTACAGACAGGATGTGTTTCATTTGTGAGGACAAGAAATAACTGGACAAACCAACTCATCGCCATCACTTTGTACATGTCTTCTGGCATAGGTGATCATGTGTCTTCAGCAACTTTCTGTATCTCTACAGGTGATTATCATTTTTATTGTTGATTTCCTAACTGTTCTCTTAAACTCTTAGAGTCTTTTCTTTCTGCTTCATTTATCTCTTCTTCCCACACATTTCCACTTTTCACAATGTATTCTAGTTATTCCCTTCTCATAACATGTCCAATTTATATTGATTGTTTCTTTCTGATGTTTGAAATTAGTTTTCTTTTTGCTTTGACTTCTCTTAGAACAATCTGATTTATTCTCCTTTTAGTTGTCCACGGTACTCTCAACATTCTGTATAATCACATTTCAGTGGCGTCGAAAGTTTTCTTTTTCTGTTGTTCTATTGTCAATGATTCACATCCAAACGTCAAGACTGACACCACACAACACTGTAGAACTTTGTTCCTATTTCCATTGACGAAAGATGAAGAAAGCAATAAAAGAGGTACTAAACAAAGTCACAGTAAAAGGTATTGCACCATTTTAATTTCAAACCACAACTAAACAAAGTGGTAAAAATCTAATGGAGCTTTCATCATAACCATCATCATCAAGTACCGGGTATGCTGGCTTAGGTGATTATGTCTCTCCACAACTTTCGATCTCGACATTTATTTATCATTTCTGTTGTTGACCTTCTGCCAAGCCATTCTCTTAAGCTGTCTGGTATCTTTTCTCTTTGCTTACCCCTATCTCTTCGTCCCTCAATTTTCCCAGTTGTTACAATATTTTCCAGTTGTTCTCTTCTCATTACATGGCCAAAAAATGATGATTGTGTCTTCCAAATATTGGAAATTAGCTCTCTTTTTGCTTTGATCTCTATCATGACGCCATAAAAACACAATAATAATATCATAGACTAAGTATTTCAAAAGATAAGTATCACCATTCCGTTACTGGCCGAGATATTTACTGGAAGTAAACTTTGTCCAATAAAAGTAAACATTTTAAAATATCCTAAATTTACATATCTCTTACAAAATCATTTTAATTAAAAAGAAAAGGACTATAAGAGAACAAATAAAGGAAACATTTATTAACCAAAAGTGTTTCAACCTTCCTTTTTACGTTTTGTTTAAAATTAAGATAATAAAAAATATCTACCAATAATTAGGGAGAAGCAATAGCCAATAGGAGCCTGCGTCTGTATTAGTCCATTCCAGGCCGCTGACTCTGCCGATCCATTTATATAGCCTCCGCCCACCATAGTAGCTGTAAGATAATTTATAGTAACTCATTAAGGTAATATTAATATATAATAACAAGTCAACATATGACAACCTGTACCATTAATGCAAGAAACAGAGTGGAATGGCGATCCATGGTAGCCAACCTTCGTTGCGGAATATTTATAAAAATTATGGTCACTAACACCATATTCCCAATACGCCACTTCCACTTGGTATTACGGGGCTCTACTTTTTTACATTAAGGTAATCTGTAGTCATCGCACAATAAGCCTTATGAGTCGTATGACTAAGATATTACTAAGAATCATCATGCGAAGAGTGCGAAACAAAATCAGTCCAGAAATTAGCGATGAACAGTGTGGTTTTGTTAGAGACAAAGGAACAAGCAATGCCATTTATATCATAAGATCTTTAGTAGAAAGAGCCATAGAGGTGAAAACAGATCTATACCTATGTTTCATAGATTACACCAAGGCATTTGACAAAGTAAAGCACCAAGAAATAATCACAATTTTAGAAAGCATAAACGTAGACAGAAAAGATCTAAGAATAATAAAGAACATGTACTGGCAACAAACAGCGGCCATAAAAAGTGGAAACCAATTGGGAATGTTTCAACAAATAAAACAGGGTGTTAGACAAGGTTGTGTGCTGTCACCAGATTTGTTTAATAGTTATAGTGAGATTATTTTAAGATCCATAAGGGATATGCCTGGAATAACAATTGGAGGTCATAATATAAATAATCTAAGGTATGCTGATGATACAGTCTTAATCGCTAAGAGTAAAAATGAGTTACAAGAAATGTTGGACATTATAGTGAAAGAAAGCAAACATTAAGGACTCAGCCTTAATAGCAAAAAGACAGAAGTAATGGTAACAACAAAGAAAAAGACATCTCAGTGCAAAATAAAGACAAGTGGAACAATATTAAAACAGGTAAATGAATTTAAATATTTGGGAACTTTGTTAACCTCAGACGGAAGATGTACAAAAGAGGTGAGATGCAGAATGACTCAGGCAAAAGCAGCTTTCCAAAAATTGAGAAAGGTACTATGCAATCCATTTTTGACAATAGAAACAAGAAAAAGAGTTTTTAATGTTATGTAGAGCCAGTCTTAACATATGGATGCAAATCATGGACAATAGGACAACAGAGAAGAAAATCACTGCAGTCTGTAGAAATGTGGCTTTACACAAGAATGTTGAGAATACCATGGACAGCTAAGAACAGTAATGAAGATGTTCTGAGAGAGGTCAAAGCAAAAAGAGAGCTAATTTCCAATATTAGGAAGAAACAATCGTCATTTTTAGGCCATGTAATGAGAAGAGAACAACTGGAATATATTGTAACAACTGGAAAAATTGAGGGACGAAGAGATAGAGGGAGGCAAAGAGAAAAAAATAACAGACAGCTTAAGAGAATGGCTTGGCAGAAGGTCAACAACAGAAATGATAAATAGTTGCCGAGATCGAAAGTTGTGGAGAGACATGATCACCTACGCCAGTAATTACTGCAATTACTATTTCTAACTCATAGTGTCATTGGTAAGACACATTACGGACATACATTCCTAATATAGTACAGGCACACGTTACTAAGATATTAGATGCACACGTTAATAAGATATTGAAGACACATATTAATAAGATATTACAGGCACACATTACTAAGATATTGAAGACAAACATTACTAAGATATTGAAGACAAACATTACTAAGATATTGAAGACAAATATTACTAAGATATTGAAGACAAACATTACTAAGATATTGAAGACAAACATTACTAAGATATTACAGGCACACATTACTAAGATATTACAGGCACACATTACTAAGATATTGAAGACAAACATTACTAAGATATTACAGGCACACATTACTAAGATATTACAGGCACACATTACTAAGATATTACAGGTACACATTACTAAGATATTACAGGCACACGTTTCTAAGATATTACAGGCACACATTACTAAGATATTACAGGCACACATTGCTAAGATATTACATGCACTCATTACTAAGATATTACATGCACACATTGCTAAGATATTACAGGCACACATTACAAAAAATTATTACAGGCACACATTACTAAAACATATTATAGGCTCGTATTCAGAATAACATCAATATGGAATTAGAAGAGTACAAATTTTGATCTAGGAAAAATCAGAGGGGCAAGAGAAGCCATATTCTGCATGAGGACGTTAATCGAAAAGTAGACAGAAGTAAATAAATCAATATATGCCTGCTTTATATACTTCAGCACAGTTTTATTTTATATAGGGTGTCTCTTTAATAACTGTGCATTTTTTGTTGTTGAAATAATTACGCACCTAAATTTTATCTATGTATGACGTAATAGTTCAAGCACCATTTACGTGTTCATTTAAACATCACTGCTACATGATAGATCTGGCTTACAATGGTGTTAACGATTGAAGAAAGAGTATTTATAGTGGAGCATGTGTTCCGTAACGGCGGCAAGTATTCGAATGGGGTTGTTGAACAATTTGTGAATAGATTTCCTGATACACCAGTGCCTCATCGAAATACTGTGAGTAATTTAATAATCAAATTTCAAAACACCGGTAGTGTACATGATGTTAGCCGTCCTGGTAGACCATCTGTTCTTGAAGTAACATCTCTCAACATCCAGTTCAGCATTCTAATGAGTCCTGGCAAATTAATAAGAAAGCTGGCTCAACAAGTACACAAATCAAGCAGTACTGTTCATAGAGTTCTGAAAAAAAAATTAAAGTTACATCCGTACAAATTTTCCGTCGTTCCTCAATTAAAAGAATTAGATCGCCAATCCAGAATTAATTATTGTATGTGGTTTGAGAATTTCCTAGCCCAAGAAGGTGAGGAAATCCTTGATTTCACTTTCTTCACAGATGAAGCATGGTTCCATTTGTCTGGGTACGTGAATAGGCAGAATGATCGTCTTTGGAGTGATGAAAATCCACATGCATTGCACCCAGTGCCTCTCCACGATCAGAAAGTAGGAGTGTGGTGTGCAATGAGTCGTCAGCGGATAATCGGCCCAATTTTCTTCTATGACACAATAAATTCAGAAAGATACAGGATTAACATACTGGAGCGATTCGTAACCCAACTTTCTGAGCCAGAAATTGAAAAAGCTTGGTTTCAACAAGATGGCGCAACTGCTCACACTGATGTAAAATCACTGGAATTTTTATATGAAATTTTTGCTATTCGTATAATCTCTCGCGAAATTTGGCCTGCACGGTCTCATGATCTTACTCCCATGGACTACTATCTCTGGGGTGAACTGAAAGGAAAAGTGTACGAAAACAATCCCCACACACTCGATGAGCTGCAGGTTTCAATCGCCAACAACATTAATAATGTTACACAGCCCATACTGCGTAAGGTTTTTGACAATATGAAAAAACGTATCAACATTTGCCAACTAAAACGTGGTGGATATTTCGAATACCTTTTGTGAATAGTGATGTTATATGTTTAACTTTACCGAAAAAGGAACAAGCTACAGCAGTACATGATGCGTGATTTACATAAATAAATTGGAACAACTAGATTTTCAAATAATGCACAGTCATTAAAGAAACACCCACCGATCTGGAAGACCTTCAATTTCACAAGACCAAATTATGGAACTCCAAGACAGAATTACAATGAGTCCAAATGCATCTTTAAACCACTTGTCTCAACAGGTGCAAATATCTAAGAGTTCTGTTCACAAGGTTTTAAGAAGTGAACTACACTATCGTCCATACAAATTAACTGAAGTGTCTCAACTCCAAGAAAGAGATTATGAATCCCGTTTAAACTACTGCATGTGGTTTCAGAATTTTATTTATGAACATGGCGCTGCCATCCTTGACGTCACTTTTTTCACTGATGAGGCCTGGTTTCATTTATCCGGTTATGTGAACAGTCAGAACAATCGGCTGTGGAGCAGGGAAAACCCCCATGAATTTCATCAAGTGCCGCTTTACGATCAAAAAGTCGGAGTGTGGTGCGCTATAAGTCGTATGCGGATAATAGGACCTATATTTTTTAATGAAACAATAAATGCAGAACGTTACCGTACTTTAATTCTGGAACCGTTCATAGCACACCTTACAGAACGGGAAATTATGGAATCCTGGTTTCAGCAGGATGAGGCAACAGCACACACAGCCACAACAACACTCAATTATTTAGAAAGCATATTTGCAAATCGCATTATTTCACGTGGAATCTGGCCTGCTCGTTCACCAGATCTAACACCCCCAGATTATTATCTGTGGGGGGCATTGAAGGGGAATGTTTATGAAAATAATCCGCAGGCAATTAATGACCTAAAGACTGAAATAGTAGACAAGATTAAACAAATATCACCAGACATTATTCTGAAGGTTTTCGCAAATATGGAAAGACGAATCACGACATGTCTTGAGGCCCGTGGTGGACATTTTCAACATATGCTTTAGGCACTTTATTGTGTTAATACCAACATTACCCATTATAAACTCGCCGATAGCAGTCAAGTATATTTGAATATTTTACAATTTGTGTGACGCATTAGTTAACCGCATTTCTGGTGAAGTTTTTCTTCCAAGAGTAGAAATTCACTGCACTGCGACTTTAGAAACACCCTGTAGAATTCACCATAAACAACCTATAGACTATCTAAAAGATATACATCTAGATGACACGGGCATACGGCTAATATGTAATTCATACTGGAGCAAATGGCAATAATAAAATATAACAAAGAGAACTCTACACCTATTGATATAAAAAGAGGAGTAAGGCAGGGATGCATCCTATCACCAAGCTTGTTCAATCTATACACTGAGCAAAAAAAATATCACAGAGATGCCATTCTTAAACATTGATGGAAAGATAATAGCCTAAGATATGATGACGATACTGTATTACTAGAAGAAAATCATAAATATCTACAACAATCAATTAATGAAATAAATATAAGAAGCAAACAATATGGATTAGATATGAATATTTAAAAAATTAAAACTATGATCATAAACAAAGATAATATTCAAAACCCACAAACCGATACCAAAGCTGAAAGAAAAGACCTGGAGACAGTTGAGAGCTACAACTACCTGGGACACAATATAACCAGTGATGGAAAATGTAAAACTGAAATAAACAAAAGAATAGGAATGGCAAAAAGTAATTTTAATGCCATGAAAAATATACTAACATCAAAACAAATAATACCAGGGCTAAAACCCAGAATAGAAAAATGTTATATATTCTCAACGTTTCCCGTGTGTTACCGGGGCCGTATTATGAGGGAGGTAAAGAATAGTGACAATTGTGACCTTCCAGGCATGTCGTAAGAGGCGACTAAGGAGGTTGATCGATGGCTTGACAAGCTGTCATTGTAAAAAGCATTGTTATTGAAACAGAGCCATAGATTTTAGATGCAGTGATCTTTGCAATGTGTGCCACTTTGCGCATGCAAGGTTTCTGTTTTTGATATTGTGGTTCTACCCTATGTGCCGTCTTCGGCTCGAAAGGACAATAGATAGATAGATTCTCAACATTCCTGAATGGTACAAAAACAAGAACATTAGACAACGAAACAGAGCGGAAAATTAAACCCTTTGAGAAATAGATTTATAAATGAATATGTAGAATTGATGGAAAGAAAAGAAAGCAAACGATGAAGTCTTACAACTGAAAATAAAAATGTATTAGTATTATTTAAACGAATAGCAAAATGTTATGTCTTCTCAACATTCCTATATGGTGCAGAAACATGGACATTAGACAAAAAAGGAGAACAGAGAATTGAAGCCTTTGAAATGTGGATATATAGAAGAATAGGAAGAATTGGATGGGCGGAAAAGAAAACAAATGATGAAGTCTTAAAACAACTAAAAATGAAAAGAGAACTACTAAACACAATTAGAACAAGACAAATGCGATTCTTGGGCCATGTTAAAAGACACAACAGCCTACTAAAAGGAATCCTGGAGGGGAAAATACAAGGTAAAAGATGCAGAGGCAGACCAAGACTAACATGGACGAGTAACATAAAAAGATGGACAAACCAGCCTATGACAACCTGCACCATGAAAGCAAGAGACAGAGGAATGTCACTTCATGGTTGCCAACCTTCGATGTGGAGACCGTATTTAATGATGATGCAGGTAACTTTAGTCTGAAGTTGAATTACATATCTTTGGAGAACACCTCCACTGTCCTACTTCTATAAAAATCAAACATTTAATTTTAATGTGTCAAAAAGTAATAGCAAGTGTCCCATTATATCTGACTCAATCAAAACCCAACCTGTGAATCACAAAGTGATTACATTCACCAGATCTGATCCCATCTCAAATACCCGGATACGCGTCTTTATTAATCAGTCGATTATTTCACTCATGCTTGGTTGCTGTCCTTTGATCTGAACCCGATGGAGCAACAACAATCGGCAACATACAAAAACCCATCACAATTTGGAACAATCCAAGTCAATTATGTTACCAATCAACACACATCAAAATGTCTGTAGGCCATATTTAATGCTAGGAACCTCTCGTTTGTTATACCGTGGGACAACTGTCACACTGGGAAAGTTCATGCTGTTCAGTAGGGCTCTTGATGTTGCAAGCGCATTGAGTCACTGATTATTTGGTTCAATTTATGGGTTTAGAGGTGACGCTACTGGGAGTGATACTTCCGGTTGTAGTGCATGCTTGAATGTCGCAGGAAGTCCGTAATGGAGTTCTGGTCAAATATGGCGAACACGTAAGTTCAGAATCAGGATTACATTGTGGATATGCTCTATAAAATTGTCTTTGGAATGTAGAAACAAAATTACAATTTGTTGAATGTGCTAACTGCGAGGCCACGTGATGAACCATTACAGCCAGAATGGCTACGTTTTTCCAAGGTAAAATAAATGGATATGGAAACAACACTCTGGAGACGGTGTGAACAAACTGAGACAAAACTTCACCACATATAATGCTGATGTTTGTGGTTCTGAGCAGAGGTGGATGTTCAGAGAAGGCAATGACTCTAATATTTGGTCAGAATACATAACACAGTCACATTTCAGGTCAATAAATTAAATGTCAGTGTACAACCACTACCATCTAATTATATTCCATAATCTGCTTTGATGTAACTCGAGCTAATTCTAATGGATAGACTTTAATATCTGTGGAGATCAAACCTACTACAACCGACCGCGCAATGTGTATGAAAGCTCGATAGGCAATATCAGGAACCACCTCAATAGTTGTCATAACAACATTAGTTCAAGCAATAATAGTTGTCATAACAACATTAGTTCAAGCAATAAAATGTCTTTTTATCTCTTTATCATAACAGAAGTAATATACAGTCAGGAGGCTAGACGCAACTAGAGCCTATAATATGACTGCGCTGCGTCTTTGTAGAAACAAATTAAACAAAACTGTGAGAGTTGTTAAATAACAGCAAAACTACGCTTTATTCATAACTTACAAGGAAAATAAATATTTTATGATGTAATTATAACTACAGTGATTTATCTTAGTTATTGAAATAGCTATTTTACATAGCGGCAAGTGCATAATCGTATATGTTTATCGCAAATTACCAGGTTACATTTAAGGTGACCATATTTTTTAAACTCTAATCCGGGACTGATTAATTTGACTTAAATTTTCCATCAATAAAATGAACTTTCTTCCATATTTTTCGAGGAATAATACATATATTTTAAAACTAGTTAAAACACATAACAATATATGCTTATGAAACGATCAGGAGAAAACAAAAACATCAGTGATACTTAAATGGAAGGTGCAGCAGTTTCTGTACTTTTCTTATGAGTGGATTTTTATAAAACAATGTTTCTTTCTTTGGAGCATCTTAAACAAATTTAAAACATGTTTGTTCATTACTCACTTTGATGATCAACGTGGCCTTGGAAGTGTCCACACATTGATGTGGTGTATCATTTGTCTACAAGCTGTTAATCAGTGAAAACAATCTTTCCGTTGCATCATTTGTTCCCGGTAGACACAAAACGAACTGTGCCAGCTTCAGAATATGTCTATTCAGAATAGGGACGCACCAAGATGGACGCTTGTTTGGGTTTGAAGAAAGCTCAACGGCCAAGATCTGAATTTGCAGAATTTCATTCATTCTCAACGGCGGCCGTTATAGTTTAGCTTTTACTGGCACAATGCCTGGAGTACGTTGTGTGCATAACGGTGGATAATTACATCACCATATGTCATCCAGGACTTCCGATTTCAAGATGGCGCGGTCATGTTTGCGTCAACGTTCACTGTTACTTTTTTTGTGCTGGAAAGATGGTTAATTCTATCTTTCCAATGCAGATCAGTGTATAGATAAAAGTTCCACTGTTGGTATCTTCCCCGGTGAAGCTGAGTACTTGTATGTGATCTGAAATCCTCTACAGTGTGCGCAATAATGTGCTATGTGTTGATTGCAATATCTCTCTCTCTCTCTCTCTCTCTCTCTCTCTCTCTCTCTCTCTCTCTCTCTGTCTGCGATCAGGATTTAATCAGAGTAGAATTCCAGACTCTCACATGAAGTCAGTTGTCAGGTTAAGTGTGTCAATCGCCCCCACAGACAGAACATCACAATTAGAGTCTGCCAGATCCACTCTGATCGAACACCCCTTAAAACGTTGCAGTGTGTTCTGCGTCAGTGAACCAGTGCATCCGATTCCAGCCAGTATTTTATTCAGGTTTGCTTTCCTTAGCCTTTGATTGTCCCCAATCTTCCTGCAAGGCAGCAGATTGTCTTTCCTATAGGGGGATTCTTCCCTTAGATGGTCGGCCCTCCCAGGTTTACGAGCACCATCTGCCCGAGTCACAAGAGGTGACTAACAAAGACATGCACATACAAAGATATGAGATGTGACTAACACAAACATGCACACAGCGATACGAGGCATGACTAACACTGACACACATCAAGATATGAGCTATGACTAACACAGACATACAAGCAAAGATATGACACATGACTAACATAGACATGCACACAATGATATGATATATGACTGACATAGATATGCACACACAAAGATATGACACATGACTAACATAGACATACACACAAAGATATGAGATATGACTGACATAGACATGCACACACAAAGATATGACACATGCCTAACATAGACATGCACACAAAGATATGATATATGACTAACATAGACATGCACACACAAAGATATGAGATGTGACTAACATAGCCATGCACACACAAGGATATGAGATGTGAAACACACAGACATGCACACACAAAGATATGAGATATGACTAACATAAACATGCACACAAAGATATGAGATATCACTAATCCAGACATGCACACACAAAGATATGACACATGACTAACACAGATACACACTAAGATATGAGATATGACTAAACATAGACACACATAAAGATATGAGACATGATTAACACGGACACACCAAGATATGATATATGACTAATATGACACACACCAAGATATGAGCCATGGCTAGCACACACACACACACAAGCTAAGTTATGAGTCATGGCTAGCACAGAAATACACTAAGATATGAGCCATGGCTAGCACAAAAACACATTAAGATATGAGCCATGGCTTCACGGAAACACACCAAGATATGAACCATGGCCAGCACAGACACACACTAAAATATGAACCCTGGCCAGCACAGACACCCACCAAGATTTGAGCCATGGCTAGCACGGATATACACTAAGATATGAACCATAGCCAGCACAGACACACACTAAGATATGAATCATGGCCAGCCCAGACATACACTAAGATATGGGCCAAGGCCAGCACATACACCCACTAAGATATCAGCCATGGCTATCGCAGACACCCACTAAGATATGAGCTACGACTAGCACGGATATACACTGAGAATTGAGCCATGGCTCTTCTTAACGTGGGAATCATCGACATACGAGACGCAGGCCCCGGTTAACTGTTCACATGTTCTATTCAAACAGTTGTCCGGAGATTTGAGAGTGCAGTCTGACCCGTAGAACGTTCCCTTGCATGTACAGTTCCCGGTTGACTGTTCACAGGTGTCGTTGAAACAGTTGTCCGGACATTTGAGAGTGCAGTCTGACCCGTAATACGTTTCCTTACACGTACAGTCTGCACTTTCCGGGTCACATATGATGTCACAGCCATCAGAACACGTCTGTTCGCACTGTAGCCCAAAATTACCATCGGGACAAGTGTCATTACATGTATAGCCAGGATGTTTACATTGTAGGCATTTTCCGGATTTTTTCTCACATAAAGGACAAACACTGAGACAAGACCTGGAACATCCGTCTCCTGTATAACAAGCGTTAAATGTGTCGGTCTGGTTTGTGTTCTGTTTGAGAGCCACATTCCTATCCCCGCCAATGTAGATAAGGCAGATATTTGCAACTATCGCCCCTTCAATCCGTTACTTGTTGATCAGACCAGCCCCAGAGCAGAAGACATCAATCTCGTGCTGACTAACTACAAACCTTGATTCATTGTTACATGAGGCAGAACCATTTAGTTTTACCGTGAAACTGTCCGAATCTGTTAAATCATTCACATAAATCCTAAACCAGGAGAACAGCAAAGATTGATTGAGAGTTGCCTCAACTGATGTAGAATTTATGTCCGGATTACATGTGGTGTCGTTGTTATCAAATAGGAAAGTAGGTTCAGATTTTGGGGCGTATTTGTACACGAGATCCAAGTACTGACACTGGGGTCCGAAATATTCGTGCTGACAACTGTCATTGTTTGGGCATGTCCCTGTAGTTTTGTCACAAACTAAGTCATTATAGCAGTGACATTGTAAAGGACAATTTGCCCCAAACCAACCGTCTGCACAAGTTAGGTCATTAGCTTCCAAGGCCGCGAACGAAGCCAGCAGAATAAAGACTTGATCTACAGCGATGGTTAACGAACTGTGCACAAACATTTATTATCAAACCCGTGATTACATTTCTAAAAATCTGCCAACTCGCTGTGATAACAGATAGCGTGATGTTCTCTAATAGAATGAGACAAACCATTGGAGGCAAGTACATCATGGCTCGAACGCAAACAAGCGTCCATCTTGGTTCCGTTTGCAATATACGTCATAATTGGAATACCGGTCAATATGACGGTTAGGTGGCAGAAACTTTTAATAAGAGTTAAGTGCGTTGTGCACAACGTGAGCTGTGTGTATCATCCGTGTTGATCATGTTTCGATATTCCAATGGTTTACGATGAATGATGATATCGTATGACAGGGAACAGTTGGCTGTGTTCACTTTCTGTGCGGTTTCGCCTTATGTCTTTTGGCGTGTGTTGAGACTGCTATGATGGGGATTACAGCTACCTTTCTTTGTTCTGGAGATTAGTTAGTAATTCGGATGATTCTGTTGAGCAATTATGGATTTTAATTCGTTTGCAGTGATACCGAGGCCTTCCATAACCATAACCATGTCATCCAACAAGCTTTGTGGTTATGTTCACAAAGCGACGCGCCAGTATCGTGGTTACGTGCATTCTGTCAGTGTTAGTCACATCTCATATCTTTGTGTGTGCATGTCTGTGTTAGTCACCTCTAGTGACTCGGGCAGATGGTTCTCGTAAACCTGGGAGGGCCGACCATCTAAGGGCAGAATCCCCCTATAGAAAAGACAATCTGCTGCATTGCAGGAAGATTGGGGACAATCAAAGGCTAAGGAAAGCAAACCCAAATAAAATGCTGGCTGAAATCGGAAGCACTGGGCCACTGGCGCAGAACACAGTGCATCGTTTTAACAGGTACTCGATCAGAGTGGATCTAACAGACTCTAATTATGATGTTCTGTCTGTGGGGTCGATCAATTCACTTAAACAGACAGCTGTCTTCATGTGAGAGTCTGGAATCCTACTCTGATTGAGTCTTGATCGCAGAGAGAGAGAGAGAGAGAGAGAGAGAGAGAGAGAGAGAGAGATATGTGAAATTAGCACATGCCTGTTTTTGAAGTGGGAAGTCATTTCAATCCAACGCTGCCCTGGTAATGTTTTATTAATGCTCCAGTCATTAATTTTCTGAGAAGTAACAAACTGCTTCATGTAAACATATTCGCCATACATTTTATTTTCTGGAAAGTCGACTGAAGGTACTGTTTGACTCACTAATGATGAAGATTTCTGAATACCTTCCCAAGTTTGTGTTCTGTTCAACACTACCCAGTTGTGGCTTCAAGGTTTTGATAATTATTTGCAGCCTATTTCTTCAAATAACTTAAAGCTGTTTCATAGAATGAAGAAACACTGGCTTTAAACTTGTTCACATCATCATGTGGAATTCCTTCCATTTCCAGCTTGTCAAGAATTAGCTCAACTCCTGATGGCAAGAAATCATATTCCAGTTTGGACTCCAAGATAGTTCTCAACCCATTGATGTTGTCAATTACTTCAAAAACAGTGACCACCTGTTCCTCTACTTTCTGCACTGTTTCGTGGAAAGAGGATGCCTGACTGTGAACAAAAATAAGCCATGCTTCAGACAGGGGGTTTTCAAAGAATTTCTGTATAAAGACTGGGCCCGTGTCTTGAGACTGAAAATAGGATTTTAAAGGCAGGAACATGTGAAGAACCCTTTCAACAGCAGGCAGTAGTGCAAGCTATCTAGTATGTGCATAACCTAAAATCATCTGGAAGTTAGCAATAATCATCTCAACATCGATAGGTAATACATCTATAGCTGCTCGAACAGTGTTGTGGAAAATATGGCATGCACATCCCACACCTATCACACTATGTCCAAGGTTTTCTTTCAGCTTTATGAAAACATTGTTCTTTCCTTTCCTTTCAGCGCCCCAAAAATTATTATTTGTGCTGTCTGCATATAATACAACTATTTTCCTTTGTAAAGCTTTTTGCAATAGACAATCATTAATAAAACTACTAACACTATCAGATGTTTCTCCTGGCAATGACTTCAATTCTAATATTTTAACTTTCAGCCCCTTATTGTGATCAAAGTATCTGACAAGCAAAGGAAAAATCTTGATTTCCTTGTGGTTGGAGGCATCTGTCAGTATGGAAATAAATGTTGAGTTTTCTAGGTCACATCTCAACTCGTTTTGAACATGGGGTGTGAACACATTTCAAATAACGGTTTCTGTTTTCGTACGTGCACAAGCAAATTTTGGTTCTAAAGTAACCTGAAGTAATTTTGATGTGCAGTCCATAGATCTAAATGTATGATTGTGTATCACTATTTGATAGGCAAATGAACCTTCTGTAGCAGCTAATTATTCTTCTTTGTCACCAATCTGTTCAGCTAAAAGAAAATGTTATTAACGACGAGCTTTATGCAGCTTTAGCGACGGCTCTCTTATGTTTTGCAATATTTATGTGACTCTTATTATCACCATGTCCCCTATAGTTAATTGAAAACCCAGAAGCACTTAAAATGCATCTTACAGCGAAGTCTGATGTAGCCTTTTTTGTAGAAAGGGGTATTCCTTTTGTAAATCTTGATTGAAACTGAATTTACGTTTTGATGCCATTTGTTGCAATAATTACAAACTTTACAAACTAACTATAGTTTAAATCATAATTTTCTATGACTATACCATATGCATAGCATAAGTTCTTAAACATTAAAATGTCAAGTAATTGAATAATAGCACAATGTAAATAAAATCTAATGAATGCAATAACCTCTATCACTAAACAACCCAATAAAAAGAATTAGTTCGTCGGTAAACGAAAGTAACACAATGAATATACAAGAATATGAAATGCCGTGGCCGCAAAGATGCTACTTGTTGAGTTTCAGCTTCAGTATGCAAGATTTAAAACTTGGTGCGCATTTTACTGTTACTGTTTCGTCAAATGAAAAGTCGGTTCAACTTTTTAGACAACAACAGAATAATGTATATTTTTAATTCATATACCATATTGGCAAAATTGGTAAACGTTTGTGCTCCTAATGTATTTTAACAAATCCGGGACAAAACTAAAAAATCGGCCAAAATCGGCACAAATTCGGAACAATAACAAATCCTGGACAAAGGTTGGAAAAACAGTAAAAAATCCAAACTGTCCCGGAAAAATCGGGACGTCTGGTCACCTTAATTTAATGCAAGTATTACGACTACTCAGGGAGCCGCGATAGCTCAGTGGTTAGTGAACTGGACTACAAAGTACAAGAGGTAGGGTTCAATCCCAACCGACGGCTCCGGGTTCACCCAGCCTTTAATGGGTACCTGATTTTTTTTCAGGGAAAGTGAAGCTGCACGGGCGTAATACCAACCACATTATCCCAAAAATCATGTACCGAAGGTCTGTAAAATATATGGTCACTAACACCATATTCCCTATACGCCACTTGGCGTGACGGGGGTACTTTACTTTTTTGTAATACGATCACTCATTACGTCCTCGCCTCATTAATTTCTAACTCACCGCCGCCGCTGGTTATGATGTTATATAAATAATCCAACACCCTTATGGCATTATTTGATACAAGACTATCTGACATTGAAGATCTACGCAATGAGGAATTGATATAAACATCATTTACGAACAAGAATAGAATACTTAGGTTAGTTTATGATTGTTGTTTTGACAAGCCCACGATAATCTAACTACAATCAGAATGCTTCAGAAATGTGCAAACAAACGTGATACAAGTAAGGAAACGATGGGTAAACTCGATAAAAGCTTTGTTTAACACATGAAAGGATTCGCCCTGATTTATATTCATTAATGTTTGTTTATTTGTTTAAGACAGCTTTATATCTCTAGCTAGCAAAGTCCCGCGTGACTGAAATTTTGCGCTTGTTTCACTTGTGCTTATTTTTCACACTGGCAGCCTAGGTGTCCCTCGCCATACAGGCACATATTTTTCGACTTCAGGGATACTCTTATTGTTTTTATAGTCGAGAGTTTTCATCGGTTTTTTTTTTTAGGTAAATTTCCTCCTATCAATTGTGCCCGAACAGTAGCCATTTGCTGCTACTCATTTCGATTTTCAATTTCCAAGCTTACTTAAAAGTAAGCAAAGTGCACACAGGGCCATTCTGTATTTCGATTTTTTTTCCGAGAAGGCCAGACATCTGATCTTAGTACTCAGAGATAATGGGAAAGTAATGCCACTAAGTAATCACGAACTCAATTTTTAAAACTTTCCACTGTCTGTGATTGGGCTTGAGCCCAGTACCTTTCTGTTCTGGTCGACGTTTTACGTCTAAACCACCAAGCCCCCTACATCAGGTACAAAGATATGCATCACGAGAACGCAAAAATTGATACAGATATGCAACCTCTGCTAGGAACAGACAGAAACGTTAAATGTATCAGATTAAACTTATTATTGATATAAAGAGTGGACTCTGACAGAGCTAGTCTTTTTGTCTCCGTAGACATTTTGGATTACTCATTCAAACGCGTCAAAGTCATGCGGAATACATATGTATAGTAACATTAAACGGACTTATTAATGTGAAGTGGCTAACTTAATGTAAAAATCAAAATGAATTTGAAGTTTCAAGTCATTCATCTATGCCAAAGGTAACTGTAATATAGTGTAATCATTTCTGTAAAGAAGCTCAAAGGGTTACATTATATTGCATCAAAGAACCAGGCTACATAACAAGTCAAGCTGCGTGTAGATAGAACATCTATATTTCGATGGATAGGACAGGACATGAAATCTGTAAAAGCTACGGTCAATCAAGGAAGAAACAAGGAAAGTTAATGATTTTGACAAAGATGTTATTAGAAGTGAGGTTTTAAATATTACCCAGGCCAATTACTTGAACTAAGAGCACAAGGTGAAATTAGTCACATGTTTTGTTGTGAAATATGAGTACAAGGTGAAATTAATCACATGTTTTGTTGTGAATTAAGAGCACAAGATGAAATTAGTCACATGTTTTGTTGTGAAGTATGAGCACAAGATGAAATTAGTCACATGTTTTGTTGTGAAGTAAGAGCACAAGATGGAATTAGTCACATGTTTTGTTGTGAAGTAAGATCACAAGGTGAAATTAGTCACATGTATTGTTGTGAAATAAATGTACAAGGTGAAATTAATCACATGTTTTCTTGTGAAGTAAGAGCACAAGGTGAAATTAGTCACATGTTTTGTTGTGAAGCAGAAGCACAAGATGAAATTAGTCACATGTATTGTTGTGAAATAAAAGTACAAGGTGAAATTAGTCACATGTTTTGTTATGAAATAAAAGTACAAGGTGAAATTAATCACATGTTTTGTTGTGAAGTAAGAGCACAAGGTGAGATTAGTCACATGTTTTGTTGTGAAGCAGAAGCACAAGATGAAATTAGTCACATGTTTTGTTGTGAAGTAAGAGCACAAGATGAAATTAGTCACATGTTTTGTTGTGAAATAAAAGTACAAGGTGAAATTAGTTACATGTTTTGTTGTGAAGTAAGAGCACAAGGTGAGATTAGTCACATGTTTGTTGTGAAATAAGAGCACAAGGTGAAATTAGTCACATGTTTTGTTGTGAAGTAAGAGCACAAGATGAAATTAGTCACATGTTTTGTTGTGAAATAAAAGTACAAGGTGAAATTAGTCACATGTTTTGTTGTGAAATAAAAGCACAAAGTGAAAATAATTATATGTTTTGTTATGAAGTAAGAGCACAAGGTGAAATTAGTCACATGTTTTGTTGTGAAGCAGAAGCACAAGATGAAATTAGTCACATGTTTTGTTGTGAAGTAAGAGCACAAGATGAAATTTGTCACATGTTTTGTTATGAAATAAAAGTACAAGGTGAAATTAGTCACATGTTTTGTTGTGAAATAAGAGCACAAGATGAAATTAGTCACATGTAACAGGGAAATATTGTCACAATTATGATGCAGAAATACAAGCAATAAAGTTAGCAATAGAAAAACTGCTGAACATTAATCTTAGCCCGCAGCCTGTAGTGTTTTTGACAGATGCAAGATCAGTACTCCAGGCACTACAATCCAGAAAATTACCACATCTGCAGACCTTATTGACTGAACTCTGCAAGCACCACAGGGTTGCCCTGCAGTGGATCCCATCTCACTGTGGAATACCAGGAAATGAGAAAGCAGATCAGTTGGCAAAGGAAGGTTCAACAGGCACACAACTAGATACACCTGTTACATACCATCATAAGAAACAGATAATCAAATCAATCAGAGGACCACAAGCCCCAAATCAGGATGCCTTTTATAATATGAATAGATATGAACAAGTTATCATTATACGTCTCAGAACAGGACACAATCGACTCCATAGTCACATGTATACAAAATTCAAGATCGGCACCTCAACTACTTGTACATGTGGACAGGCGCCCCAGACTGCTGAACACATACTTCAAGACTGCACTGAATATAGTAGACTGAGGAAAATCCATTGGCCCATAGATACAACACTACAGACAAAACTATATGGGCCACTGCAAGAATTACAAAAGACAGTAACATTTATACAGGAAACGACATTGCAGATATAGACAATGCTTCAGGCGAACGAAAGATAGATAGTCACATGTATTGTTGTGAAATAAAAGTACAAGGTGAAATTAGTCACATGTTTTGTTATGAAATAAAAGTACAAGGTGAAATTAATCACATGTTTTGTTGTGAAGTAAGAGCACAAGGTGAGATTAGTCACATGTTTTGTTGTGAAGCAGAAGCACAAGATGAAATTAGTCACATGTTTTGTTGTGAAGTAAGAGCGCAAGATGAAATTAGTCACATGTTTTGTTGTGAAATAAAAGTACAAGGTGAAATTAGTCACATGTTTTGTTGTGAAGTAAGAGCACAAGGTGAAATTAGTCACATGTTTGTTGTGAAATAAGAGCCCAAGGTGAAATTAGTCACATGTTTTGTTGTGAAGTAAGAGCACAAGATGAAATTAGTCACATGTTTTGTTGTGAAATAAAAGTACAAGGGGAAATTAGTCACATGTTTTGTTGTGAAATAAAAGCACAAAGTGAAAATAATTATATGTTTTGTTATGAAATAAGAGCACAAAGTGAACTTAATCACATGTTTTGTTGTGAAATAAGAGCACAAAGTGAAATTAATCACACGTTTTATTGTGAAATAAGAGCACAAAGTATAATTACTCACATGTGTTTATGAGACAGAGCACAAAATGAAATTACCTGTGTTTGTGCACAATGTGAAATTTCTCTCTCATGATATTTTATATGGAACTCAAAGTGAAATTACTTACCAGTAATTATGAAATATAAAATAAAGTGCAGTTACTTATCTTAAACTTTGAAATAGGACAAAAGTGCGATAGCTCACCTGTAATTTTGAAATTCTACATGAAATGCAATAATTTACCTGCAATGTTGCTTCCTTGCAATGTTGCAATGTTGACCTAAAGTGCAATTACTCACCTGCGATTGAGAAGAAGAACGCAGAGATGTATAGAAGAGGTCAGCTTCATTTACTGAGCACTGTGTTGTCTTTCTGCCAGCAATGACATCTATAAGTATAGCGCTACTTAGAAGAATGTGCCAACTATTACCTCAGCTATGCTGACAGACGTAACAGCTTTAGCGACAGCTGAAAATCATATTTTTTTCTTGTAAAATGATAATCAATAACCATTATTTGTATACAGTCTATAACGATAACCTCTGTTTGGATTTTTATCGTCCTTACTTTAGTTGATGTTTCTGACCCCATTTGTTACATCGTCTCATAAATGCCTATGTCATTCTTGTTTGAAGTAAATTAGACTACAGATATTTAAACATCATAAAGAAAGCAATAACTACGGAAGCAAAAAGAGCAATATACAAATCAATGTTTCTACCAACTCTGTGCTATCAGTGCCAGAATTGGACGCTGGACTCTAGAACAATAAGAAAGATAACGACCACCGAAATGAAATGTGTCAGAAGAATGACAGGAAACAGCTTAAGGGACAGAGTAAGAAACACTGACCTGAGGAAGAAACTCGAAATTGAACCAGCCATTGAATACATAAAGAAACAACAGATATGTTCGGCCACATAACAAGACAAAAAGAACTATCAATGACCCAATGAGCCATAAACAAACGCTACGAAAACGCCAGATTTAGAGGAAGACCGAGAAAGAGATGGATAAAGGGAATACTAGAGTCACTAAGAGGGATAACACCAGAAGAGGCCAACAGAAGAGCAAAGAATCGCAGATTGTATCTCCCCTCGACGCCAACAGCAATAGAGGACGGATAGAAGAAGAAGAAGCACGAAAACTGTCCTCAAGTTGCCTATACAGATAGTTATCTTGAAAGCCACGGTACAGATTGGTCTATGTGCAATTGTTTTGAAGACAACGAAGGTCGGGTTAGATCCTTGTATAAAGCTTCTAGGTTCACCCAGCTATAAATGGATGCCAGCGATATTTTTTATAGGAACGAATGCTGATCATCATCATTGAGTGCCGTCTCCGCATGGAAGGTTGGCTACCATGGAACGCCATTCCGCCCTGTCTCTTGATTTGATGGTGCAGATTGTCCATCTTTTGATGTTACTCGTCCATGTTAGTTTTGGTCTGCCTCTGCCTCTATTATCTTGTATTTTCCCTTCTAAGATTACTTTTAGTAAGCTGTTGTGTCTTTTAACACGCTCCAAAAATTTAATTTGTCTTTTTCTATTTGTGTTTAGTAGTTCTCTTTTAAATTTTAGTTGACTTAAAAATTCATCATTTGTTTTCTGTTCTTTCCATCCAATTCTACCTATTCTTGAACGCTGATCACATTACCCAAAACATGTGTCGATGGAGAAAATAAGAACAATAACACAATGCTCCTTACATGAAGGGGGCGTGTCGGGGGATGTGCCTTCTGTCATTAGCTTACCTGCAATGATGTCTGTTACTTGCTGTTTCAAGTGTATGTTTATTGTTAGCACATTTATATATTGTTTTGCTTTATAAATGCTAAATATTTAGCTGTATAGACGGGGATATTTGGTTGTCTCTATGGGGATATTTAGTTATCTAGAAACGGGTACTTGGCTGTCTAGATTAGGGATATTTGGTTGTCTCTATAGTGATATTTGGTTGTCTAGATATGAATATTTTGTTGTCTAGAAGGGAATAATTGGTTGTCTAGATGGGGATATTTGGTTGTCTAGATGGGGATATTTGGTTGTCTAGATAAGAATGCCCGTGTGTTACCGGGGCCCCATTATGTGGGATGTAAAGAATAGTGACACTGTGACCTTCCAGGCATGTTGTATGAGGCGACTAAGGAGGTTGATCGATGGCTTGACAAGCTGTCATTGTAAAAAGCATTGTTATGGAAACAGACCATAGATTTTAGAAGCAGTGATCTCTGCAATATGTGCCATTTTGGCACGCAAGGTTTCTATTTTTGAGATTGTGGTTCTGCCCTATGTGCCGTCTTCGGCTCGAAAGGACAATAGATAGATAAGAATATTTGGTTGTCTAGAAGGGAATATTTGGTAGTCTAGATGGGAATATTAGGTTGTCTAGATTGGGGATATTTGTTTGTCTCTATAGTGATATTTGGTTATCTAGATGGGGATATTTGGTTGTCTAGATAGGAATATTTGGTTGTCTAGAAGGGAATATTTGGTAGTCTAGGTGGAAATATTTGGTTGTCTAGATAGGAATATTTGGTTGTCTAGATAGAAATATTTGTTTGTGTAGATGGGAATATTTGGTTTTCTAGATGGGGATATTTGGTTGTCTAGATAGAAATATTTGGTTGTCTAGATTGGGATATTTGGTAGTCTAGATGGGAATATTAGGTTGTCTAGATAGGAATATTTGGTTGTCTAGATAAGAATATTTGGTTGTCTAGATAGGAATATTTGGTTTTCTAGATGGGAATATTTGGTTGTCTAGATAGGGATATTTGGTTGTCTAGATAGGGATATTTGGTTGTCTAGATGGGAATATTTGGTTTTCTAGATGGGAATATTTGGTTGTCTTGATGGGAATATTTGGTTGTCTAGATAGGGATATTTGGTTGTCTAGATGGGAATATTTGGTTTTCTAGATGGGAATATTTGGTTGTCTAGATGGGAATATTTGGTTGTCTAGATGGGAATATTTGGTTGTCTAGATAGGGATATTTGGTTTTCTAGATGGGAATATTTGGTTGTCTAGATAGGGATATTTGGTTGTCTAGATAGGAATATATGGTTGTCTAGATTGGAATATTAGGTTGTCTAGATTCGAATATTTGGCTGTCTAGATAGGGGTATTTGGTTGTCTAGATAGGAATATGTGTCTGTCCAGGTGGGAATATTTTACTTTCGAGAATAGCTGTTAAATTATGGTGGACTACCAAAACCGTTTCATTTTACAACTGTATCAAGCAGAACTACATGGTGATTATACAAGTTATCAACACTATAATCCCTGTTGTTTTTCATACATTTTCCCAATGATAGAGTAAAAAAATTAAATACAGGTTACATGAAAAATGTTTTACAACAAATAAAGAACTAAAATATGCACATGCAAAATTGGAACTCTGTATCAAAATGGAAAACTGAAAAATCTTATTTTAGAAGCAGCAGAAAAATGAACCTTGATATTTTAGACATACCAGAGACAAGATGGAAAGAATGTAGCTACGTACAGGAAGAAAAATATGTATTCAAACAATACAGAACATTAAAGAATTGTGAGAACAGTAATAAAAAAAAGAGTTTCTAAAATTCTAAGTGAACACTGTAGATGAAACGACAGAATGATATTGCTCAAAATGGAAGTAAACCTTTTGACATAGCAATAATACAGACATACGCGCACACCCAGGAATACACAGATGAACAAATAAAAGAATACTACGAAGTCCTAAAGAAAGTTATGAAACAAGTGAAATCATCTGACATTTTATTTTGTAATGAAAGGAATGAATGCCAAAGTTGGAAAAAAAAGAAGATATAAGAACATAATAGGAAAGCATGACCTAGAAAAACGAAACGAAAGAGGAGAAAGGCTAAAATAATGTTGTGAAGAAAATGAGGTAGTAATATGTAATACCTTTTTTGAGCAATAGAAAAGAAAGCTATTTACGTGGCTTTTTAGATACAGCGTCATAGAAGCCAAAACACACCCAGAAGCTGATATTAACTCAGATCACATCCCTGATATGATCAACATGAAAATAAAACTAAAGAGAAACAGACAGAAGAATAACACACAAATAATACCTCTGGGTTTACCATTTCTAAACCAAATATACTTGTACAAAAATATACAATACAAGTAAATAATACATGTACCAAATATTGTTAGAGGAAGAAATTGAGCAATACAGATAGGGAAATCCTAATAACAAAGTAACAACCAAATAGCAAGGCACGAAGAAAAGCATACCAGAAGCTAACAATATATTACCTAAAAAGGAAAAAAAAAATCAGGAAACAAAAATGGATATTGGAAATAAAATGTATAAAAGAAGACAGGCAAAGAACACTAATCAATAAACCAAAATAGATAGCGAAATTCGCAATATGTGCAAAGAGGCAAACGTAGTCTGGCTCAATCAAAGATGTCTAGAAGTATAAACCTTGTAAAATAATCAAAATTTGAAAGGGATGCACACAAAAAGAAAAAAAAATGACTAAAAAGATTTTAAAAATCACATATGGGAGATGTATTGTGAAGAAAACAAAAAGAGAAATTTTAACAGACAGTAAAAATATCATCAACAGATGACAGGAATGGTTGAAGATGGACATGTAAGAAATCAACCATAAGGTTTATGCCGGGTTAAAAAATCTTCAAATCTGAAGTAGAGAAAGCCATAAATACAAACAAAAATGTAAAGTTATAGGGCCAGACGACACACAGGTTGAGAAGATAAAGCCCTTTGAGATTTTGGCTCAGCATTTATCCCAAACATGTGCAATAATATATACAACTCAGGATATATACCATATGACCTTAAAACATCAGTACTCATTGCCTTGCTCACATAGACCGATCTGTGGAGTGCAGAAACTTTAGAACTATACGTTGATGAACAATACAAGAAACATCTTGCTTAAAGCTGCACGGGGAAGAATTCAAAATACAATTAATTATAATTATGGAATTAACAGAACAACAATTTGGATTTAGAAGGAACTGTAGGACAAGATAAGCCATCTTATGTATGAGAATGTTAATAGAAAAATATGTATAAGTAAACAAACCAACTTATGCATGCTTCATAGACTATACCAAAGCTTTTGGCCGAATACACAATAAACAACTTTTAATATGACTGAAAGATATATACATCTGAATGATGCTGATATAAGACTGAAATGTAATTTATACTGTTGCACCTGTTGATATTAAAAAATGAATAAGACATGGCTGCACTCTCTATCTTCATTGTCTATTCAACTTACACACTGAAGAGATCTTCAAAGACATCATGGGATGCCAGGACTAAACATGAATGGACATATAATCAATAATCTTAAGATATGTTGATAATACCGTACTAATGTCAGAAAATTCAGAAGACCTACAACAATCAGAGAACAAAATAAACAAGACTAGAAAAGAATATGGATTGTAAAAAAAAACATTAAAAGATTAAAACTGGATTATGAACAGAAAAAAGACAACATACACAAAAAGGATTTAGAAGTAAATGGAAAGAACCTAGAAAGAGTTCAAGAAAATAAGCAATCTTTGACATAAACAAAATCATGGAAAATGTAAGACACAAATAAACAAAAGAATGGGAATGATAACAAGCAATCTTAACAACATGAGAAATATACTTGCATCAAAGCAAATAAGATGAGAACTAAAATTACCACAAAGTGTTATATTTACTCAACCTGTCTGTATGGTGCTGAAGAGTGACGCCTTTGAAATGTGGATCTATAGAAAAATGGGGAGAATTGGGTGGAAGGAAAAGAAGACAAACAAGGAAATTCTGAGTCAGCTGAAAATGAAGAAGGAACTACTTAATACAATTTGAAAAAGACAACTGAAAATATTTTGGATATGTGACATAATAATCTTCTAAAAGTCATCTTGGAAGGGAAAGTACAAAATACACGAGGCAAAGGCAGACCAAGACTGAAGAGGACTGATAACATCAAAAGGCGGATACATGAAGCTATGGCAAAATACACCATCAAGACAAAAGACAGAGTAAAATGCCGCACCATGATAGCTAACCTTCAATGTGGAGACGGCACCCAGTGAGTAAATGAATGTTTTCAGAAGACAAGAACAATGTAAGAAATCTGAAAGAAATCAAACCTGCAAACTGAAAATCTCCTGTTTTTATCACTTTACTGTGCTCAGATGAAACATGGACATGTGGCCGAATGTCAGAAATCAGTTATGTCTATGTAGATTAATGGAAATATAATATCTTGTACTGTCTTTGCGGTATTATCCCATTATTGGGGTCTGTCGGAGGCGTGGGAGGGATGAGGAAACATGTGGGATCTTGAGAATAAGGACCGCATGTCCTGAGCAGTCGCCGCGAGGTGGTCGGGTCTGATTTGTTATTTCATGTCTGGCTGCAGATCGTAGCACAAGAAGAACTACAAATAAAATATGGCACAGCAACTTTTGATGTAGCACTGATATCAAATTCAGAAGACAAAACGTGCAGGTGAAAGAAGACGAGACCATGCACCATGAATACATCTTATTTCTCTCTGTGGCCGGATCTGTCTAATATTGGCAGATTCAGGAACGAGAGAAGCTGTTCATGAAAGCATAAGACACTACAATTGTTACCAAACTGACATCATGATTGTTTGCTACCAACCATCTGTCAAGACGCCATAGACCCATCGTGGCAGAAATAAAGCCACGTCTCCAAACATATCGATTTTAAACGAAAGAAAAATATCACAAAGAGCTCGCATCTTTTTAAAATGTAAGAACATTTGTTTAGAGACACCAAGAGAATGGCTTCAAAGCTGAGCTAACTTTGAACTTTAGAATACACAGACGGACTAAATGTAATGTGGATGTATGTTTTCGATGATGTGCACACATATTTCTGATATGGACGTGAGTAATTGGTGATGTAGACGTTAGTTATTGGTGATGTGGATGTGTTGTTGATGATGTTGATGTATGTTATTTATGATGTCGACGAATGTTATTTGTCATATGGACGTATGGACGTGAGTTATTGGTGATATGGACGTGAGTTATTGGTGATGCGGATGATTGTTATTGATTATTTGGATGTACCTTATTGCTGATGTGGACAAACTTTATCGATGATGTGGATGTATGTTATTGGCGATATTGACGTATGTTATTGATGATGTGTACTTGTGTTTTTAGTGATGTGGACATATGTGATTGGTTATGTGTACGTGAGTTATTGGTGATGTGGACGCAAGTTATTGATGATATGGATGTATGTTAAAGGTGATATGGACGTGAGTTGTTGATGATGTGTACGTATGCTATTGGTCATTTGCATGTATAATTTTGATGATGTGTGCATATGTTATTGATGATGTTAACGTGAGTTTTTGGTGATGTGGGGGTATGTTATTGGTCATTATGTGGATGAATGTAACTGGAAATGTGGATGTGAGTTATTGGTGATGTGTGTGTATGTTATTGGTGATGACTTTACAAACATTCTAGTTTGTTATTTAACAAGGCTTCTGCTCGCAATTTTCATCTTGTATTTTTCCTTATATTTCTGCATGTAATGTCCAATACAGAGAGTTGTCATTAAAAAAAAAAAAAACATGTTGTGATATATTCATTTATTCTAACGGCTTAAAACATATACCTGAACAGTTAGATAAAAACATTGACTTGCACTAGTCAGAATTGTTTAAAGATTTTAATTTATAAAACGCAATGATCGCTTAATTCTTTGATAATCATTTTTTGGGGGGTTATAATTTGTTCAGTCATTTAACTCGTATATCATTGACGGAAAATATAACTTTGTGGTTATTCCTTTAAAAAAAAAAAGCAGTGATCAGAACAGTCGAGATGTCAGTAAGAGGGGACTCTCTTAGCGCGATACACAGCGCAAGGCGTTAACTATTAGTCTTGTATTTAAATGGTGCAATACATTTGTGTTGGCTATTCTTCTCCTTCCTCTTTTCTCTTTTCACTGATACCAAAAAGGTGTCGTGGTTTATATCATTTGTCGGTCTTGTGCTGCTGGAATTGTCTGAATTAGTGATTTTCCTTTCTTGTTACATGTCTGTGTCACTGCATCTATCCATCTTCTTCTGGGTCTTTCTCTTGGTCTTTTTCCATGCATTCACGAGAAGAACGCCCTTGATGGTGATTGGTGAGGATTCATTCTGACCAGGTGACCAAACCATTTAAGTTGTTGTTGTTCTATATATTCTTTACAGGGTTTTGTTCCTACTATTTTTCTTATGGTTTCATTTGTTATTCTATCTCTTCTTGTGTTGTTTGTTACTTTTCTCAAGCAACGCATCTCACATGTATTGATCTTTCTTAAATGTGATTTAGAAAGGGTCCATGTTTGACTTTCATAGCATAAAGTTGGTATGGTATGAAGATGCTATTTATCATTTGTTGTTTAGCTGGCATAGAAATGTTTGGATGTCTTAGCAATGGTGAAAGTTGGTATGTTACAGCATTTGCTTTTTGTATTCTGTTGGTTATTTATCGCGTATAATCTCAAAAGAGATATGCTTTTGTAAAACTCTGTCAGATTTATCTTTGTGAAGCTGTAAAGAGAATTATGTTTCTTTCAACAACAAAAAATAAAATAAAATAAGAGCCGAATAAAATCGTAAAAACTCAGAATTAATGAGTGTGTTCCTACCCGTACAAATTATTATAAATGTCTCGTACCATTCGACTTGTAAGGGTTTGCAGCCAAAATTATTTAGGGACTTTAAACAACAACAAAAATGTATTTGTACAAGCCAATCAATATACAAATGTAATTATGAAACCAAACACACAAAAAACTATACTCTCCTGTAACTGTGAAACGAAACAATGGCTGAATTATTCACCTGTTATTGGGAAACAATATATAAAGTACAATTATTTCCCTCTCATTTTACAAAGTGAAGAGATTTGACTAACCTGTGATTGGAGTATAATGCCTAAATATACATTATTTAACTTCTAGTGTAATAAACAAGATACGAATGAACACTTCTCAATTGTATTTGTGTAAATGAGCACAAAAATAACTTTTTAATGGTAATTCATCATCAGCGAGTGCAGTCTCCGCAACGAAGGTTGGCTACCATGGAGCGCCATTCTGCTCTGTCAATTGCTTTGATGGTGCAGGTTGTCATAGGCTGATTTGTCCATCTTTTGATGTTACTCGTCCATGTTAGTCTTCGTCTGCCTCTGCCTCTTTTACCTTGTATTTTCCCCTCCAGGATTACTTTTAGTAGGCTGTTGTGTCTTTTAACATGGCCCAAAAATCGCATTTGTCTTGTTTGAATTGTGTTTAGTAGTTCTCTATTCATTTTTAGTTGTTTTAGGACCTCGTCGTTTGTTTTCTTTTCCTTCCATCCAATTCTACCTAATCTTCTATATATCCACATTTCAAAGGCTTCAATTCTCTGTTCTGTTTTCTTGTCCAATGTCCATGTTTCTGCACCATATAGGAATATTGAGAGGATGTAACATTTTGCTATTCTTAGTTTTAGCCCTGGTGTTATTTGTTTTGATGTTAGTATGTTCTACATGACATTAAAATTACTTTTTGCCATTCCTCTTCTTTTGTTTATTTCAGTTGTACATTTTCCATCACTGGTTATAGTATGTCCAAGGTAGTTGTAGTTCTGAACTGTCTCCAGGTCTATTCCTTCAATTTTGATATCCACTTGTGGGTTTTGTGTATTTCCTTTGTTTATGATCAAAGTTTTAGTCTTTTTGATATTCATATCTAGTCCATATTTTTTGCTTATCATGTTTATTTCATTAAGTAATTCTTGTAGATCTTTAGGATTTTCTGCTAGTTATACAGTGTCATCAGCATATCTTAGGTTATTGATTATCTTTCCATTTATTTGTAGGCCTGGCATCTCTGTGATGTTTTTTAGAGATTTGCTCAGTGTATAGATTGAACAAGCTTGGTGATAGGATGCATCCCTGTCTTACTCCTCTTTTTATATCAATGGGTGTAAAGTTCTCTTTGTTATATTTTATTATTGCTGTTTGCTCCCAGTATAGATTACATATTAGTCGTATGTCCATGTCATCTAGATGTATCTCTTTGAGGCATTCTATAAGTTGTTTGTGGTGTACTCTATCAGAAGCTTTTGTGTAGTCTATGAAGCAGACATATATTGGTTTGTTTACTTCTGTGTACTTTTCGATTAATGTTCTCATGCAGAATATGGCTTCTTTTGTCCCGCTATTTTTCCTAAATCCAAATTGCTGCTCATCTAATTCAGTATTGATTTTATTCTGAATCCTTCCTCGTATAACATTTAGCAATATTTTTGTAACCTGGCTCATTAGGCTTATTGTTCTAAAGTCACTGCATTCAACTGCACCATTCTTTTTAGGCAATGCAATGAAAGTTGATGTTTTAGTTCACTTGGTATGTATCCTGTGATATATAAGTCTTTTGCATATGGCTGTAATCACTTCAATGCCAAAATCTTCTAGTGCCTGTATCATCTCTATATGTATGCTGTCAGGTCCTGCTGCTTTTCCCTTTTTCATTGTTTTTATAGCTTTTTCCACCTCAGATTTTAAGATGTTATAGCCTGATGTACATTTTATAACTGGGTTCTTGTCCCTTTAATCATGAAATAGTTCTGTTATATATTCCTGCCATCTATATATAATATCTTTATAGATAGATGGCAGGAATGGGAATTATTAAATGGAATACAAAAGTGACTTAACTCACCTGTGACTGTGCAACAAGACTCAAAAGTGAAATTACCTGTGATGGCAAAAGGGGATACGAAGAGAGATAACTCACCTGTGATTGTGAAGCAGGACACAAAGATGCCCAAACTTCTGTCTGCGAGTAACACGGCATCGTTTGATGTGCTCTTTGATGTTTTCCTGCCAGCGATGATACCGATGATGAGAATGCCTATGTAGAAGAATGCCACAGCAACAATCCCAGGGATATTGACAGTCATTTCAGCTCTCGTGAACGTTCAAGTACTTGCCCTTCTTAAATTGTTTATCACGTGTAATGTTACATACACAATAACGATAACTTATGTTTGGAATATTAGCTCAACAAAACTGTTCCCTTTCTATTACAGCCCTAGTTTTAGATAAACAAATCGTAATAAGTATAACAGCTATAGCTTACATGAGAATGTCTTTCCCCTATGGGCTAGATTAGAATGCAAAAAATTAATAAGCTCGCACAAAATTTGCGTAATATTTTGTCTGCATATTGTTAACTTTCAAGCAACGACGTCTTACTGTACCATTTTGAATCATATGTTTATTATGTGAGTACCTGTTTATAATTTGGCTTTATATATTGGCTTTTTGTATCAAAACAAAAGTAGTTATCAATACATATTGTGCAAGGGACATCGAAAGTTGACAAAACTGAGATCGCAATGGCCGGCTGTTAGAGACTTAACTCTCACAGGAAAGTGACTACGAAGCGAAGACACGCGTCAGATGGATGATGGAAGAGAGTGCAATTATCAGGTCGCGTGTCCTTTTACAGAACGTTACATTTACCACAACTCATCTGGAGGAATTTCTGTCTCAAGCCAGATCTCACATTTCTTATATTGTCATGTTTAGTATCTCCTTGATGTCTTGAAACCACCTTCTTCTTGGTCTGCCCCTGATGCGTCGCTCAGGAACTATGACATCCATTTTTTGTTCTTTCCAGCCTGCTGTGTCTTTTGATGTGGTAATTGTTTGCATAATATTTAATTTCATCTGTAGAATCGTGTTTTATATTCGGGACACGAAAGACGAATATGGCTGATCTCCGTGAAATAGATTGGAGCCTCATCACGAACTATTTCAAAGAAAGCCATAGAGAGGAATTCAAACTACAGTCAGAAGAAAGATCTATGACATGGTAGCCAACCTTCGATACGGTGCCACATTCAATGATAATGAGAATGGTGTTTATAAGTTATTTTGAATTTTTATATCTTTTAATACGTTTTCTTTGCTCTTTTTTCATTTTCCAAGATTTCTTAAGGGTTTTTCTGTAGCATTTTATTTTGAATCAGTCGATTCTCTTCCTTTCTGTCTGCGAGATTGCCCATGATTCACAACCATATGTAAATAGTGGGAAGATGCATGTCCTCTGTAATTTTACTGTTACTGCCTTGCTGGTATTGAGCCACATATTCTTTACGGCGTTTAAATTTTGCGTTGCCATTGCTAATATTCTTCGGATCTCTTTCTGGCAGTCTGCATTGTATTTACTACTTATTCATAGATTGTTACAAGTAAATCAATTCCTTCATTCTTGATGATTATGAGTTTGCTTTTTGTTTTGTCAGTGAACATTATCTTACATTTCTGTATGTTTAGAGAGAGGTTTTGCTCTTCACTGTGTTTTTAACACACTCACTTGTCACTTTCAATCGTTTAGCACTGTTTGGGATGAGGACTGTTTCATCAGCTTATTTGAGTTCTGTAATTTATTGTGAAAGGGTCGAACTTCACAAATCTCTCACCGTTTCTGACATTTCTCATGATGTTCCCAGCATAGATGTTGAACAAGTATTGTGAGAGGCTGCATCCCTGCCTCGCTCCTTTTTGTATTTCAAACAAATTCCATGTTTCTCCCGCCATTCTGATTTTGCTGTTTGCTGGAACGAAGCGTCGCGAAAGGTGAAGCAGGAACAGCATCCTCAGCGGAAATGGAACGCAACACGTACAACCAGTGCAGGAAGGAACAATCAGGATACGAACTTGTTTACTTTTGCTGGAACGAACAGCGAAGCATGGAGGATGTCAGCAATTACGGTGGCTCCAGTCTGAGCTAAGGACTAAGGACTCTTTGAATACTGTTTGGTCAAACACAAATTTGGAGAGAGCCGTACATTTACTATATAAGTAAGAAAAAAAAAAAAAAGTAAAATGCCCCGTCACGCCAAGTGGCGTATAGGGAGTATGGTGTTAGTGACCATACATTTTACAGAACTTCAGCACATGATTTTTGGGGTAATGTGGTCGGTATTACGTCCGTGCCGCTTTACTTTCCTAGAAAAAAATCAGGTACCCATTAAAGGCTGGGTGAACCTAGAAGCCGTCAGTTGGGATCGAACCCTACCTCTTGTCCTTTGTAGTCCAGTTCACTAATCACTGAGCTATTGTGGATCCCATTTACTACATTGAAGAGGGGAAAAGGCGCACAATGAAAGCAGGCAAAACTGGAGCTAGGAAGACTCGTACTCAGAATGTATATAAAAACAATCAGAAATAGGAAATGTATAACAGGGCTAGACATAATGCGTACTCATAAGAGATTTAAAAAACATGACCAACTGTATGCACCGTTTCGAAGGAAAAGTGAGAGAATGGGACAGATTTGAAAAGAAAAGTTCCAGGTACAACAAAAATAAGGTGTAATCTTAAGGTGAGAAATACCCGAGACAAACTTAGAACTGTGGTCTCTTTTCGAACAGACTTGCTGGATCCTGCTAAATTTGACAATGCTCAGTACAAAAAAAGTCAAAATATTTTCTCACTTTTTTTCCACCTTTTCATTCAGCCTACTGCTACCAGATTTATTATTTTGGTTTTTATTTTATTTTAGATTTTATTTTTATAATTATAGTTTTGTAAGTTTGAGGACTGAAGTTCCACTAATTGCCTCTTCCTATCTTCTCAACTAAAACACGTGTATGTTGTTCTTCAGGTTATCATCCATAGTCCAGCAGAAATGTTATCAACTAAACCATGTTCACTGTTTACCTTATATTGTCATCCTTTTTTTCATTAGTATCGTATATAAAAATAGCGTTAAAAATGGTACATCGTGTTATCATCATTTGCCAATAAGTGATAGCCTTTATAAATTAATTTGATCACCTAAATATCAGAATAATATTATAAAGATCTTTGATAGCAGGCTTATGTGGAGTAGATATTAGCAGTGATCATAATCTTAAACTCAGAGGTCACCGTCAGAAGCACACCTTGAAGAGGATAAATAATAACAAATGAACATATACAAATATCGAAAAACAATAAATTCGTAACTCATCAATAGTTTTGAAGTTTTGGTTGAACTAGATTAATTGAATTTAACTGAAACGTGGAATATCCGCAACACGGTAATATTGACATTAGCTGAGATGAGTGATAGGTTCAATGAAAATGAAAAAAAAACATGGATCTCAGGGATCACGTGATATCATATCCAAAATAGTCGTGAAGCCAAACTAGCCAGGTTAAATGCCAAGACTATAAGTAAAAGTAAAGAGCCCCGTCACGCCAAGTGGCGTATAGGGAATATGGTATTAGTGGCCATAATTTGTATAGACTTTCGACACATGATTTTTGGGGTAATTGGTCAGGGTTACGAATGTGCCGCTTTACTTTCTCAGAAAAAAATTCGGTACTAATTTAAGTCCGGGTGAACCCGGTAGCCGTCGATCAGGATCGAACCCGATCTCTTGTCCTTTGTAGTCCAGTTCACTAACCACTGAGCTATCGCGGCTCCCAAATGCAAGACTGAGCTACGTAAAAGCAACATATTAAGGCCATGAAAAAAAAAAACTCAGCAAGGCGTGATGAAAAAATAAAACATATCTAGATAAGTTGGTGGTTGAAGAAGATTAGTTTCCAAGCAGCAAGGTAATTATATAGTAAACAGAAGCAACTAACAGGTTCCTTTTGTATCAAATGGCGGACCTGTTATGAGTATAGATGGCACCTTACTAACTTCTAGTAATAACAAAATACCAGATATGCTGAACATTTCAAATATATTCTTAACCGCACGCATCACAGTCAACTAATGCATCTTAAAATAGATGCACTAATGCCGCAGTTAAACATCAAAACAGAAGAAATTACCATAAAATAAATTGAATCAGCAGTCAAATGCACGGCTAATAATAAAGTCTCTGTCGAAGGTAACATAACTGTTGAGATGCTAAAATTATTTGGTGCTGAAAACCTAATTTATTTACAAAAATTAAAGAATAGAATATTGCATGAAGAAAAAGATCCAACAAACTAGAAGAAAGGATCATTATCAAATTACCTAACAAAATGGCAATCTTAAAGACTGCAATAATTGTGGAGCAATAATTCTCTTACTAGTTGCCTCCAAAGTTTTCTGAGGAATCATGCTGAACAGAATAAAAGATGCTATAGAGTATAAGTTTAGATTTATAAGATTATAAGAACAATCTGGATTTAGAAAGGGGAGAAGCTGCCGTGAACAAATATTCACTCTAAGAATTACACTAGATGAACACAGCGAAAAACAACAACAACCATTAATCTGGAATTTCATTGATTTTAAACGGGCATTTGGCAACATACATAGATTGTCCTTGTGGAATATCTGAAAACATTGAGGAACACCACCAACATTTATCAAATTCATGAAAGATGCATATGACGGCCATACTTACGCATTTCACACAGAGAAGGGAGTGAACAATTAGTTTCAGGTTGCAACAGATGTGAAGCATGGCTGTATATTATCACCTTTGTTACTTATAATTACCATTTACGACGAATAAATGTTTCATGAGCAAATATGGCACGAGAATTACCTGGGCGATCTGGAATTTTAAAACGACATAGAGAGCTCCTAGGTGACATTATCAATAAGATGCAAAACATCCCAGATACCCCATCATCCATTGCGAAAATAATAGAACTTGAAATAAACTTGGATAAAACAAATATAGGGAGACGCGATAACTCAGTGGTTAGTGAACTGGACTACAAAGGACAAGAGGTAGGGTTCGATCCCAACCGACGGCACCGGGTTCACCCAGCCTTTAATGGGTACCGGATTTTTTTTCTGGGAAAGTGAAGCGGCACGGGCGTAATATCGACCACATTACCCCAAAAATCATGTGCCGAAGGTCTGTAAAATGTATGGTCACTAACACCATATTCCCTATACGCCACTTGGCGTGACGGGGGTACTTTATTTTTTTACTTTTAAAACAAATATAAAAATACACCGGAGGGTAATATTTATCTGAATAATCACCACTAGAAACAAGTAGACCATTACTTTATATCTTGACAACAATGTTGATCAAGAAGGTGAAACAAAAATGAAAGAGATCAGAAGCAGATTAGCAAAAACGACACAAATTTTAAAAAGCTGGACAAAATATGAAAATAAAAAACACTAATCAAGAAAATTAAACCTAGAACACTCAACTCGAATATATTATCAACCCTTACCTACACATGTGAAAGTTGGGAAACAAAGGATATAGTGGAAAACTAAATGCTTTCGAAAACAAATACCCAGGAAGCTCTATACAATGGAAGGAATTAAAAACGTATAGAAAGAAGAGAAATGGCCATGAAAGTAACAATCTCATATACAATTAGGAAGAGGAGAAGGGCATATATCTGGCATGTGTTGAGAAAAGGCAACAAGAAAATCTCAGAACAAGCTCGTATATGGGAAACATATACAGAGAAATAGGAAAAAACAAAGAGAGTAGTAACGGATGCGCGTCACATTCCAAGAAACCGACACCAAACGGCGGCCCTGAGACAACGACCCTTCCTGCTAACTTTCGCGTAATCCCCAAAGTAGTAATAGGTCTTGCTGCATAAGGATATCATTCCATCACTCGACTATTTCAACTTGAACAGATCCGGAGTCCGTTTGTCGTATAACTGTCTCGCCTTACACTTGGAGCAGTCATTCTTAACATTGCCCCTGCGCTGAATGAAATTTGCGCGATGGTCCTTGCAAGTTTCCCAGGGGAACCACTGATTGAACTGTAAGAAAAACTCCATCTTTTCGGCGTTAACAACCCCTTCCAAGGATGTCTCGTTGAGTGCCAAGTACAGACTGTCCGTGTCCATTTCGCATAACTAAAAGTCAACCCTATCAACAAATTTAACTAAGAACTCGAAATACAAATCTAACATACGAAGTTCCGCGTATTGATAGACGAAAAAGCTGATTTGAAAGGGCAAGTTCCAAACCGTTTTATTTCAATCATCTTTTTAAACCGAGTATTATTTACCATTTTCGACATCTCACCCCCCCCCCACCCCACCTCACACACCCTGTACGTACGAGACATCGCCGTGATTGGCCTTATTGGTTAGAGTCTTCCCTTCCCGTACGAGACATCGCCGTGATTGGCCTTATTGGTTAGAGTCTTCCCTTCCCGTACGAGACATCGCCGTGATTGGCCTTATTGGTTAGAGTCTTCCCTTCCCGTACGAGACATCGCCGTGATTGGCCTTATTGGTTAGAGTCTTCCCTTCCCGTACGAGACATCGCCGTGATTGGCCTTATTGGTTAGAGTCTTCCCTTCCCGTACGAGACATCGCCGTGATTGGCCTTATTGGTTAGAGTCTTCCCTTCCCGTACGAGACATCGCCGTGATTGGCCTTATTGGTTAGAGTCTTCCCTTCCCGTACGAGACATCGCCGTGATTGGCCTTATTGGTTAGAGTCTTCCCTTCCCGTACGAGACATCGCCGTGATTGGCCTTATTGGTTAGAGTCTTCCCTTCCCGAACGCCGATGCCGAGTTTCCCAGGAGCTTCATCGTATCGTTGATTATAGATTGACTTTCGTCTAAATCCCCGACCATACTTGCGTCAGAAACCATATCTCCATTTTTTTAAAAATAACTAGACGGTTGATATTCTCTGACTTGATAAATTGTTGTTATCTCTAGATCATGATAAATAAACCATTTTAACAGCAGTGTTGCCAACAAAATTGTTCACCGATATAACTGCTGATGAGGGTGCGACGAGAGGTCGACAGCAAGTTATGTTTGAGGGAATAATCTCCCATAAACACCCCAATATCGATACGAGTGTAGTCAATATTTTGGAAAATTAGAGTCACCTCATTGAAGTGTGCCTTCAGGCGGTCGGGAACGTGTAGATCACATTCCATTAACCAAAACACTTTCCATTCGTAACAAAAGTCACAATCTGTTCATCACTGAGAGGGAGCCCTTCTTGAGCGTAAAAGGGTCTAGCTCGACGGCTTTAGTTGTTGTTGTTGTTGACGGATTGCCACGAGTTGATGCGGGTAGGTTGCCCTTTGACTCATAAGATGTGAAGAGTCGTAATGGCTTTCTTGACATTCCCGGCTCTTACTGGAGAGGTTGAAGTTCGTCTATGCCAGGCTATGCTGAGAAATTACTATAGCTCGTTTCAAAACATATGCCCAACTTCAAAACGCTATTACTCTCTAACCGTTTGTTAAATACTTTTGAAATTTTCCAAATGTTATTAGAATGCAAAAGACCCTTTAAATGTATATTTAACAAATATCTTGCAGCTGCAGTTTTCTTAAAGCGGCGATATTTCTTTGATGTTTGTCAAAATTGTAAATTGTGAAGCCCTAAAGAATAGAAGTTACCGTAATTGCTGGTCTACGATTAATTTTCACTAGGTAAAGGCGTGGCCGTAATGGGGAAATAACTGGATAAAACAAAACACCAGGAGAATTATTGTCTGCTCAGTTCGAGGACGGACGATAATAATATCAAGGTATACCTGTATGTCCAATTTTCATAGTTGTGTGGTCCTGAAAAGGACCGTTTGTTGAAATAATTTAAGGTAATATAGGGGCCAACATTGTGGGGGCTATATACTTTCATTCTGAATCAGACGAATCTAAAAGATTAATAACTGTTTGGGGTTGAACATTCCCCAAACCATCATTTTTCCAATATTCCTCTTCCTGTTTTAAGACGTGGTCTTCACATTTAGCCCAATAATCTTTGTCTATATTTAATAAAGCGAGATTAGCAAGAGTCTTTACATCGCATATTTTGAATGTTGTATTTTCATCTGCCACTTGTCCTTTTAATTTTGCCCAGATTAGTTCTATTGGATTTAAATGAGCATGGTAAGGTGGCAGCCTCAAACTTATATGACCGTGCTCTTGGATAATCTTATCTATTTGAAAAATCTTTGTCCTCTGTTTTTGCTTTACTAGAGATAGTAATTCAGGTTTTAAGTACATGTTATTAAATTGTATGTGCTCCTTTGTGAGCCATATCTTAATAGCATCTTTTGTACTGGATGACGTCGGCACTTTATCTTCAAGTGCAACAATGTTGTGGTACGCTGCATTGTCCATTATTAGGCAAGATGGTCGATCTAGTGCTGGGAGAACAGAATTTTCAATCCAATGTCTAAATATGTGACCATTCATCTCAGAGTGATAATCCCGATTGTCTATGGATTTTGAAAGAAAAAGGAGCTCTGCATTCTGTATTAGTCCATGTTGTCGACTACCTGCATGAGCAATTATCAAGCGCTGTCCTTTGCTGCTAGGTATTAATCTCTTAATCTTTCCATCTGATGACTGCCATTCCCTTTGGTTAGTGTGGTGAGCATTGATCCATGTTTCATCCAAGTACACAATATCATAACCTTGTTTGCGCACCTCTTTTACTTCACGTAAGTACTTGCTTCTCATGACTACTATATGTGGCTTCTCACAGATGATGTTTCGTCCATTGGAATACTTTCTGAATGTAAAGCCTGCAGCTCTCACATTCCTCCATAATGTACACTTTGATATTTCAATACTGTTGTTCTTTTTCAGCGATACTTTTAATTTTCTTATTGTAACAGTTTCATTCATACCCAACATTTTGCGAATTTCACTTCTAATAAGTTCACTGTCGAAATTATCCAACATTTTTGCTCTTCCTTGTGATTTTGTATATTTTGAACATTGACGCGTCACGTGCTTGAATCCAGCGCTTAAATGACCGTTTAGATAAATCCAAAATGTGTCTTGTCCTATTCTCAGGGTTTTCTAAAGAATGAAATAATCTTCCTCGTTTAGCCTCTTTGTAAAAATAGTCATACATTTTTATTGCGATGTTTTGTAAACTGCAGAATTTCATTTTAAGACTCATGATAAATGTTATTGTTCCACGTTACGCCGCTGAATTAACGGAAATGGAACACACAATGCCTCGTGTTTACTACAAGTGTCTAATTGTGTCAGGAAACTCACGCGGAAAGCGTGAAAAATCGTAAATTTGAGCGTGTATAGATTTGTAATCGCTATTTTTAACTTAAATACCGTAAACACTAAGTTTTGACTACATCAATGGGTCGTTATAAATTTATATAAATCAAATAAGCAATAATAATAACCAAATGTTTGTTTTTAATAAAAGTAATTCCCTGTTGGGTTCTAATCATTATAACTATACATGCAAATTTTGAAAAAAATACAAAAAGCGGTTTAAAAGATATTGATTTTTAAAGTTGGGCACGACTTTTGAAACAAGCTATAGTCCAGCCCAGAGGTACTGCAATACTGGGTCCTCTATATCAGTAACAGCCATCACTACAGGGAACACGGTGATCCTAGCTTCTGTTAGCCAGTCTGTTTTGACGCAGACTGTTACCAGGGAGACCACGAGGAGGTAAAACTGCTAGGTCTTGGTCAGCTGATGGTACGCAGACCCTGCTATTGCGACCCACCAAAAAGGCGTGCTGTTGAAAATTCAGTTTAACGGGTAGGAGTTTCAGTTAGGTGACAGAATATACTCGTAAATGGGTAGGATAAAAGGAGTAGAACATATTACAACTTCAACGGATGTCTGCAACACGGTCACAAAGACTGTTCCCTCACCAAGAATAAAGTTAGAAACCCTGTTCTTGTTAGTAATAAATCCTTCTTGCGGTTTGAAAAAAAAAGTGAGTTACACACCTACTTGACCGATGAGGTCAAAGTCCAAGTTGACCTGTCCAAGTTCTCTGTCTGAGAATGCGAGTGGCAGGCCCTGAAAAGGTCTGAATACCCAATAGAGCTTTCCTTTCTAAAACCATCCCCCGAGCTAGACCTTCTTACTCTCAAGAAGGGCTCCCTCTCAGTGATAAACAGATTCTGACTTCTGTTTCGGATGGAAAGTTTGGTTTAGTGGGATGTGATCTACACGTCCCCGACCGCCTGAAGGCATTTTTCAATGACATACTCAAATTGTTCAAAAATATTGACGCCACACGTGACGATATAGTGGGGTTTATGGGAGATTATTCCCTCAAACATAACTTGTTGTCGAGCCCTCGTCGCACCCTAATCGGCCGTTATGTCGGGGTGTAGCCGTGAGTGGGGGGAGACCACAACAATTTAGGGAAAGTAGGCGAAACATGAGTCTCGGGATAGGTGAGAAGGTAGCCGTAGTGTCCACGAGAAATTAGGAAAATATGTGAAGTGCGAGTCTGGAGATAAGTGAGAGAGTGTAGTGAGACGAGTAAATTGAGGGTTGAGTTGATTGGGGAAAAGCGGAGGCAGTAGTTTTTGATTGGACCATAGAAGTAGTATTTGAAGACGAGACACAAAGAAACGAGAAGTCATTAGAGAAAGAAGTCGCACATCTAGGATTAGGTAGGGGCGAACACGCTGTGTGGCTAGCCCACAGGGGCTGGCAATGGTCCAAGCTAGCAAGTTCCTTTAGAGAGAGAAGTGACATACCTAGGACTAGATAGGTGCGACGATAGCCCAAGCTAGAAAGTTCCTTTAGAGAGAGAAGTGACACACCTAGGACTAGATAGGTGCGACGATAGCCCAAGCTAGCAAGTTCCTTTAGAGAGAGAAGTGGCACACCTAGGACTAAGATAGGTGTGACGATAGCCCAAGCTAGCTGTAGTGCTTATGAGAACAGTCTTAGCTAAGTCGAACAGAACTAGAGTCGAGCGACATGAGAAGATAGATTAGCATAGAACTCGATATTAGGGAAGTGTTCAATGGGGAGCAGTTCACAACAAAACCAAGGTTAGGAGTTTTAAGTTGTGTGAGAGCCTAGGGACCAGTGGCAAGTAATATTGCTACTGCGAAGTGTGACTGACCGTGCGGGAGAGAACACTTGATCATGTAATTACGTGGACATATGTTGTAACTAGGTGCCAATTATAAGTTAAATGAATAAAGACGTGTGGGTTCGCCTCAACATAGTGAAGTGTTGTGTTTCTAGCAGTCAGCTGATCACGCCAGGCGGAGTAAGAACTTGGGAAAAATGTCGCGGGCACAAACTAAAATGAAGAACTAGAATTAACCACAGGACACGTGTGTAGACGTGTCAATTAACCACAGGACACGGGTGTAGACGTGTCAATTAACCACAGGACACGGGTGTAGACGTGTCAATTAACCACAGGACACGGGTGTAGACGTGTCAATTAACCACAGGACACGGGTGTAGACGTGTCAATTAACCACAGGACACGGGTGTAGACGTGTCAATTAACCACAGGACACGGGTGTAGACGTGTCAATTAACCACAGGACACGGGTGTAGACGTGTCAATTAACCACAGGACACGGGTGTAGACGTGTCAATTAACCACAGGACACGGTTGTAGACGTGTCAATTAACCACAGGACACGTGTGTAGACGTGTCAATTAACCACAGGACACGGGTGTAGACGTGTCAATTAACCACAGGACACGGGTGTAGACGTGTCAATTTCTCAGGGCAGAGGTCCAAGCCGGACCAAGTGTCACGAGAACAACGCCGCAGGCGACGTGTGTGTGGGAGTTGCCATTCGTCCACTTGAAACTACAAGAGACAGTGGTGGTAAACAACGTCACCCAGTGGTCTTATTCAAAGACAGCGCCACCACCATTGTAACGTTAGCAGCGGGGCTAGCTGCCGGTCGCCACCAGTGACGGTTGAAAAATGTCTGCACGTCGAAGACACTATTTCTCTGAGGACATTATATTGCCTCCAGTACTCCGGGGACAGGCGAAACAATTTTGTTGGCAACACCGCTGTTAAAATGGTTTATAAATCGTAGTCTAGAGATAACAACAATTTATCAAGTCAGAGAATATCAAGCTTCTAGTTGTTTTTAAAAATTTAGAGATATGGTTTTTGACGCAATGAGGGTCGGGGATTTAGACGAAAATCAATCAATAATCACCGAGACAGAGAACGAGCTACAAGAAATGATAGACATAATAATAGAAGAAATCAACAAGAAAGGTCTCAGTCTGAATAGTAAGAAAACAGAAGTAATGGTTATATCGAAGAAACAATCATCACCATCATGCAGCATAAAAATAAACGAGACAAATCTCAAACAAGTTCAACGTTTCAAATACTTGGGCACAATAATAACATCAAATGGGAGATGCACCACAGAAATAAAAAGCAGAATAGCTCAGGCCAAAATAGCATTTCAGAAAATGAAAAATATCTTATGCAACAAATCTATGTCAATAAAAATGAGAAAGAGAGTTCATCGGTGCTATATAGAACCAATTCTGACCTATGGGAGCGAATCATGGACAGTAGACAAACAAATGAAAAGACGATTAGAGGCCACGAAGATGGGATTTCTCAGAAGAATGTGTGAAAGTTCCCTGGACAGCTAAAAAGACCAATAAGGAAGTTCTCAAGGAGGCCAACACAAAAAGGGAGCTCTTAAAAAACATCAGAAAGAACAATCAACATTTTTCGGCACATCATGAGAAGAGGAAAGTTGGAATACTTGGTTACAACTGGCAAAATAAAAGGAAAGAGAGATCGCGGACGACAAAGAGAGAAAATACTGGATAGCTTGGTATCATGGCTTGGAAAACAGTTAACAACAGAACTAATACGATGCACTGTGGATCGAAGATTGTGGAGGGACATGATCGCCTACGCCAACCGGTATGGCACATGATGATGATGAATCAACGATACGATAAAGTTCCTGAGAAACTCAGCATCGGCATACGGGAAGACTCTAACCAATAAGGCGCTGTCTCGTACGTACACGGGGTGAGATATCGAAAATTGTAAATAATTCCCTGTTTAAAACAATTATTGAAATAGTGGGGATCTTTTTTAAGTTGACATGGGGGGAAATAAAACGGTTTGGGACCTAACCCTACAAATCGGTTTCTTCGTCTATCAATACGCGGTACTTCGTATTTTAGATTTGTATTTCGAGTTCTTAGATAAATTTGTTGATAGGGTTGACTTTTAGTTATGCGAAATGGACACGGACTTGGCACTCAGCGAGACACCCTTGGAAGGGGTCGTTAAAGCTGAAAAGATGGAGGAGATTTTCTTACAGTTCAACCAGTGGTTCCCCTGGGAAACTTGCGAGGACCATCCGCAGATTTCATTCAGGGCAGGGGCAGCGTTAAGTATGACTGTTCCTAGTGTAAGGCGAGCCAATTATACGACACACGGACTCCGGATCTGTCTAAGATGGAATATTCGGGTGATGGGATGATATCCTTGTGTAGCGAGACCTATTACTGATTTGGGGATTACGCGAAACTTAGCACGAAAGGTCTTAATAAACACCACAAAAAGTTAGATAAGGATAATTTCACAGAGGACCTAACCAAAAAGCAAGTCGGGGGTGGTAAAAACATGGGATTTAAAACACACAAGGGGTTGATATACAAATATGCGCAACATCGTTACTCACTTTTATTTTCCTACATCAAGTGACAAGTCAATTCTGATAACGTAACCACCTCCTCTTTGTCTGTTTAATAACGTCAAGTATATCAATATTCGCAAAAGTATATCAAACGCAATCAAAAAAAGGATGTCTAAGATCAAAGGAAGGAGAACTGTTGATTGATCAAGAAGACATAAGGGAACGATGGACAGAATACAATAAAGATCTTTATAATGATGAACGAACGGAAGTAAATATTAAGGATAATGGAGAGGGACAAGAAATACTCAGAGAAGAAGTGGAAGATGCCTTGCGCAATATGAAAGCAGGCAAAGCTCCTGGACCAGATAATATATCTAAAGAAGAGATTGAAGCCATGTGTGATTTTGGAATAGACATATTAACAAAAATATTGAATGATATCTACAACAGCGGATATATACCAGACGATATGGTCAAAACTCAAAACAACAGAAATGGAATCCAATGGTCACTGACCAAACAACTTGATGATTTAGACTTTGCTGATGACATAGCTGTCCTATCACACAGCCATCAACAGATGCAGGATAAAATGAGCATACTTGATGAGAGATCACAACAGCTGGGACTGAAGATTTCATGTAACAAAACGTTCATCTCTTTCTACTCTAGAGAAACATTGAAAAGAGCACTGATAAGAGAGACAAAGTTGGCAGGCATAAACTCATTTGATAAAATCAAATGTCTCGCCTACAAAAGAGTGGAAAACATTACGAGCACTATGTAATGTCTAACAGCGCTGAAATCATTCCATCTAATTCACATAAACTACTTTTCATTATCTTATTGTCCTTTGTTCACAAGTTTTTTTACCCGCCAAATATTGTTCTAAAAGTGTTTTGAAGTTTTCATTGCTTGAACTCTTATATGTCGACTACAATACATTCTCACAATTTATGAATTACTTAGGTATCTGTATATCATGTTTGTTGAGGTCTCTACCGTTCTTCCCAACCTTTCAAATAAATTTTAAAAAACAGGAAGCTGGGACTGATTATGGCATTGATTAACCATACACTCCGTTTGATGAACATACTATCTTCAAACTTACTAAAGGATAGTTGCATGAACTCTCGGTGGATAGACAGAAAATATTTATTATATTTTTTTTTAGTGCTATCTATCTATCTATTGACCTTTTAAACCGTAGCCGGTCCATGAGGCATAGACCCAGAATTCTTTCTCTTATATAAATTGTTATTCTTTCAGTCTTCAATCCTTGTAAAGATCTTTTATCGAATCTCGCCATTTCTCTCTGTTCTGTGCAAGCAGCTCTATCTCATTGAGTGAGCCGACTCCTGCTGCTCTTGCCTCTCTGATCAATGTTCTTCTCAGTGTCTCTCTGGGTCTTCCACTTTTCCTCTTACCTGTTGTTTCCCACAATAGAGCTTGCTTTGATATTCGGTTATTAACTCACCGTCATCACATGTCCAACATATGATCATCGTCTTTTCTTTATTACTGAAAATATTAGTGGTTGATTGGCGATTTCTCTAATTTCCTCGTTTGTTTTGAATTCGTTCCACGCTATACCAAATATTTTCCTTCGACATTTATTTTCGAATGCGTTCAACTTTGAGTGCTACAGTTTACTTAAGAATTTTTTTTCCAATTGCGTTTTTTTTCTTCATTAATTTATGTGTTTTAGTCACTAATTAGATCTAACGTTCTCTCCTTTTGCTATTATAAGAGGTGTCAATTTATTTTTCGCACTTTTTAGTTGCTGTTTACCGAAATAATCAATCAGGTACTTATTATGTTAACTTTCAAATTTAATCAGATGGTTTATGTGTATGCGTCAGAAAGTGGTTAATTAAAACTATCAATAAATCGACAAAATGTGAGAGAATCTGATCATCAGAAATTGTTAAAAAGTCGAGCAAGTGTTTCTGATTTTTAGCTTCTTGGCACTTTAAGCAGGACAGGCCTAATTGGGTCATTTATTTTTTTTTTAATTTAACTGCGCCTCAAATAAATGTATATAACTTAGGTAATGTTGCGTGCTATATAATGTTGCATGTTACATATTGTTGCATGTTACATAATGTTGCATGTTAGATAAATCTGCATATCGGATACTGTTGCATGTTGAATATACTGTTGCATTTTAGTTTTTGCACAAGAAATGCAGCTAGCCACGATAGCTCTTCAGTTGGTGAACTGGACTATTAAGGACAAGAGGTCGAGTTCGGTTCTGATCGACAACTTCCAGGTTCACCAAGCCTGAAATGGGTGCCGGATTTTTTCTGGGAAAGTAAAGCAGCACGGGCGTAATATAGACAACATTACCCAAAAATAATTTGCTGAAAATCTGTGAAAAATTATGGTCACTAAAACCGTATTCCCTATACGCTACTTGGCGGGACGAGGCACTTTACTGGCTACAAGAAATGCTATATAATTTGTCCGTGTGCTGTGTTGGTGTGTGTTTGTATTTATTGTCAGAATAACGTGAATATCTGCACCGAATGTGTTGCCTAGACAACCAGTTCGGCGCATACCACAAAGTGCAACCAGTTCGGCACATACAAGAATGTGCAACCAGTTTAAACATACAAGAATGTGCAATTGGAAATGTCATCATCGCATGCTCCTTTAAATGAACAATAAATAAAGGGATATGAGGTATATAGCGTTTGTGCTCGAATGTGTCTTCTAAAGATATTTTATCAAATCTCGCCATCTGTCTCTGTTCTGTGCAAGCAGTTCTATCTCATTGAGGGAGCCGACTCCTGCTGCTCTTGCCTCTCTCATCAATGTTCTTCTCAGTGTCTCCCTGGGTCTTCCTCTTTTTCTTTTACCTGTTGTTTCCCATATGAGGGCTTGCTTTGCTATTCGATTATTATCTCTTCTCATCACATGTCCAACGTATGACCATCGTCTTTTCTTTATTCTCTGAGACCTTTCGAGCCGTAACCGGCCCATAGGGCGTAGACCAAGATACACCTTCTCCTATATGAATTTTTGTTCTAGCAGTTTTCTTTTAAAGATATTTTATCAAATCTCGCCATCTGTCTCTGTTCTGTGCAAGCAGTTCTATCTCATTGAGGGAGCCGATTCCTGCTGCTCTTGCCTCTCTCATCAATGTTCTTCTCAGTGTCTCCCTGGGTCTTCCTCTTTTTCTTTTACCTGTTGTTTCCCATATGAGGGCTTGCTTTGCTATTCGATTATTATCTCTTCTCATCACATGTCCAACGTATGACCATCGTCTTTTCTTTATTACTGAAGATATTAGTGGTTGATTGGCGATTTCTCTAATTTCCTCGTTTGTTTTGAATTCGTTCCATTCTATACCAAGTATTTTCCTTAGACATTTATTTTCGAATGCGTTCAACTTTGTTTCCATATCTCTTGTTGTTTTCCAGCTTTCACACGCATACGTAAGGGTCGATAGTACATTTGATTTGAATAGCCTAAGTTTTGTGTTCGTGCTAATGAGTTTTGATTTCCACAACTTTTCAAGGCTTCTGAAAGACATTGCTGCTTTAGCCAGTCTGATTCTAATTTCTTTGCTCGTATCCCCTTCTCGATCAATGTGACTTCCAAGATAGATGAAGTGATCGATCTCTTCTACTGGTTTGTTTTCCATGTATATTTTGTCACTTGTTGGAATTAAACTTTTCATGACTTTAGTCTTTTCATGATTGACCTCAAGCCCAATTTTGCTGGCTATTGATGATAGTTCATTTGTGTTTTCCTGCATCGTTTTTATCTGATTGCTGATGAGAACTATGTCATCAGCAAAGTCCAGGTCCTCCAAATGGTCTCCTTGTATCCATTCGATGCCTTTATTACCAGTGCAGCATTTCTTCATTATGAAGTCCATAACAATTCCAAATAACAAGGGCGATAAAATACATCCTTGTTTAACCCCAGTTTCTATTGGGAAACATTCGCTCAGTCCTTCCTCTGTTCGAACTGCACATGTGTAACCATCATACATGTCTTTGATAATATTTATGATTTTTGATGGTAAGCCATATTGCTTCAGAATTTTCCACAAAGAATCTCTATGAATACTATCAAATGCTTTTTTGAAGTCGATGAAGTTAAGTACAAAAGGTTTTTGCTTTTCAATGTGTTCCTCCAATATAAGTCGTAGAGTGAAAATGTGGTCAAGACAGCTTCTCCCTTTTCTAAACCCAGCCTGTTCTTCACGCATTACTGTATCTATTGAATCCTTTATTCTATTTAGGATGATTTTACAGAATAATTTTGAGGCAACTGACAAAAGTGTCACGCCTCTCCAATTGTTACAATCTCTAAGATTGCCCTTTTTTGGGATCTTAACAATGATTCCTTTTTTCCATTTATGAGGCGTCTTCTCTGTTTTCCAAATGATGTTGAACATTTTTTGGAGATGTATTAAATTATGGCTATCAATTGCCTTGAGGATCTCAGCTGTTAACTTATCCTCTCCAGCAGCCTTGTTATATGGTGTTAGTGACCATAAATTTTACAGACCTTCGGTACATGATTTTTGGTGTAATGTGGTCGGTATTACGCCCGTGACGCTTTACTTTCGCAGAAAAAAATCCGGTACCCATTAAAGGCTGGGTGAACCAGGAAGCCGTCGGTTGAAATCGAACCCTACCTCTTTTTCATGTGTAGTCTAATTCACTAACCACTGAACTATCGCGGCTCCCGTATCATCAGCATACCTTAGATTGTTTATGTTATGATCACCAATTGTTATTCCAGGCATGCCCCTGATAGATCTTAAAATAATCTCACTATACATATTAAATAAATATAGTGACAATATAGAACCTTGTCCAACACCCTGTTTTATTTGTTGAAACATTACCAATTGATTTCCAGTTCTTATGGCCGTTGTTTGCTGCCAGTACAAGTTCTTTATTTTTCTTAGATCTTTGCTGTCTACGTTTATGCTTTCTAAAATTTTGATAATTTCTTTGATCCTTTACTTTGTCAAATGCCTTTGTATAATCTAAGAAACATAGGTATAGATCAGTTTTCATCTCTCAGGCTCTTTCTACTAAAGATCGTATGCTGTATATGACATTGCTTGTTCCTTTATCTCTAACAAAACTACACTGTTCATCACTCATTTCTGGACTGATTTTGTTTCGCACTCTTCGCATGATGACTCTTAGTTATATATTTGTCATGTGACTAATTAGGCTTATTGTGCACGATCATCGCATTCAATGGCACCAGATTTCTTTGGTAGGGCTATGAATATTAATTTTAGAAGGTCGTCTGGTATATGTCCGCTATTGTTGAAACCATTCAATATTTTTGTTATTATTTCTATTCCAAAATTACACATGGCTTCAATCTATTCTTTAATTATATTATCTGGTCCAGGAGCTTTTCCTGCTTCCATATTGCGCGAAGCGTCATGTATTTCTGGTCCTATCCCATTATCCTTAATATTTACTTCTGTTCGTTCTTCATCATAAAGATCTTTAATGTATTCTGTCCGTCGTTTCCTTATGCTTTCGTGTTCAATCAATAGTTCTCTTTCCTCTTATCTTAAACATCCAGTTTTTTATTGCGTTTTTTTCCTGTTAATTCTTCAAATTTGTTTCCATATAGCTTTGGAATTTCTTTTGTGTTGCATCTCATTCGCATTGCGTCTTTCTTTAAGCCATGCTATATTTTTGCTGCATTGCATTTTATTACAATTTCTGTATTTAATCGCTTCTACTCATCTTTGTTATCATTATTTCTTCTTCTTGTATCAATTAGCTGTAAAATTTCATATGTTATCCATTTCTTTCTTGAATTTGTTCTCACTTGCGGTATGAGATCTTTTGATATTTGCTGCATTGATTCTTTTAGCATATATATATATATATATATATATATATATATATATATATATATATATATATATATATATACAGTCGAGTCCACTTAAGACGACCTCGGATAAGACGAATTTCGCTTAAGCCGAACTGATTGGCTGAGTCCCGGCAATTTTCCTTCTTTACCTTTGTATTAATACTTCTGTTAAGTCGAACTCGCATAACCCGAATTTTCGGATAAGTCAAACCTAAAAATTAATACCGTCTATATAAAAGTTGATGTTTAAGTCGAACTGTTCATTTTGACTAATTAAAAAAAAAAAAAAAATTGTGAAATAATTAATTTTATTCACCCCGGAAAACAACGTGAAATCCCGCACCTACGATAACTTCCTAAATAACAGCAATGGCGACTTGCAGTAAAAAGCTTACCTCTGTATCTTTAAAAAGAAAGATTGAGCTATTAGAAGTGGTCGAACATAGTGGGAAGAAAAAAGTAGATATAGCTAGAGAATATGGCATTCCTAAATCAACACTGTCGGGCATTTTAAAAAATAAAGACCGCTATAGAAAATTGTTTTCCGAAAATAAAATCAATAGTGACAGACAGCGTGCTAGAGCAGCTACTAATGATTGTATAGACACTGCTCTTTTAAAATGGTTCACTGTGCTAAGGTCGTCAAATGTACCCATAAATGGGCCATTAATGATGGCAAAAGCAGAGGAGTTTTCACGTCTTGGAGGTCAGACAGACTGGAAATGTAGTGCTGGCTGGCTGGATCGTTTCAAAAAGCGACATTCTATAACATACAAAAGTATGTGTGGAGAGAGACAATCAGTTGATGAAGCAACTCATTCATGGACAGAAGATGTGCTTAAACCTGCATTGGCTAAATATAATTGTGCTGATGTGTTTAATGCTGATGAAACCGGCTTATTTTGAGACTGTTACCTGATAAAACATTTTCTGTGTGTGGACTACAGAGCCAATTCTAAGTCATGGATGACATCAGAACTTTTCAGTGAGTGGCTACAGGAATTTGATTCTTCAATGTTCCGTAAACAAAGAAACGTTCTTTTAGTTGTTGACAATTGTTCAGCCCACACAAGAATAAACAATTTGAAAGCAACAGAACTTTTGTTTCTACCGCCTAATGCCACATCAACACTTCAGCCGTGTGATCAAGGTATAATTCAAAACCTTAAAGTGTATTATAAATCTACAATGTTGTCAAAACTTGTAGGTCATATGGATACTGACCTCAGTTCTGATGGTTTCAAGATCACCCTCCTTGATGCTATTTGAATGTTAAAATCTTCATGGGACAGAGTTTTGCCTGCAACTATTGCAAACTGCTTTAGACAAGCTGGCTTCTTACCTGCACTAGATGTCCCAGTAAATGAGAGTTCATTAACGAGCAATGAGAGTAATGATACATGTACTGATATTTCAGTGGAGCCATTACTTGCTAGGTTGTATAAAGAGCTAAACATTGAACCAGAGGAGTTTGTGAACATTGATAATGATGTTTTTACAAGTGCCACTCTTTCAAGCCCTGATATTATGAAGCTTTTTTACTTGCTTTTTCTTTAATTAAGTTGTGAATTTTCATTAGGTTAAAATGTTCTGTTCTCTTTTTTGCCTTTCTTGTATCCACATTGCTGATAATGTTAAGAGTCGCAGTGAAGGTATTTCCTAGGCAGTACATTTGTTTTAATCAATGTCCATGTACAGTACTACACGCAGTGTATACATATTATGTGCAGTCTGGATAAGTAGAATTTCTGATAAGTAGAACAATTTCATTAGGTCCCTGCGAGTTCTACTTATCCAGACTCGACTGTATATATATATATATATATATATATATATATATATATATATATATATATATATATATATATATATATATATATATATATATATATATATATAATATAATATATATTTTTTTTTATAATATAATAAGATAATTTATTTTATATTTTTTATAATTATATTATCAATTTTCGAATATTCTATTATACAATTTCGTAGGCCAATATGATTTATTTGCTTTGGTTTACATTTATTACAGCAAGGTTTTCCTCTGGCCACTATAACGTTTGTGAATGAAACACTCTAATACTCTACTCTAAGATAGTACATTGATACCGCTAGTAACTAGCGGTCCATTTTTCATCTCTCGCCACTAGTAAATAAACGACCTTGACATTCAAAAAAGCTAGTCAAAATAATACGGGAGGAAGCTACCTCTACATTAATGCGGTTTCATGGGTTATTTTTAGCTCTAGCCAATTAGAAGCGTTATAAAGTGAAAGTGAAACTATATCTGATTACCGGAACTTCCTTAACTATTTATAACTACGTTATGTGCCATTTAAAAAAAAATTAGGTACCTAGGCATCTCAACTGTCAAGAAACAGTTGTACAAAAATTGAGAAGTTTTTATTTTTTACCGTACGCGAATGTATTGTATTATCAAATAGTTTTATATTAAATTCCTTTGGGCATATATAATTTTGTTAAACTTCAAGTTTTAAATTACGTTGATTTAAATATATATATAGCTTATTCTTGTATAACTTCATAACGAGCCTTTATTATTTCTTGTTCACTACTGCCGACGATATGATGGCAGAGCAAGCATCTACACATAACACAGAGATCTCAATAAACTCTATTGATAAACTTAGAAACCAATTCAACAGTACTTTGAATGACAAAGTCGTCGAGCCATTTTCGTCCCAAACAAGGCGGATAGAATTTACATTAACAAAAGTAAGTAATTTAAAATGTAGTGATGTCATTAGCAAATATTACTTCCTGTTAGCCTACTGAATATAATGTAAGTGTTTATTTATTATGTCAGCGATAGCCCAGACCCCAAAACCAGTATACGCCACTGATATTTATACGTTTAATAGCCAATCGTGTGTATTGACATTCTAGCGTAATATCGTTTGCGTGTGTGTGACAAGATTGTAAATTATTTTATTAATTGCAAGCACTTAATATTTAATTACACATCCACAAAGAAATGTTTATTTTATATGCTAGCACTTGCTTTCTAAAGCTTGTGTGAACAGTAAACGGATCGCTGACAGCTGAACTATTTTAATTATATATTAATTTCAATTAACAACAAAACACATGAACTTAAAAATAAATATTTGCTTTAAAATATGGTGTTCAGTGAAAACGCCATTAATATCAGTGCAGTATCAATGCAATAATTATTATATACATAGAAGATCGGTAATATAAAAAAACTAAAAGTCACACTTAGCTTACTGAAAGGGTACATGAACAAGCGAACACAAAATATGAAGCATTCATTGCATCCTCACAAACGAAAGTCAATTTGAACAGAAATGGTAGCGCAACAGGAAGGGGAATCAGTCACTTTGACATATTTGTGTATTCCCAGAGTAGTGGTTCTTAATCTGTGGTCTGTATATGCGATCGCAACCATATACAGGGCCGGATTGAGGTCGAGGCTAAATAAGCTACAGCTTAAGGCCTCACAATCCGAGGGGCTTCATAAATGTTTACGTATGTTAATTAATACGATATATTCTATGATATAGACCTTTTAGTGTTAGAGTTTCTAACGGGCGGCCTGAAAGTTTCATGTAGCTAATCTAGGACATCGCCAAGTCTAGACCCGGCCCTAGGCATACACACACACGCATACACACACATACATGCATATATACACACATGCATACGCACACATGCGTACACACATACGCACGCATGTACACACATGCATATGCACACATGCATATGCACACACGCATATATACACAAATGCATACATACACGTGTACATGCACACACACACACACATGCATATATTTACACACACACACATGCATACACGCACACATCGTATATGCATAGGTATTCTCTATTCTTTCATGACTGTAACTTGTTCCAAGAGTGTCGCTTCAGGTGACCAGATTCCCTTCTGTTACAAATATCAGCATCAAAGTTTCTTAGCAGCAAACTACTCCAAACTCCATTTTTAAATTGTATCTCGCTTCTAATAATATTTTTTTACATTTACTCAAACCTTCCCCTCCCCCCCTCGCCCCCCCCCTCCCCCCCCCCCAAAAAAAAAAATGTATTTTAATTTAATTTTTTAAAAAATACAATAAAATAAAAGAGATGTGAAAATTTTGAAGAATAGAACACTGACCGTATTAACTATAAGAAGGAACGAAGAAGGAAAAAGGCTACACCCATGATGTAGAGGAATATAGTGACAGTGCTGATATTTGTTTTACTATCTGTGCACTCTTGGATAATGTGGTCAGCTTTAGTGTTGCTTTCTTCGTCCTAAATAAATCAGTGTTTACATGAGGTGAGAATGATGTTGGGGAAGCTTGAATTAGTGAGCGAGTGAGTCTTGGCTGAGTGGGTAGGTTTGTAAGTAAGTAATTGAATGAGTGGGTGGATGAGTGAATCTTGGGTGAGCGGGTAAGTCAGTGAGTGGATCTTGGGTCCGTGGGTGGGTAAGTGAGTGATTTAATGAGTGGGTGGGTGGGTGGGTGAGTCTTGGGTGGGTGGGTGAGTGAGTCTTGGGTGGGTGGATGGAATAAGTAAGTGAGTAGGTCTTGGGTGGATAGGTCAGTGAGTGAGTTGATGAGTGTGTGAATGCGTGGACCTTGCGTGATGGGTAAGTGAGTGAGTTTGGGTGGGTGCGTAAGTCAGTGAGCGAGTGTGTCTCGGTTGAGTGAGTGAGTGAGTGATTGAGCAAGAAGTGAGTGAGTGATTGAGTTAGAAGTGAGTGAGTGATTGAGTAAGAAGTGATTGAGTAGGAAGTGAGTGAGTGAGTGAGTGAATGAGTGAGTGTGTAAATGAGTGAGTGAGTGAATGAGTGAGTGATTGAGTGAGTGAGTGAATGAGTGAGTGAGTGAGTGAGTGAGTGAGTGAGTGAGTGAGTGAGTGAGTGAGTGAGTGAGTGAGTGAGTGAGTGAGTGAGTGAGTGAGTGAGTGAGTGAGTGAGTGAGTGAGTGAGTGAGTGAGAGTGCTGAAATACTACTTGAGAATGATAACGTTCTGGTACAAATTGACTGTATTTTCTATGTTTTTTTAAAACACTTGTTATAACCTTTCTACCTTGTTCCTGTCAATTTAGTGACAGTAGACACTAACAGATCCTACAACAAATCTCTGTCTTGAGTCTGATAAACAGACAACAACAACATAAAGTAAATGGTCTCTCCGCGCCTTTCGAGCCAAGTGAAGAACATTATGATAGTAACCATATACTTTCCTTGAACAACGACACATTTTGGTCGGTATTATGTCAGCAGACAATTCTGTGGAATCAATATTTAGTGGCTGGGTGAACCCTGGAAATAAAATATAAAAATAACAATCCGGAGTGCGGGAAACGTTTGCAACTAATGGTCAACTAATGGACAACTAATGGTCAACTAGTGGTCAACTAAAGGCCAATGGTCAACTAATGATCAACTAATGGTCAACTAGTGGTCTTTACGATCATCAACGATCAAGTGTGCAAGATAGTTGTATCACTGCATCATCAACAGCAACAACATAACATTAGAGTTGATGATAGGAACATCTTTTTACAGAGCTTCGAAACAGGAAACAATCTGAATACTAGAAGCAACCCCGTAGGTGTTTCAGCCGTGTTTTAGCCCTCTAAAGGCTGGAAGAAAAAGGGGGGGGGGGTGGAGCCACATGTTTCATGGCTGCCAGGCATCGGTCTTCTGCTGCGTATGAGCCCGGAAACTCACGTGTTAACCTTTGACCCGAAAGAAAGTTTTGGTATTTTCAGCCAAGATGGATTCTGGAAAATTATTAAGAAATATCTCTCTCTCTCTCTCTCTCTCTCTCTCTCTCTCTCTCTCTCTCTCTGCGATCAAGACTCAATCAGAGTAGTATTTCAACTCTCTCATGAAGTCAGCTGTCTGTTTAAGTGATTCGATTGCCCCATATAGTTTCTCTTCCAGGGAGGTGGGTATGTACCACATTGCTCTTCTCAGGTCTGTGTACTGGGGGCAATTCTGTAGAACGTTTTGTAGTCATATTGTCCAGTGTACAGTGGCAAATATGCCACTGAAAGTGATATTCTGATATTCAGAAATATGTCTGAACGGCCAAGTTTACAAAGAATGAAAGATCTCCCAACAATTTCACGAAAAGCAAAATGATGGTCCAAATTATAAACGATAGGAAATATCGAGAACTCTTGCCTTGTTACCAATGATGTAAAGGTGGAATGTGCGCAGGAGTCTCCAGTTTTCAGCACGATGTTTGTTGACATGCACACAGAATACTTTCAGAATGTTCATGATGACGGTACAAAGATGAAACATAAAACTGTTCAAGCTGAGTCGGTGACATGTGAAGACAATAATTATTTTAAACCTGCTATTTGCTAACGTCTGTGTCTTGAGTGCTTTTTTTTATAAAGATATGCAAACTTAGGTTTTCTACGGTATGTTTTAGGTTTTCTACAGTACGTTTAATGTTTTCTAAAGCATGTTATTAATTTGTTTTACAAATAAACAACTCAAAACAAACAACAACAAACAAAAAAACAATTCAAGGCCATGCTCTCTTCTAGACTACTGAACTTTGACCTAAATATCAGTATCGACAAGAAACGTCTATTATTGGTTCAAAGATTTCGTCTATCTTGACAGCGCCCTCTCCAAAACAGGAAACATCAACTCTGAGGTCACCATCAAAGTCACCAATGTCAAGGCTGTTTTAGAGGGCTTAGATAGAATGCGTGACACTTAAACTGAATGAAGCATGTCATGAAAGTGAAAGTCTGTAGTGCAATAGTCATTCCCGCTCTTTTATGTGCCAGTGAGATGTAGGCAATATGTAACCGACGTACCAGAAAACTGTATCATAGTAGTATCGTATTATTATAATCGATAATATTATGACTGTATCAAAATATTATCGATTAGCTGTCGTTGCAGATTGGTCGGAATAAATTGGTAGGATAAAATACCATGAACTCTCGAAAAATTAGAAATTGTAATCATCAATAAACTGCAAAAAAAAATACCCAAGTAAGAAGAAGCAGACATGCTACAAACATATTTGATGAACGCATCCCAAAACTGTCGCTGTTTATAAGAACAAGTTACTTTCCTTTAACAAGCATTAATGCTTGGCGATAAAGCGGATGTCGACTCGATTAATTCTGTAATTTGTCCTTTTTATGGCTAAACTGGAGAGTTCTAGAACAAGACCAGCGATCAGAATTAAAAAAAAAAAACAAACAAAGACTCTCTCATTGCGTCTTTAAGGATCTACTAACCTGACCTCACGTCCTGCGAAACTTAATGCAGATATGTCAATGATGGACCATATTGTGCAAAATGTTACTATAAATATAAATGTTTCTCGTGGAGAAACGTCTAATCTTTAGAAACATACGTAGGTATGTTTGGTGGTGGAGAAAATTATTCTAAAGACTGCTGTTAATATTATCCCATGGATAGCAAAGATTACTACCAAGAACTGGAGGAAGCAGAAATATCGTCACAATCATAAGGAAAAGATAATTTATATTTATTGAACGCGTCATGCGAAAAGAAAGCATTGAGAATACGCTGTACTATAACAACGGGCAAAATGTAGGATCGGAGGAAAAACAAAAAGAAAAAATTTTGACCAGTTTATCCATATGGCATAATTGAAGATCAGCATTGAGATTATGACATGTAAGAACGCAGAGATATGTGGAGAGAGGCGATCGCCTACGCTAACCGGCATGACACCACCTGATGATGATGATTAATATTAACATTAAAAAGTGCTATGAGAATCTCAAACGATGTTTATCTACTAACAGTTAACACCGTGAAATTGCAAAAACATAGTTGGAGAACTGAAATTACCATCAACAAAGATCATAGATGAAATCTATGATCTTTGTATCTTCTACTTTGAAGTAGAAGATTTCAGGCAGTGATAAACAAGAAACGTATCGACGACCTCTCTTCAGTTCTCCGCCCGCCGAGCGACTACTCCCCTTTATTACTTGCCTTTAACGGGCATTAATGCTTGGCGATAAAGTAAAAGTCGACTCGATCCCAGTTTGATGCTTTTCAGTGGATGGATATCGGTCTCACTGAGTTGAAGAAGGTAAAGCCAATACTGGCACCATCACTTTGAGATGCCGTGGCTTTGTTCTGTGAAAATTAATAAACCTCTTCCCTTATGTAAAATCAAAATCCTTTAAAGGAAAGTTATATTTGCTAAAATAATAACTGGAAAAGGTATTGAATGAATCTAGAACTCTCCAATTTAGCTCTAAAAAGGACAAATTACAGAATTTAATTATTTGACACCAGTTTTGCACAGCTGTAGACAATAAATACCGAGAGCTTTGTCATGCGTTTTTTTAGTTGAGAATTGGAGAAATGATATTTCTCTAGAACGCGATCTTGTGATCTAGCAATATTATTTCTTGAAAGACTAATATTTTTTTATAGATTTAGGCAATTCCAATTAAAAATAATCTTTCTTTTTTTTTCTTTTATTCATGTCGATAGAGATACAATTCTCTAGTTCTTGTCCTTTTATCAGCCTTAACCACTGTCAAATGATTTTATTGTAGCGTTTCTTTGACTTTGGCAGTGCCTCTTACTTTGAGTCAACCACTGCTTCTTTTCTATACTCTCTTTTAATATCTGTTTTGTGTGGTACAACACATTGACATTCTTTCCAATTGAGCAAACTAATTCATTTGTTGTCTCTGAATGTAGTTGAGTTAATTGACTGAATGCCCAACTCCTTTCTCACGACACAATTTCTAATTCTGTCTTTTGTGACCACTCCAAGAGCTTTTCTGAAACATCTTATCACTATAGTGATTAGTTTAATTTTATGTTTATTTGTGAGCTACCATGTTCGACACTGATAGCACAAGGTGTAAATGAATATACTCAACGTTTTATGTTTCTTTAAGACGATATTTTCCCGTCGCCTGTAGAAATGTAGAGGCTAGCTGCTCCAATATTTGATATGCCTTGTTACATCGAATATCTTTTTCTTTATCCATTATTCCATTTCAGATATGTTGTTTCTAGATATTTGAAGTCTGCTGTCACTTCCTGTATAATGTGTTGTTCTGTAGCTGTGCATAACATTGCCGTCCTATTGCATTGCCTTCTGTTTTATAGATGTTTATTTTCATGTTATTCATTGTGGTTACATTATTCATGGATGGCAGATGTTTAAGATCTGTTTCCTTGTAAGCTTTTAGGGCTTGATCATCAGGTTTGTGTCAAGTTTTCATTCTATTAAGTGAAATGGCCTCCAGAATTAACATGATCCTCCTATAGGGATTTTTACTATGGTATCTTCTCGGCTTTTTTTCAACTGCAATTGCTTCCATATTATTATTATTATTATTATTATTATTATCAACTGTTAATATTTTGTATAGAATTTGAAATCTTCATTGAAACCATTTTAAGAAGAAGTTAAAGGCCCTCTAGCAAGCCACTTTACATAAATGTTTAATAAATTTAACTGCCTTTGTTTTCTGTTTTCTTTTGGTTTTTTTTGTTTTTTTTGGTGTTTCTGATGGCCCAAAAAGTGTGAGTTAATCGATGTGCGAGAAGTTTGGATTTGACTGATAGAGGATTCTGCATGACCAGCGAGCTACCTAAACTATTACCATGCATGCGTATCGCAATCAGTTTTGTGAAGAACTGATCATCTATATATTCACCCTGAGAAAAGTCAGATCGATTTCTGTGATCTTATTCTTCCCCTAAATCTGCTGGCCATTGGGACCAGACTTTGTCAACTTTCTCAATTTTGTCTATCTTCAGCCATTCTTTAGAACTTTGCATTGTCGAGGTCTGTTCATTCTTTGATATTATCTTCCCATCTTTTTCTCTGCCTTTCTCAACCTTCTCCATCACTTCGCAGTTCCTTGCACAATGATATTTTCCTAAGTCAGACGATAGAGATGTGTGGCCAATAATCAGTAAATCTCTAGTAACAATTTTCATTTCCACAATAACTAAAGATATATAAAAACAGCCGTGCTTTTTTTTTCACTTTAAGGACCACTGGCCTAACGCATCTGTAAACAATTTTCCCACGCAGGTAACACTAGTTTTTATCTCATAAGCTTGCAGAAGCACTTTACCAAAATGTAGGTCGCGCTGGCAGAATTCAGCCCCAAATTCCCAGGCGTTGTTGTTCTACTTTGTTGAAGCTTAGGCCGTACTCAAAAGTTCTAAGCGTTGTTGTTCTACTTAGTTGAAGCTTAGGCCGTATCCAAAGTTCTAAGCGTTGTTGTTCTACTTAGTTGAAGCTTAGGCCGTACCCAAAGTTCTAAGCGTTGTTGTTCTACTTAGTTGAAGCTAAGGCCGTACCCAAAGTTCTAGGCGTTGTTGTTCTACTTAGTTGAAGCTTGTGCCGTACCCAAAGTTCTAGGCGTTGTTGTTCTACTTAGTTGAAGCTTAGGCCGTACCCAAAGTTCTAGGCGTTGTTGTTCTACTTAGTTGAAACTTAGGCCGTACCCAAAGTTCTATGCGTTGTTCTACTTAGTTGAAGATTGTGCCATACCCAAAGTTCTAGGCGTTGTTGTTCTACTTAGTTGAAGCTTAGGCCGTACCCAAAGTTCTAAGCATTGTTGTTCTACTTAGTTGAAGCTTAGGCCATACCCAAAGTTCTAGGCGTTGTTGTTCCACTTAGTTGAAGCTTAGGCCGTACCCAAAGTTCTAGGCGTTGTTGTTCTACTTAGTTGAAGCTTATGCCATACCCAAAGTTCTAGGCTTTGTTGTTCTACTTAGTTTAAGCGTAGGCCGTGGTGTGCCTTCAATAACGGATTGGACAGAGTCCACTTATTGATGGCGAGATTTGGGTATTTTTATTTTGCAGAAGTAAATCGCATTGATCGTATCACCAACTACGGTAAATATCGTTGTATTCCACACGTTCACCATTGTCATTGCTACATGTATTCCTTATTGTAATCAAAACCACATCAAGTCGCCTTAATTTTTTTTTCTAGAGATAATCTTCTGTTTACTTGTTTCCATAAAGACTTAGCGAGTCCTAAAGCCTCGTCAGAAGTGAAAAGAAAACGCAAGCCACATCCAGAAGTCATCTGCAGGCCTCTATGTTAAACTAAAATAACGATAACATGCATGACGCTAATGCCATTTATATATTATTAGAAAGCATTTACGCATTTCAGATCCAATGTATCTCAGAAGCCGTGAAAAGTTGTGGAAATCAAAACTCATCATCACAAACTAAAAACTTAGACTATTTAAATCAAACGTACTATCAACCCTTGCGTATGCGTGTGAAAGCTGGAAAACAACAAGAGATATAGAAACAAAGTTGAAGGCATTCGAAAATAAATGTTTAAGGTAAATACTTTGTATAGCGTGGAACGAATTCAAAACAAACGAGGAAATTAGAGAAATCGCCAATCAACTACTAATATCTTCAGTAATCAAGTAAAGACGATGGTCATATGTTGGACATGTGATGAGGATAGATAATAACCGAATAACAAAGCAAGCCCTCATGTTGGAAACAACAGGTAAGAGGAAAAGAGGCCGATCTAGAGAGACACTGAGAAAAACATTAATAAGAGAGGCAAGAGCAGTAGGAATTGGCTCCCTCTTTGAGATAGAGTTGCTTGCACAGAACAGAGACAAATGGCGAGATTTGATGAAAAAAGATCTTACAGGGATTGAATTGTCTATTTCTTTTTTTATGATCTCACTGGTGACTTGTTGACGCCCTCTTCACTAATCGGTCAGGTCAGGTGCTTATGAGAAAACAATTAAATGTCTGTAACTGTGAGCTTCTCTCATGAGACCTAACCAATAATTTATGTGTACAAATGTGTATATTTTGTCACTTTTCGACTTTGAAGTAGAAGATTTCATTTTGTACTCAATACACATTGCTGAAATCTTAAAACAACTAAAAATGAAAAGAGGACTACTAAGCACAATTCAAACAAGACAAATGCGATTTTTTTTGTCATGTTAAAAGACACAACAGCCTACTAAAAGTAATCCCGGAGGGGAAAATACAAGGTAAAAGAGGCAGAGGCAGACCAAGACTAACATGGACGAGTTACATCAAAAGATGGCCAAACCAGCCTATGACAACCTGCACCATCAAAGCAAGAGACAGAGCAGAATGGCGCTCCAAGGTAGCTTACCTTTGTTGCGGAGATGGCACACGATGATGATGACACCTTGCTATAAACATAGGCTAGGACGACTCTGATTGGGTAAATGTACAACGGAGCCTCGTTCTTTGAGCGACCCCAGCTTGCCAATTTCAGAGTTGGGACGCTAATTTCGTGAGAATTTTGACCCGAAGTTTAAACGATGCTTCTACTTTCGAAGTGTGCTTGCTCAAGCGCAGTGAAAAAAAAATATCATTTGCGAAAAAAATGCATTCGATAATTTTGTTGTATTTCCAAATCATCTCCTGTGCTCATGAGCTTTCAATTATTTTATGCGCTTTATTTTGTGTGTATTTAGTTATGTATAAACCAGTGGCGTATACTGGTTTTGGGGTCTGGGCTACCGCTGAAATAGTAAATAAACACATATATTATATTCAGTAGGCTAACATGAAGTAATATTTCCTAATGACAACACTATATTTTACATTACATTACTTATTTATATATAAATTCTATCCGTCTTGTTTGGGACGAAAATGTCTCCATGACTTTGTTATTGAAAGTACGGTTGGCTTGGTTTCTAAGTTTCTGAGGGAATGATTTCTCAATGGACATTAATGTTAAACCAGATAAGCGTTCCTTGTGTCTGAGTTGAGCGACGATAAGATTTCATTCTCTTGAGAGCTGAAAAAATTCTTTCTTCAGATACTGATGCGCATAACATAGTTATAAATAGGTTTGGAAGTTCCGGTAATCAGACATAGTTTCACTTTCACTTTGTGACGCTTCTAATTGGCTAGAGCTAAAAATAACAAATGAAACCGCATTTTGTATAGGTAGCTCCGCCCGTATTATTTTCACTGGAATTTTTTAAATTTCAAGGTCATTAATACTAAGTCCGATAAAAGAGAACTGTACCGCTACCTTATTAGCGGTTTCATGTGCTATCGTAGAGTATTTTCGGTTTCATTCACAAACTTTATAGTGGCCATAGGAAAACCTTGCTTTAATAAATGCAAATCAAAGCAAATAAACCATATTGGCCTACGAAATGTGTAATAGAATATTCGAAAATGTGTAATGTAATTATTAAAAAAATCTAATAAATTATCATTTCCTTTTGTATTTCGTTAATATGCTCAAGGCTACCGGCAGACAAAAAAAGAAATAGAGAGAGGGGTGACAGGCATTTGACGTGGTTATGAAAGAGGATACCCATTCCAAACAGTAACTGTTCTCTTCCTCTCCAAGAGATACATAGGACATCAACACTCCTCACTAAGTTGCAATAAATGCAATTTTCATTTTCTATTTAGTATTTACCTATTTAATTACTTTCATTCTTAGTTTATCTTTTAGAGCATTTAATTGTGTTCCCTATCCCTTAAATTATGTAGATTTTTTTCCCAAGTAGTTATTGTTCAGAAACGAAAAAGAGGGTTTATCGGTGATATTATAGAACCAATTCTGATCTATGGAAGCGAATCATGGGCAGTAGACAAACAAATGAAAAGACGATTAGAGGCCACAGAAATGGGATTTCTCAGAAGAATGTTGAAAGTTCCCTGGACAGCTAAAAAGACAAATGAGGGGATTCTTTAAAAGGCCAACACAAAAAGGGATCTCCTAAAAATATATCAGAAAGAAACAATCAACATTTTTCGGACACATCATGATAAGAGGAAAGTTGGAATACTTGATTACAACTGGCAAAATAAAAGGAAAGAGAAATCGCGGACGACAAAGGGGGGAAATACTTGATAGCTTGGTGTCATAGCATGGAAAACAATCAACAACAGAACTTATACGATGCACTGTAGATAAAAGATTGTGGAAGGACATGATCGCCTCCGCTAACCGGTATGGCACATGATGATGATGATGGTATTGTCAGGCATAGTGCCCTATTTCAAGTCCGAAGCTCTTTGTTTGCTCACATCAACTGAGTTTGTTTACACTGGCTTGTGCTGACTCCTACTTTTCGTTCATTTCGTTCTTGTCCATTTTGGTGGCTTATTTAAGGATAACATCTTCTTCTTATTCTTTCCTTCCTCATCTGCCTTTCAGCGTCGAGGGGAGATATAATTTGCGGTCTTTTGTTCTTCTGTTCACCTCTGCTGCTGTTATGTTTCCTAGTGCTTCTAATATTCCATCGACTCCATCTTTTTCGTGGTCGACCCTTGGGACTGGTGTTCTCACAACGTTTGTTGAAGGCTCGTTGTGTTGTGTTTTGTTCTTCCTGCCTTGTCACGTGGCCAAACCATTGTATCTGTTGTTTTCTTATATATTCTATGGCGGGGGCTATTCCTAGCTTTATTCTCAGTTCTTCATTTCTGATTTTATCTCTCAGACTGTTTCCTGTCATTCGTCTAACACATTTCATCTCTGTAGAGGTTATTTTTATTCCATCTAGGGTCCAGGTCTGGCATTGGTAGCACAACGTTGGGATGAAGATTGTATTGTATAGTGCTCGTTTTGTCTCCAGAGTTATTTCCTTGTTGGACAATAGTGGTGATAACTGTCCAATGATTTGACAAGCTTTGTTGCATCTTGATTTTATCTCTGCTGTTTGAGAATTATCGTTTGTCTTTAGACTTCCTATGTATTTGAATTCCTCTACTTGTTTTAGTTGTCTGCATTCTATAGTTATGTAAGGATAAATGAAAAAAAAAATATTTTAAAAATGGTATGGTTAAAGCTCTACATAATTAATGACATTTTACAATCACCTTTACTGCAGCTTCTAACATGGACTAGTAACATCAAAAGATGGGCAAGTCAGCCTATGACAATCTGCACCATCAAAGCAAAAGACAGAACGGAATGGCGCTCCATGGTAGCCAACCTTCGATGCGGAGCCGGCACTCAATGAATGAATTACGTAAAGCTTTAAAAATACGGGAGCCGTGATAGCTCAGTGGTTAGTGAACTGGACTACCACGGACAAGGGGAGGGTTCGCTTCAAACCGACGGCTTCAGGGTTCATCAAGCCTTTAATGGGTGCCAGATATTTTTCTGGAAAAGTAAAGCGGCACGGGCGTAATACCGACCACATTACCCCAAAAACCATGTTCCGAAGGTTTGTAAAAGCTGTGGTCACTAACACCATATTCCCTATACGCCACTTGGCATGACGGGGGCACTTTATTTACTTTTTGTTTTGTTTAATACCTTTTTTGCTTTTTCTTCCTTTCCTCCTTAAAAATCAGCTATACTGCAGCTTTCTCATTTGTATGCATTTATATGCATTAAAAACATTTATATACATTTATATACGTTTATAAACATTTATATACATTTGTATACATTTATATACATTTGTATGCATTTATATATATTTTTATACATTTATATACATTTGTATACATTTATATACATTTATATACATTTATATACATGTGTATGCATTTATATACGTTTATTTGCCTTGACCCAGGGTTTATTAAAGTAGATTGTTTGCGTGTCATCTAGGGTTGAACTTTTCCTTTTCAATTTTGCATTTTGTTAAAGTTTGGTTTCTGACCGATTCATTGACTTTTTTCATCCTTGTAACTTGGTCTCTCTGCTTGTTCAAACATTTGGTTTCAGTTTCTAAATAGAAGAATAAGCAAAAGTAAAGTAAAGAGCCTCATCACGCCAGTAGTATGGATCGGATGCTGCACGAAAGTCGATTCGATAAGGTGGATTTCTGAATAATTAACTTGATTTGTAAAGACAAGACCAGACTTTTGAAAACAGTGAACATATACTCACTGATGATTGCAATTGTAATAAGAGACAACATCTGGAGCAGATTCTTCTTCTTCTACCTTTTTAGCTCCCAGTGGAGCATAAGTCTTCAACAAACATTTTCCAAGTAATTCTGTTTTTTCCCATTCTTTTAAAATCATTTCATGCCTTACCCATCATCTTCATCTCTGCTTCTATCTGTCTTCCTAAGAATTCGTTGGTCTTCCTCGTTGTCTTTTCCCCAGGTGGTTCCAAAAAAGGGCATGTTGTGTAATACTCTCAGTTGGCTTCCATAGTGTGTGTCCTATCCAGCGCTATCGTCTTCGCTGTATCTCTTTATCCACTGGTATTAGACTGGTACATTTCCATAATTCTATGTTAGTGATTTTGTCCTGCCATTTCCATCCTTTTATTCTGCGTAAGCATCCATTAATGAAAGTCTGTATCTTCGTGATTCTCAATTTTGTTGTTCTCCATGTTTCAAAGCCATATAATAGGACCGACTTAACATTTGAGTTGAAAATTTTTATTTTTGTATTTAAACTAATTTTTTTGGATTTCCATATGTTTTCCAGTGCAATGAAAGCTCCTCTTGTTGTTGATATCCTTTTTTTTTGGTATCATTTTCTGTTCCTCCATCTTTGTATATATTACTGCCCAGATATATGTAAGATTGTACGTCTAGTAGAGGTACTTCTCCTATTTTTATTTGGTTTTTGCCAACTGTATTAATTCTCATAATGTTGGTCTTGTCTCTATTAATCTTCAATCCTAGCTGTTGTGATCTCTATCAAGTATGCTCACTTTATCCTGCATCTGTTGATGGCTGTGTGATAGGAGAGCTATGTCATCGTCATCATTATCATCATCATGTGCCATACCGGTTGGCGTAGGTGATCATGTCCCTCCACAATCTTTCTATCTACAGTGCATCGTATAAGTTCTGTTGTTGACTGTTTTCCATGCCATGACACCAAGCTATCCAGTATTTTCTCTCTTTGTCGCCCGCGATCTCTTTTTCCTTTTATTTTGCCATTTGTAACCAAGTATTCTAACTTTCCTCTTCTCATGATGTGCCCGAAAAATGTTGATTGCTTCTTTCTGATGTTTTTTAAGAGCTCCTTTTTTGTGTTGGCCTCTTTGAGAACTTCCTCATTGGTCTTTTTAGCTGTCCAGGGAACTTTCAACTTTCTTCTGAGAAATTCTATCTCTGTGGCCACTAATCGTCTTTTTATTTGTTTGTCTACTGTCCATGATTCGCTCCCATAGGTCAGAATTAGTTCTATATAGCACCGATGAACTCTCTTTCTCATTTTTATTGACATAGATTTGTTGCATAAGATATTTTTTTCATTTTCTGAAATGCTATTTTGGCCTGAGCTATTCTGCTTTTTATTTCTGTGGTGCATCTCCCATCTGATGTTATTATTGTGCCCAAGTATTTCAAACGCTGCACTTGTTTGCTATGTCATCAGCAAAGTCTAAATCATCATGTTGTTTGGTCAGTGACCACTGGATCCCATTTCTGTTGTTTTAAGTTATTTTCATAATCCAATCTATGGCCAGTAGAAAGAGAAATGGAGACAGGAGGCATCCTTGCCTTACTCCTGTTCTTATTTCAAATGCTTCTGTAAGCTGTCCTTAATGCACTATACTACATTTTGTTACTTCATACATTGTTTATATCAGGTTAATAAACTTTATGGGGATTCCATAATGAATCAGCAACTTCAAAAGCATTCTTCTGTCTAAACTATCAAATACCTTTTCGTAATCTATTAATTAAATATAAAGTGGGGATTTTAGTTCTAAACTTTGTTCAACTATTATACGTAGAGTAGTTATTTGATCAGCACATGATCTATTCTTTCTAAAACCTGCTTGTTCATCTCTCAAATGTTTCTCTATGGCTTCTTTTAGTCTCTCCAGAATGATTCTGCTTAATATTTTTCCTGGCACTGGTAGTAGCATAATTCCCCTATAATGTGTGCACTCCTGTAAACTTCTTTTCATTGGTAGTTTGATCATATAACCTTCTTTCCAGTCTTTAGGTATTTCTTCCCTCTCCCAAATTGTATCTAATAGATTATGTAACATCTTGGTATAGGTGTTAATATCTGCTTTGATGGCTTCCGAAGGAATTTCATCTGGTCCTGTGGCTTTACCATATTTTAATAGTGTGATGGCTTTCATTATTTCTTCCTTACTTGGTTTTCCACAGTTAACGTGTAACTCTTCTTCTGCTGGTAGTATATCTGGAGGATTATTTGAGCCGGGTCTGTTCAAAAGTTATTCAAATTGTTCTTTCCATCTCTCCGATTGTTCTCTTATATTACTAAGCAGATTTCCATTCTTATCTTTAATAAAGGCATTGATCTGTTTGTATTTTCCACTTAATTTCTTTGTGCTGTTGTACAGTTCTTTTATATTCCCTTTATTTGCTGCTTCTTCTGCCGCTTTAGCTAGTTCATCTATATATTTCCTCTTATCCCTTTTAATGCATCTTCTCACTTCTTTGTTCACCTCTGTGTAAGCTTCCTGTGTCTTGGCTTTATTACTTACTTCTCGTTTTGCTTTTATTTATGTCTGCTTTCTTGTTCTTTCTTTCTTTAATTTTTTCCAGGGTCTTTGCTGTTATCCATGCCTTATTCTGGCGTTCTCTTTTCCCCAATGTTTCTTCGCATGTCTCTTTCCATATATCTTTTTCCTGTTTCCAATGATCTTGTATATTTATTGTATTTTCTAGTTGTTGGAGGACTTGGTATTTGTTTGATATAGTGACTGCGAATTTATCTTTAATTCCTTGTTCTTTAAGAAACCCTACATTGAAATACTTTCTTCCCGTATTCGATGTAGTATACCTTTTTAATTTAATTTTAAGTTTGGCTATCAGAAGATGATGATCAGAAGCTACATCTGCCCCTCTATATAATTTTACATCATGTATGGATGACTTAAACGTATTATTAATACATATGTGGGCAATTTGATTCTCCGTTCTATGATCTGGTGGCACCCATGTAGCTTTGTGTATTCTTTTTGTTGGAATATTGTTCCTCCTAGGCTCACTTGATTAAGGCACAGAAATTCACAAATGTCTCGCCATTCTCGTTTATATCTCCAAGTCCATGTTTTCCCATAATCTCTTCAAAGCCTCTGTTGTCTGATCCTACTTCAGCATTTAGGTCTCCCATCAAGATTATAATATCCTTGACTCGCCTTGCATCCATCTGACATTGTAGCTGTTTATAGAAATAATCTTTAACTAAATCATCTTTATCGTTGGTTGGTGCATAGCATTGGATAATGTGCAATTTTATTTTGTTTTTGGTTGTTTAAAATGTTGTTCTCATTAGTCCTACCGCTTCCCATTCTATTAGTGTCTTCTGTGCATTCTTTGATAGCATTATAGCTACCCCTTCACTATATTGTGCTCCAGGTTCCTGGTGTCATGATGATAAAATCATATCTCCTGTATTTAGTTCTATTTTACACGTTCCTAGCCATCTTGTTTCACATTCCCAGAATATCTATCTTGTAGTTTGTCATTTCTGCTGCTACCTGAGCAGCTTTTCCCTGTTCGTTTAGGGTACGCTCATTCCAGGTGCCAATTCTGGAGGATTTCCTGATAGACAAAGGGTGATTCGGCAACCCGGACTCCTTACGGCTTTCTCCGGCCTTTGTCATACGTCTCTTAGACAGAGAGCCCTTATCTTTCCTGGATGGCAGATTTACTTTTTCTCTCTTTGACTTGTCCATGTTTTTGAGGTTTTTTGGGCTTATTTTTTTTTTTTTTTTTACAGTATGGGATAGCCAGTCCCATGCCCAACCCTCATTTCTCGCCTCTTACGAACATGCCTGGTAGGGTACATCGCCGCTATTCTTTACTCCCCTTTCGGTTCCCGGCAGCGCACGGCCGTCTGGAGTAGATTAGCCTTGTGAAAATGGATACATGTGTTGTGCTCAGGGCAACAATAAAAGCAGAATTTTTTCCGAGTGGAAAAATAAATCAGTTGGAATAATGAATCCCTTAACATTAGCAAGCGTGTGAGAAAAAAACGATGCGTGTAATGTTGTAACAATTACTGTCTGTTCCTGTGTGTTTGCATATTTTACACTCCACTCTTTGTCCACAAATGTTAATCAGTTCATCATCATCATCATCATTGAGTGCCATCTCCGCAACGAAGGTTGGCTACCATGGAGTGCCATTCCACTACGTCTCTTGCTTTAATGGTGCAGGTTGTCATAGATTGACTTGTCCATCTTTTGATGTTACTCGTCCATGTCAGTCTTGGTCTGCCGCTGCCTCTTTTATCTTGTATTTTCCCTTCCAATGTTATTCTTATTAGACTGTTGTGTCTTTTTACATGCCCCAAAAATTTCATTTGTCTTGTTTAATTGTGTTTAGTAGTTCTCTTTTCATTTTTAGTTGTTTCAAAACTTCATCGTTTGTTTTCTTTTCTTTCCATTGAATTCTACTTATTCTTCCATAAATCCACATTTCAAAGGCTTCAATTTTCTGTTCTGTTTTCTTGTCTAATGTCCATGTTTATGCACCATAAAGGAATATTGAGAAGATGTAATATTTTGCTATTCTTAGTTTTAGCCCTGGTGTTACTTGTTTTGGTGTTAGTATATTTTTCATGACATTAAAATTACTTTTTGCCATATCTATTCTTTTGTTTATTTCAATTGTACATTTTCCATCACTGGTTATAGTGTGTCCCAGGTAGTTGTAGTTCTGAACTGTCTCCAGATGTATTTCTTCAAGTTTGATATTTAATTGTAGGTCTTTAGAATTCTCTTTGTTTATGATCATAGTTTAGTCTTTTTGATATCCGTATCTAGTCCATATCTTTTGCTTATCATGTTTATTATATTAAGTAATTGTTGTAGATCTTTAGGATTTTCTGCTAGTAGTACAGTATCATCAGCATATCTTAGGTTATTGATTATCTTTCCGTTAATGTTTAGGCCTGGCATCTCTATGATGTTTTTATTTGTTTCTGCTTTATTTTTCCAGTGTGAAACATCGTCACATTAGGTCACAAAATAAAGTTAGTCACCACGAAATGAGATGTTTATGTACATTTATAGGAGTGAACAGAAGAGACAAAATAAGACACGAAATCTTGTCTGGTTCCTATCATATGACCACCGGGGCCAAAAAAACGTTTCCCCGTATAAATAGTCGCACAAAAATGGGTAAATACCGCGAAAGAATTTTTTAAAATCTCAATTTAACTTTGAGACCGTCTGTAGAGTAGCGGGAACACGTTGGCTTAGCGATACAGTGAGAGTGGGTTTAAACACAAATTGACGCATTCCAATTGTTTCAGATTGATACCCTGACCCACTGAATTGAGGTAAAAATAATAGCAGTGAGGAAGAGAAATACCGACCATCCTCATCCTCACCTCCAAGTGCTATCTCCTAATACTGTTAAATATTTGTTCACTCTATTAACACATAATATATATATATATATATATATATATATATATATATATATATATATATATATATATATATTATTATTATTATTGGACACTACTTTTCTTTCACTACAATTTGACTAAACTATAAAGACACGGCATGGATGATTTCTCTCCAACAAATCAAACTTGTTTCTTGTGGACCACATATCTTCATCAAGTTTGTCTCATCTGCTTTAAATCTTGAGCATACCTTTCAGTGGTTTAATGTCTTCTTATGAGACTGTCTATAATTTGTTTCTCAACATGTTCATAAATGTATGTTATTATTGTTCACTAACTGATTCGTTGATTTAGAACAAGACAAATGCCTCTATTCACTGGGCTGATGTTTAAATGTATTTTCATTTTAGAGCCGCCATCATGGCTTGAATTTTCTCACCGGTAGGTTATCTTTGATCATGTACGCGAGTTTCTCACATTTGAGTTATTGTCATGTCATCATTGTTTCTTCCTACTTTGAAACGACCTTTATTTTTTTTTTTTTAATTGCTTTCCGTTTTCTATCTTGCCTCTCTGCGTGTACCAACGTTCTGAGCTGCACAATATGTTTTTATGTTTGAGTTCACTGTTTAGCATAGTTAGCGTTCATGTCTTATATAATTTACTTTGATTTACAAATAATTTCTTGTACAGCTTGTATTATTAATTTAATATTCATATTTTCTCTTTCTCTGCATGTATGTTTTTGTGTGTATGGGTAATTTTACCCTTCCTTTTTCCCCGTCAATCTATTTACTGCCAAAGGCAGTGCACACTTTCAGATCCAGTATAAATGTTTTTTGTTTCTTTTATATTTTCATGAATTTAGAGTGTATCCCACAGCGTTGTTGAATTTTGTCTCAGTGAATTGGCTTATAATCAGAACTACATGAAGTTCTTTAGCGTTAGCGGGTCCATTAGCAGAGCTTGCTTTGTAACTGACAGCTCTGCATTCTTTTATAATTGCTTGGCTTCTTTAACGAAATGATGTTTACATTATTAGTGAAGGAAGGAAGGAAGGAACGGAAGAAGGGAGGAAGGAGGGAAGGAGGGAAGGAAGGAGGGAAGGAAGGAAGGAAGGTAGGAAGGAAGGAAGGAAGGAAGGAAGGAAGGAAGGAAGGAAGGAAGGAAGGAAGGAAGGAAGGAAGGAAGGAAGGAAGGAAGGAAGGAAGGAAGGAAGGAAGGAAGGAAGGAAGGAAGGAAGGAAGGAAGGAAGGAAGGAAGGAAGGAAGGAAGGAAGGAAGGAAGGAAGGAAGGAAGGAAGGAAGGAAGGAAGGAAGGAAGAGTACCTTCTTCCTTCTCTATTTCTATCTGGAACCCCTCCATACACTCACTTCCACCTTGACAATGAGTGTGACACTTTTTGTTATCTCTGTTAGGCTGTTTTAAGTGTGCTCTGCATACAAGGATTTTTCGACCGGCGCAAATGTTATGTTCTTATGTCGTTTTACTTATCCAATAAATGTGTACCTTAAAAACAACCACAAAAGAAGATAATGTTTATTCATAGATCATGACTTTAGTTTAGTTTAGTTTAGTTTAGTTTAGTTAGTTTAGTTTAGTTTAGTTTAGTTTAGTTTAGTTTAGTTTAGTTTAGTTTAGTTTAGTTTAGTTTAGTTTAGTTTAGTTTAGTTTAGTTTAGTTTAGTTTAGTTTAGTTTAGTTTAGTTTAGTTTAGTTTAGTCTAGTCTAGTCTAGTCCTAGTTTAGTTTAGTTTAGTTTAGTTTAGTTTAGTTTAGTTTAGTTTAGTTTAGTTCAGTTCAGTTAAGTTCAGTTTAGTTTAGTTTAGTTTAGTTTAGTTTAGTTTAATTTAGGAGTGTAACGTACACTCCTTCAATGTATGGCGCCAGCTTTACAAAAAAGAAACACAACAAAATATTGACATTTCGGCATTCATGCGGCCTTATTCAGAAAACGAGAACGACAATACACGATGAAACACAGAAAAATAATACTACATCTAGGATGATTGGGACAGGTATGTTAAGGAGAAGTGGACAAAGGGAAGGCAGAGTCCGTAACCCACAGTGAAACATGGCAGTCAAACGCAAGTGAAGGGCTTATTAGGCAATCGGTCACGTGGTTAGACCGGAGGTCAGACGCGCTGTTAATCAGTCAATCGTGACACAGTTAAAGACTAGAGATCTTTGAGAAGTGTGAAAGTCAACAGACTAAGGAGATATTCCACAGGAACCCTGGTCATAAGTAAGGCGTAATTGAGGGTAGTTACTGACTAATTAGAGATATTGAGGAGTGTGAAAGCAAACGAACCAGCCAGACAATCCTCAGCAACCGTAGCAATAAGTGAGGCGTGATAGTTGATTATCAAAATATCTAGAACAGACCCAGAAAACTGTTTGAGGGGATCACGTCTAGTTGTATGGGGCCAGAGCAATTGAGTGAAAAAAGGGAGAGGAGTGATTGGGGGTGGGGGGAGAGAGAAGGGAGTGAAAGAAGACAAACAGAGGGTGGAAAAAGAGAGAGGGGTTACCTGTGAGATAAGGATACATTGATGCCCCGTGGAATGAGGCAACCCATACGGTGGATCAAAGCGCGAGTTGAAGTGGGATGCTATAGAGGTGCCTACTTCCAGAATGATGTCATACAGATGTTCTCGACATCACATCATAAGACGGTGGCCTGAATCGCCTATGTAGGTCAACTTACATCTCTTACATATGATGGCATAGATAATATTATGCGGTGTAATGGTGACTCTCTCTCTCTCTCTCTCTCTCTCTCTCTCTCTCTCTCTGATCTCAAAAGAACCATTGAGGGAGAGAACCGTATCTGTCCGGAAGTCGTGGTTGCCAGTTTTACGTAGACTGCGATTACAGCGGATTGTTCCCCGACGGCTGTGGGGGGGGGAGACAGGAAGACGGCGCCTGACAAGTATGCCACGTAGAGTTATGATCATACTGAAAGGCCACTTGTCGGAGGAGAGTAGACGGGTAGTGGAGTTTGAGCGGAGAATGGGGATGTAGCGTTGAATGATTCTGATCACCACGTTGTGGTGAGGGTGATGTGTGAGACCAAGCACTGCCCTGTCAGATGGGGAAGGGGGGGGCGTCAGGTTGAGGGGGTGAGGAGAGCACACGGGCGGGGCGTGCGGAGAATCCGTCGGAGAACAGATTCAGGATAGAAGGGTCGATGAAAGAAGTCGAGCATCAGGTGGAAATTATGTAGGAAATCTTCACGGTTCTTGCAAGGGTGACGAAGCCTGAGTAACTGCGAATAGGTAAGAGAGTTCTTGCAGGATGTCGGGAGAGAAGAGTCGTAGCGGAGGAAACAATGAGAGTCAGTAGGTGTGTAGATACCGAGGTTGGGAGACCAGAGTCAACTAAGGAAATTGTAATGTCTGGGAAGGAGACAGAGGAGGTGGAAAAGTAGGAAGTGATATGGGTCGAGAGGTGAAAATGTCCTCTTTATAGCTGAACTAGTCTTAACCTCAACTCTTTCGAGTCCAATGGCAATCTCTTCACTTAGATTCGTGGTGTGGCGATGTGCACCAAAATGGGCCCTAGCTATGCTTGTCTTTTCATGGGTTACTCACCAAAATGGGCCCTAGCTATGCTTGTCTTTTCATGGGTTACTCACCAAAATGGGCCCTAGCTATGCATGTCTTTTCATGGGTTACTCACCAAAATGGGCCCTAGCTATGCTTGTCTTTTCATGGGTTACTCACAAAAATGGGCCCTAGCTATGCTTTATGGGTTACTCACCAAAATGGGCCCTACCTATGCTTGTCTTTTCATGGGTTACTCACCAAAATGGGCCCTACCTATGCTTGTCTTTTCATGGGTTACTCACCAAAATGGGCCCTACCTATGCTTGTCTTTTCATGGGTTACTCACCAAAACCAGAGCACCAAATCATCCACTCATATCAGGGCCCTCTTCTCCTTATATACCGTAGGTATATTGGCGACTGCATCGGCCTGACTGGCCTTTCCGAGGATGAGATCTCCCTATTTATCAAGCATGTAGAAAGAGAAACTATTCTTCTCTCCGACTCCACCACCCGTCTACTCTTCCCCGACCCCCCGTTGGTGGCTTTTCAGCATGGGCGTTACCTTTGTGACATGCTTGTCATGAGTCGATTTCTTGCCTTGCCTCCCCCCCCCCCCCCCCCCAGTCTTCGAAGAACAATCTGATGTAATCGCAGTCTATATAAACCTTGCAACCACTTCCGGATAGATATGGTTATCTTCCCAAATGGCCCTTTTGAGATCAGAGAGGGATTCACCTGTACATCGTGTAACATTATCATGCAATCATATGTAATCGATGTAAGTTAATCTACGAAGTACAGATCCCGGGGAAGTTTTCCTAATTCTCCTGTTGCTTTCGTAGCGCAGGTAGAAAAGAACAAAAACACTAAGTGGAAAAAAAAGTAGTTAGATTTGTTTACATATCCTATATATATATATATATTTTTTGTGTTGTTTGCTGTTCCAGCTGAAGGCCTACTTGGCCGAAACGCCGACTTTTGTTTTCTCCATTACCACGTAAAGCTGTCACCATATCACTTTTTTTTTTAGAATTGTTTGAAATCATATACCCTGACGCTAGATGCAGCATTGAGGCTCAGTCGATGTTCACCTCGTTCACACAGCGACGCCTTCACATCAACTGATATTTGATACCCGTCTGTAACAAACTCCGTTTTCCCGTCGTGCTTTCCCGTTGCTACTGGTAACTTCATTCACTGCATACAATTTCAACGTCGTTCCCTCTTCGCGGAACCAATTTTTGTTATGTTTCATGTTCTGTAGTTTCATTGCAGCAGTTCTGAAATAGATTACTGAGCTAATGAAAGTATGCAGCTCTTGACACATGTTTTTAATGTGACGCTAATATTTCCAAGCTTCTCAATACACTGAAGCAGAGTAGCAGAAGAGTATCTCTGTCTTAGATTTGTTTGTTTCCTGTAATTTTTCACAACGTTACTTTTTCAAGGACGTATCCAGAATAATCATCACACTTTGGTAGAATTTATCTTTACTTAACTCTTTTTTTCTTCTTTGTTGAAGCACTTTACTGCCTATTACAAAACGCGCCCCCACCCCAATCCAACACGCACTTGCACACATATGTCGCCTGAATAATACATAAAACACTGCCCCCCCCCCCCCCATTTCTTTTACTCAAAAAATCACTAATAAAAAGGATATATTTTCTGTACTCTAGATATCACTGCTGTAAAAATGATATATTTTCTGTACTCTAGATATCACTGCTGTAAAAAGGATATATTTTCTGTACTCTAGATATCATTGCTGTAAAAATGATATATTTTCTGTACTCTAGATATCACTGCTGTAAAAAGGAAATATTTTCTGTACTCTAGATATCACTGCTGTAAAAAGGATATATTGTATGTACTCTAGATATCACTGCTGTAAAAAGGATATATTGTATGTACTCTAGATATCACCGCTGTAAAAAGGATATATTGTATGTACGTTAGAAATCACTGCTGTAAAAATGATATATTGTATGTACTCTAGATATCACTGCTGTAAAAAGGATATATTGTATGTACTCTAGATATCACTGCTGTAAAAAGGATATATTGTATGTACTCTAGAAATCACTGCTGTAAAAGGATATATTGTATGTACTCTAGATATCACTGCTGTAAAAAGGATATATTGTATGTACTCTAGAAATCACTGCTGTAAAAAGGATATATTGTATGTACTTTAGATATCACTGCTGTAAAAAGGATATATTGTATGTACTCTAGAAATCACTGCTGTAAAAAGGATATGTTGTATGTACTCTAGACATTACTGCTGTAAAAAGGATATATTTTCTGTACTCTAGATATCACTGCTGCAAAAAAGGATATATTGTATGTACTCTAGATAACACTGCTGTAAAAAGGATATATTGTATGTACTCTAGATATCATTGCTACAAAAGGATATATTGTATGTACTCTAGATAACATAGTTTTATGGAAATCTTCTGTACTCCAAATATCACTGCTGTAAAGGGATTTGTTTTCTGTACGCCAAATAGCACTGTTGTAAAGAGGTCTGTTTTATGTACTCCAAATAGCACTGTTGTAAAGAGATCTGTTTTCTGTACGCCAAATATCACTGCTGTAAAGAGATCTGTTTTCTGTACGCCAAATAGCACTGTTGTAAAGAGATCAGTTTTCTGTACTCCAATTATCACAGCTGTAAAGAGATCTGTTTTCTGTACTCCAAATATCACTGCTGTAAAGATGTCTGTTTTCTGTACTCCAAATATCACTGCAGTAACGAGATATGTTTTCTGTACGCCAAATATCACTGTTGTAAAGAGATATGTTTTCTTTACTCCAAATATCACTGCTATAAAGAGATATGTTTTCTGTACTCCAAATATCACTATTGTAAAGAGATATGTTTTCTGTACTCCAAATATCACTGTTGTAAAGAGATCTATTTCTCTGTACTCCAACCATCATTGTCTCTCTCTCTCTCTCTTCTCTCTCTCTCTCTCTCTGCGATCAGGACTCAATCAGAGTAGGATTCCAGACTCTCACATGAAGTCAGCTGTCAGATTAAGTGTGTTGAATCGCCCCCACAGACAGAACATCACAATTAGAGTCTGCCAGATCCACTCTGATTGAACACCCGTTAAAACGTTGCACTGTGTTCTGCGCCAGTGGTCCAGTGCATCCGATTTCAGCCAGCATTTTATTTAGGTTTGCTTTCCTTAGCCTTTGATTGTCCCCAATCTTCCTGCAATCATTATGTGAAGTGATCTACATCTCTTTTTCTGTAGCATCAACTCGGTAACTTCTTTGAGTCAGATAACAGTAGATCAAGTATAAATATCTGTTTAAAAAAATGTTTCATTTGATTGTTAAAAATTGCAATTACTGTAATAAATAGATGGGACAGGGGCGGTGGTGGTGATATCGAGTGGTCCAGAGGTAAGACGCACAAACTCTAGACAGGAAAATCCTCGGTTAAAATCCAGCTACAGGAGGTGGAAAAGTTTTACATGGAATCCATGAATTCTTTGTGGCCTTACCCTCTCCTGGACAGTGACATCTGATGTCGTGCTCTCTTGATATCGTCGAAAAAACAGGAAGCCCCCTCTCTCTCTCGGTGTGCATTCTGTCCACGTTACAGAACCTTTGGAAGCTAAAACTGGAAAAGTGTAGGCCAAAAACTGCTGCTGTCCAGAAAAATGTTTATTAATCAGTTCTACTCATATGGGGGGGGGGGGAGCCGCCATAGCTCAGTGGTTAGTGAACAGGACTACAAAGGACAAGAGGTAGGGTTCGATCTCAACCGACGGCTTCCGGTTCACCCAGCCTTTAATGGGTACCTGATTTTTTTTCTGGGAAAGTAAAACGGCACGGGCGTAATGCCGACCACATTACCCCAAAAATCATGTGCCGAAGGTCTGTAAAACTTATGAGTAATATCATAATGAGTGTTTATGAGTAATACCATACTCCCTATACGCCACTTGGCGTGACGGGGGTACTTTACTTTTACATTATTTTACTCATATTGGAGACTGATGTGCCGAGCGGAATAAGCAGATATCGCGTCTTTACTGTAAACAAGAGACACAAAAAGCACCACTGCCACTTGACAGGTGAACACAAAGAGGAAGAAGAGTAATAAACCAGCAGTAATAGTAGCTGTAGTAGTAGATGTAATAGTAGTAGTAGTAGTAGAAGTAGTATTAGTAGTATTAGTAGTGGTAGTAGTAGTAATAGTAGTTGTAGTAGTGGTAGTAGTAGTAGTGGTAGTAGTAGTAGTGGTTGTAGTATTAATAGTAGTAGTAGTGGTAGTAGTAGTAGTAGTAGTAGTAGTGGTAGTAGTAGTAATAGTAGTTGTAGTAGTGGTAGTAGTAGTAGTGGTAGTAGTAGTAATAGTAGTTGTAGTAGTGGTAGTAGTAGTAGTAGTTGTGGTAGTAGTAATAGTAGTGGTAGTGGTTGTAGTAGTAGTAGTGGTAGTAGTAGTAATAGTAGTTATATTAGTGGTAGTAGTAGTAATATTAGTTGTAGTAGTGGTAGTAGTAGTAGTAGTAGTAATAGTGGTTGTAGTAGTAATAGTAGTAGCAGTAGTGGTTGTAGTAGTAGTAGTGGTGGTAGTAGTAGTGGTAGTAGTAGTAATAGTAGTAGTTGTGGTAGTAGTAGTAGTAGTTTTAGTGGTAGTAGTAGTGGTAGTAATAGTAGTGGTAGTAGTAGTAATAGTAGTTGTAGTAGTGGTAGTAGTAGTAGTAGTAATAGTATTTGTAGTAGTGGTAGTAGTAATAGTAGTAGTGGTGGTAGTAGCAGTAGTAGTGGTAGTAGTAGTAGTAGTGATAGTAGTAGTAGTGGTAGTAGTAGTAGTAGTAGTAGTAGTAGTAGTAGTAGTAGTGGTGGTGGTGGTTGTAGTAGTAGTAGTAGTGGTGGTGGTTGTAGTAGTAGTAGTAGTAATGATTGTAATAGTGTATAGTAGTAGTAGTAGTGGTAGTAGTAGTGGTAGTGATTATAGCAGTATTAGTTGTAGTAATGGCGATACTACTATCGCCACTACTACAACTACTACTACTATAATCACTACTACTATAGTCGTAGTATTAATAGTAGTAGTAGTGGTGGTAGTAGTAGTTGTTATAGTAGTAGTGGCGGTAGTAGTAGTCGTAGTATTAATAGTAGTAGTAGTAGTAATAGTAGTAGCAATAGTAGTCGTAGTAGTAGTAGTAGTAGTAGTAGTAGTAGTAGTAGTAGTAGTAGTAGTAGTAGTAGTAATAGTGTGTTAATAAGATGTAGTATTATGAAATTTTATTTCTTGATATGTTTGCACATAGAAGTACTTTGTTTGCATGAAAGCGATCCATGGAAGTATTAATTCATTAGCACTCGCTGATGATTCACCAGTTTCATTAACCGCAAATAGAGAAAATAAACTTCAAAACAAAACAGACAAGTCAACAAAAGCAGCTAAACACATTTATGTTGGTTAGTTCTTCCTGTATTAATTTGGCAGGGAAGGTATGGAATTTAAACCAGTAGATTCCGCGCGTTGTAAGTGTGTGTGCGTGTGTATGTGTTTGTGCTTATCTTGAAGAGCCAACTCCCACTTCCTAATTCACTGAGAATAGATATAATACTAAATGTTTATGAAGCTTGTCACACTATTTTTTTATCCTTGAACATCGGCACCCACCGCAACAAGTTTATTTATTTATTTTCTTTTAGTGGAACCACCAAAGTTTCCATCCGTGTACATTCCACGATCTTCATCATAGCAGTTTTATTTCTTAGTCTTGGCACCGCAGTCTCCTACAGCGTACATCCTCTCTGCCCAATCGTCTACAAATTAGAAATAGCAGCATTATCAGAATAAAACCGTGCACGGTAACTAAGTAGGAATTTATGTTTAATCCAAATGAAAATATAGGTACGAGCCAAAGAGAATTTGAAATGGAATAAACATTTCAGATTCTGAATGTTCAATGAATTATTGTAATAACAAGTAGACTAAATATAGAAAATAGAACATGAAACTACCAGACCTGTTCACACATTACTCAACCTATGAGAAGTCTCTCTTCAACTAAATCTCCCATCAGCTTAAATTGTCCAGCGGTCTAATTCTCCCAACAGTCTAAATCTCCAAATAGTTTAACTCGCTCAGCAGTCAAAATCGGCAGCAGTTTAAATCTCCCAACAGTCTAAATCTCCCAACAGTCTAAATCTCCCAACAGTCTAAATCTCCCAGCAGTTTAAATCTCCCAACAGTCTATAATTCTCCAAATAGTCTAAATCTCCCAGCAGGTTAAATCTCCCAACAGTCTAAATCTCCCAGCAGTTTAAATCTCCCAACAGTCTATAATTCTCCCAATAGTCGAAATCTCCCAGCAGGTTAAATCTCCCAATAGTCTAAATCTCCCAGCAGTTTAAATCTCCCAACAGTCTAAATCTCCCAGCAGTTTAAATCTCCCAACAGTCTATAATTCTCCCAATAGTCTAAATCTCCCAGCAGTTTAAATCTCCCAACAGTCTATAATTCTCCCAATAGTCTAAATCTCCCAGCAGGTTAAATCTCCCAACAGTCTATAATTCTCCCAATAGTCTAAATCTCCCAGCAGGTTAAATCTCCCAATAGTCTAAATCTCCCAGCAGTTTAAATCTCCCAAAAGTCTAAATCTCCCAGCAGTTTAAATCTCCCAACAGTCTATAATTCTCCCAATAGTCTAAATCTCCCAGCAGGTTAAATCTCACAACAGTATATAATTCTCCCAATAGTCTAAATCTCCCAGCAGGTTAAATCTCCCAACAGTCTATAATTCTCCCAACAGTCTAAATCTCCCAGCAGTTTAAATTTCCCAACAGTCAAAATCGTCAGCAGTCTAAATCTCCCAACAGTCACAATTGTCAGCAGTTTAAGTCTCCCAACAGTCTATATCTCCCAACAGTCTATATCTCCCAACAGTCTAAATCTCCCAGCAATTTAAATCTCCCAACAGTCTATAATTCTCCCAATAGTCTAAATCTCCCAGCAGGTTAAATCTCCCAACAGTCTATAATTCTCCCAATAGTCTAAATCTCCCAGCAGGTTAAATCTCCCAACAGTCTATAATTCTCCCAATAGTCTAAATCTCCCAGCAGGTTAAATCTCCCAATAGTCTAAATCTCCCAGCAGTTTAAATCTCCCAAAAGTCTAAATCTCCCAGCAGTTTAAATCTCCCAACAGTCTATAATTCTCCCAATAGTCTAAATCTCCCAGCAGGTTAAATCTCCCAACAGTCTATAATTCTCCCAATAGTCTAAATCTCCCAGCAGGTTAAATCTCCCAACAGTCTATAATTCTCCCAACAGTCTAAATCTCCCAGCAGTTTAAATCTCCCAACAGTCAAAATCGTCAGCAGTCTAAATCTCCCAACAGTCACAATTGTCAGCAGTTTAAGTCTCCCAACAGTCTATATCTCCCAACAGTCTATATCACCCAACAGTTTAAATCGCCCAGCAGTTTAAGTCTCCCAACAGTCTGAATATAGCAAGAGCCTAAATAGTACAGTAGTCTAAATCGACCAACAGTCTAAAAGCGATCAGCAACTCATAGCTGACTGCTAGCTTCATCATCAGAGTATCCAAACTAATTACGATCTTTCTCCACTTTACCGCCGTAGCCGCGTAAACGAACCAATCATTATGGCCGAGCGTTTAGAGATTAAGGGGAAAGGCAAACCGATACCAATAAAATTTCATCATAAAGTGGAATGTATTTGGTCGAAAGACACAATATTGCAGCTTGCTGTAAACCACGACGCGTCGCAACTACGTCATTTTACTATCCTACTGGCGGTAAAAAAAAAAAAAAAAGAAAGGAATAATTGTCGGCCAAATGCAGCAGAAGACGATTAGTTTTGCATGAGAGTAGGTTAAAAGAGTTTGCATAGCCAGTCATGTGACCATCCTTTCGTACAAACTGAGACGATAGTGACTGGACTACAATATTAATGGCGCTATTTATGGCAGTAACAAAGCCCCTTCGTGTGCTCCGAAACCATTCTTATCAGTGTGCTAAATCTGTCAGCAACTATACATCTCTACCGCCACTAAAGCCAAACTATTGGATCTACTTTTACTCACAGTCTCATTAGCATTCATTGATGGTCGGCTACTGTTATGAGCTGAGAATTAAGTCAGTTAATTATATGGCTGTGAAACATGGAGAACAACAAAATTAACAATCATGAAGATACAGACTTTCATTAATGTATGCTTACGCAGAATAAAAGGATGGAAATGGCAGGACAAATTCACTAACATAGAATTATGGAAATGTACCAGTCAAATAGCAGTGAATACAGAGATACAGCGAAGACGATGGCGCTCGATAGGACACACACTGCGGAAGTCAACTGAGAGTATTACACAACAGGGATTTTTTAGAAGCCCCAGGGGAAAAGACAAAGAAGAAGACCAAGGAATTCTTGGAGAAGACAGATAGAAGCAGAGATGAAGATGATGGGGAAGACGTGGAATGATCTTAAAAGAATGACAAGAAACAGAAAGACTTGGAAAGTGTTTGTTGAAGACCTATGCTCCACAGGGAGCTGAAAGGTAGAAAAAGAAGACTTACTCACAGTCTCATTGGTATTCATTGATGGTCGGCTACTGTTATGGACTGAGAGCAGCGGTAGCACGGCGGTTAGAGAACTATAATACTAAGGACAAGAAGTCGAGTTCAGTCTCGACCGACAGTCCTAGGTTTTCCGAGTCTTAAAAGGAAACCATATTTTTTTCTGGATAAGTAGGACGGCCTGTCGTAATACTGCCCACATTGCCCATAAAATATGCCTTTTGTTATTGAAAACACGGATACTAACATTAAACTCACCACAAGCCTTAAGTCATGAGCCGCGATAGCTCAGTGGTTAGTGAACTGAACTACAAAGGACAAGAGGTCAGTTCGAACCTGATCGACGGTTTCCGGGTTCATCCAGCCTTAAACGGGTACATGATTTTTTTCTGGGAAAGTAAAGCGGCACGGGCGTAATACCCACCGCATTACCCCAAAAATCATGTGCCGAAGGTCTATAAAAATTATGTTCACTAACACCATTTTCCAATAAGTCACTTCGTGTGACGGGGTTCTTTTATTTTTTTTTACTTAAGGCATAGATGGAATTCTCTATTTTTGCTGTTATGGTCTCTTGTCTCTCATGGACAAACTATTTATTGGTAATGCCCTAGTTTAGCGTCTTTCTGCTCGAAGTAACATCTCTTGCGCTTATTCGGTCGTTCTCAAATCTGTCTTTAGAAGACCCCTGGTTAGATTTAGGGTAAGGAATCCCCTAAACCTAACCTTAAACCTTAAAAAAAGAAACAAATTAATTAAATGCACAAAAACTAGAAGCAGCTGATACATTTAAATGCGTGCAGTTAATCAAGGGAGATCACTCATTCAGCAGAAAGACTCTAAACTATAGCTCGTTTCATCATGTGCCCAACTTCAAAACGCTATTACTCAGTAACCATTTGTTAAAAACTGTTGAAATTTGCCAAATGTTATTATAATGCAAAAGACCATTTAAATGCATATTTAACAAATATCTTGCAGCTGCAGTTTTCTTAAAGCGGCGAATTTCTTTGATGTTTGTCAAAATTGTAAATTGTGAACCCCTAAAGAATAGAAATTACCGTAGTTGCTGGTCTGTGATCAATTTTCACTAGGTAAAGGCGTGGCCGTAATGGGGAAATAACTGGATAAGACAAAACACCAGGAGAATTATTGTCTTCTCAGTTCGAGGACGGACGATAATATCAAGGTATACATGTATGTCCTACTTTCATAGTTGTGTGGTCCTGAAAAGGACCGTTTGTTGAACTAATTTAAGGTAATATAGGGGCCAACATTGTGGGGGCTATATACTTTCATTCTGAATCAGACGAGTCTAAAAGATTAATAACTGTTTGGGGTTGAACATTCCACAAACCATCATTTTTCCAATATTCCTCTTCCTGTTTTAAGACGTGGTCTTCACATTTAGCCCAATAATCTTTGTCTATATTTAATAAAGCGAGATTAGCAAGAGTCTTTACATCGCATATTTTGAATGTTGTATTTTCATCTGCCACTTGTCCTTTTAATTTTGCCCAGATTAGTTCTATTGGATTTAAATGAGCATGGTAAGGTGGCAGCCTCAAACTTATATGACCGTGCTCTTGGATAATCTTATCTATTTGAAAAATCTTTGTCCTTTGTTTTTGCTTTACTAGAGATAGTAATTCAGGTTTTAAGTACATGTTATTAAATTGTATGTGCTCCTTTGTGAGCCATATCTTAATAGCATCTTTTGTACTGGATGACGTCGGGACTTTATCTTCAAGCGCAACAATGTTGTGGTACGCTGCATTGTCCATTATTAGGCAAGATGGTCGATCTAGTGATGGGAGAGCAGAATTTTCAATCCAATGTCGAAATATGTGACCATTCATCTCAGAGTGATAATCCCGATTGTCTATGGATTTTGAAAGAAAAATGAGCTCTGCATTCTGTATGTCGACTACCTGCATGCGCAATTATCAAGCGCTGTCCTTTGCTGCTAGGTATTAATCTTTTAATCTTTCCATCTGATGACTGCCATTCCCTTAGGTTAGTGTGGTGAGCATTGATCCATGTTTCATCCAAGTACACAATATCATAACCTTGCTTGCGCACCTCTTTTACTTCACGTAAGTACTTGCTTATCATGACTACTATATGTGGCTTCTCACAGATGATGTTTCGTCCATTGGAATACTTTCTGAATGTAAAGCCTGCAGCTCTCACATTCCTCCATTATGTAGACTTTGATATTTCAATACTGTTGTTCTTTTTCAGCGATACTTTTAATTTTCTTATTGTAACAGTTTCATTCATACCCAACATTTTGTGAATTTCACTTCTAATAAGTTCACTGTCGAAATTATCCAACATTTTTGCTCTTCCTTGTGATTTTGTATATTTTGAACATTGACGGTCACGTGCTTGAATCCAGCGATTAAATGACCATTTAGATAAATCCAAAATGTGTCTTGTCCTATTCTCAGGGTTTTCTAAAGAATGAAATATTCTTCCTCGTTTAGCCTCTTTGCAAAAATAGTCATACATTTTTATTGCGATGTTTTGTAAACTGCAGAATTTCATTTTAAGACGCATGATAAATGTTATCGTTCCACGTGTCTCTCCGCCGCTGAATGAACGGAAATGGAACACACAATTTCTCGTGTTCTGTACAAGTGTCTAATTGTGTCAGAAAACCAACGTTGAAAGCGTGCAAACACGTCAATTTGACCGTGTATGGATTTTTATCGCTATTTTTAACTTAAAATACTGTAAACATTAAGTTTTGACTACATCAATGGGTCGTTATAAATTTATATAAATCAAATAAGCAACAATAATAACCAAATGTTTTTTTAATGAAATTAAGTCCCTGTTGGGTTCTAATCATTATAACTTTACATGCCAATTCTGAACAACTTACAAAAAGCGGTTAAAAAGCTATCGATTTTAAAAGTTGGGCACGAGTTATGAAACGGACTATAGTACATTACCGATTGATTCAACCAATCACATTCTCGCCACATCATGTAGCTTCTCTTCGTGGTGTGCATTAAACAGCAGAGATCCTCCCCCTGTCTACAACTTGTATATAACTTTCTGGAGACAAACTACATAAAATTGTGATATTCCCACACTCTCTCCCTTTTGAAAGGAGCTCAAGCGCCTGCGACTAGCGGTCGGTGCCCACGAGCTGCCCAAGACCTAGTCATTGTCAGTGTATTTGCAGTCGAGGTCACCTAGACAGCATTTCCCCAACTCGCATATTCTTAGAACCCTTCACACGGTCTTGACCAGCAGGGTATAATTACAGCTACACCGGTGTGCCTATCTCTTTCCCATTCTGACCACGGTCCACGACACAGGGAAGAATTTTGTTTCTTTTCTTAAACCAGTTTCGAGTTTTTTGTTTTGGATGTTTCATTACTAGTTATCTATGTAGGATTAGTTTTATTTACTTACATATCTGTGTGCGTGTTGTTTGTTTGCTCTTGCTGAAGGCCTATTGAGTCGAAACGTCGTTCAAATTTGTGTCGTCTATCAATCACGTAAAGCTTTTACCATACCATTTTTTTTATTTTTTGTTCAATTCTCCCTAGCATCTACCTCCTCGTCAGTCTCCCCTGGTATCAGCCTGCGTCTAACAGAAGCTGTGATCGCCGTGTTTCCTGTTGTGGTGAATCTTACTTCTGGGAGGCCTAGCATTGCAGTACTTCAGGGCAGGACAAGTCATGCAGTTTTCAATCCATAGCATGAAAGAGCTAGACACACTCAAACTTCCGCGATAAAAGCTCGAAATGTCACAAAAGTCATTACGACCCGACGTAAAATGACATGCTCGGTGAGTCAAAGCACTTCCATTCGTTTCAACAATTACATCAACAACTCCTTCCCCTTCTTCGTCTTTCATTTATACTCTCATATTTTTTTTTATGTCATCTCATCGCATTACTTGTTTAAAGAATTATCATGAAAATTGTTTCGTTAATTGACCTCCGTGTATCAATGTTGACAGAAGAATTTTGAAAGTTCTTTCCTTGCCCCGATATCACTTACTTTAGCTACACATGTTTACTAACCAACACGTCCGATTTGATAAGTGGACTTACGCATCCAGTCTCGTTTACGTGGGAACCGTTCCTGCTTTGCTGGTATTTTTCTGTTCAAATCACACGGCCACCTGCCAATGTCAATCTCGTCTTTCATGGCAGATCTGGAATGGATGGGAAAAGGTGGTATAGAAGTATGTAGCTATGACTGTAGCTGCAGCAGACACAGCAGGGCGCGTTTTCATCTTATCAGCCATCTCATAACCCACTCTACAGAAAAACGTTTTCATCTTATCAGACATCTCATAACCCACTCTACAGAAAAACGTTTTCATCTTATCAGACATCTCATAACCCACTCTAAGAAAAACGTTTCATCTTATCAGACATCTCATAACCCACTCTAAGAAAAACGTTTTCATCTTATCAGACATCTCATAACCCACTCTAAGAAAAACGTTTTCATCTTATCAGACATCTCATAACCCACTCTAAAAAAACGTTTCATCTTATCAGACATCTCATAACCCACTCTACAGAAAAAAGTTTTCATCTTATCAGACATCTCATAACCCACTCTACAGAAAAACGTTTTCATCTTATCAGACATCTCATAACCCACTCTACAGAAAAACGTTTCATCTTATCAGACATCTCATAACCCACTCTACAGAAAAACGTTTTCATCTTATCAGACATCTCATAACCCACTCTACAGAAAAACGTTTTCATCTTATCAGACATCTCATAACGCACTCTACAGAAAAACGTTTTCATCTTATCAGACATCTCATAACCCACTCAACAGAAAAAACGTTTTCATCTTATCAGACATCTCATTACCCACTCTACAGAAAAACGTTTTTATCTTATCAGACATCTCATAACCCACTCTAAAGAAAAGCGTTTTTATCTTATCAGACATCTCATAACCCACTCTAAAGAAAAGCGTTAACAACGTGATCTTCATTGACATTTATCAATGCCACAGATAAACAGCAACCATATTTATCTAATATCCTATTGCACTATATTTTAGCCAAATGTTAACAAAATGTTAACAGAATGATTCTCATTTTATTTGTAAAAGTAACATGCATAATTATATACCTTCTTCTCTCTTCCAGGTATGGGTCAGGGAAAGGATTTATAGGAATTAAAAGAGGAAGTGGATCGATAGCTGCCATCTGGTCTACGGAGCTGTCAAACATAAATAAGTTTGTTATTATTTTGAACGAAAACGTGTTTTATACGTTTATCATTTATTATATTGAAATATATTTGTTCATTGTTCATAGTAAGAACAGTGGATTAATATTACCAAGAATGTGAGGAGATAATGATAGTGATTGTAGGCCATGAGAAGGAAACAGATGAGCCAACGAGTGATGACAACTCGGAAAAAAAAAAACAATCTCTAAAAGAATCTGATAGAGGGAAACAGAGAAAAGACACTAGACTGTTCAATAGAGTTATGTCATGTTAAATTATGGTCATCACCACAGAAATACGAACACATCCATTAGTGTTCCGATCTTCTCAAAATGTCCACCAGCACACATAAATTATTTGTGCCAGTTCGGTGTTGGTTGACAAATCATCTCATTGACCCAGAATATCGCTCTGTTTTGGCAACACCGGTTCTCAGTCCCAGCTCACGCAGTCTAGATAGCCATGTGTTTGTACTTCTGTCATTGTTCGATCTGTCTCTCGTAGATTGATCATGATATTTGCCATTTCCATTGGTTGTTCAGAAGCTAATATTGCCTAACCGACCAGACTGTGTTTTCATTGCCTATACACCAGCATGGCTCGGAACAAACAGTTGGACAGATGTTGATACTCCAAATCAATAGAGCCAGGTAAGAAGTCAAATGCGGAACTGATAAACGACTTTAGAGACAGAAAGTTGTGGAGAAGCGTGATCACGAATGCCAGCACTCAAGGTACGATGATGATGAGTTGACGATTTATACGATGAGCGGAAAGAAAAAAACAAGTACGGTGAAAATTAATGATTGCCTGACAACATGGGGAAAGATTAGTTCAACAATGACGTGCTCATGTGGACAGAACAAACCAACAGCTAGAGACCATGTTCTTCCTGGCTGCTAGTCTCATTGTGAGAACAAAGGGAAGATGTTTTCTCCCAACAGATTGGCAGTCTTGTTACATAACAGATTATTTGACAGTCCACCTATTTTATGACAGAAATCAATGATGTTGCATGAGAGAAATTGATGTGGTCATATGAAATAAATTGAGGACATTGTATGAAAGAAATGTGTGAGGTCATTCATGCAAATGTATGAGATTGTGTAAGAGAAATTGGTGTGGTTTGTATTGTTGGTTCATTCCTTGACATAAATAGATATGATTGTATGAGAGAAAGTTATGAGGTAAAGAAATGTAAGAGTTATGTGAGAGAAGTTGGTGAGATTGTATGAGAAAAACTGAAGCTTTGTGAGAAGAATTGATGATTTTAATTTGAAAGAATATTTTTTTTAACAAAAATCTAAATCTGTCATCGGGTAAAGACTTCACCAAACATGCGGAGTTGATTCTCCTGCTTCAACAAATACACCGACCCGATACCCCACCCTAACCCTTTTTTTCACCTTACACAGTAGATCCTAGAGAACAGGATAAAAGATGTTAAAGATCGGATAACTGTAATTGTTTGATATGAAAATAGGTGATAAATAGAACGAATAAATAATCAACAACGTTGTCTCTTCTTCTTCTATCCTTCCTCCTATTTCGTTGGAGTCGAGGGGAGATGCAATTTGCGATTCTTTGCTCTTTTGCTGGCCTCTTCTGGTGTTATCCCTCCAAGTGACTCTATTATTCCCTTTTTGCATCACTTTCTCGGGCTTCCTCTTACTCTAGCGTTTTCGTAGCGTTTGCTTATTGTTCTTTGAGTCATTGTTAGTTCTTTTTGTCTTGCTATGTGATCGAACTATTTTATCTGTTGTTTCTTTATGTATTCGATGGCTGGTTCAATTTCGAGTTTCTTCCTCATGTCAGTGTTTCTTACTCTGTCCCTTAAGCTGTTTCCTGTCGTTCGCGATTGTTTCTCCATTATTTTGGCTCTGAGCACTGTTGTATAAATAGTCAATATAGCATCAACAATCAACATTGAGCAGAATGTGATAGTCTTAGAGCTGATCAGCACGTTAACTCACAGCGTATAGTTGTTAAGGAAGTCAGCAATTCCAAAAGTCCTCCCAATAATCTTGCCATGCCCAAAACCTTCACGTAACGTGCATCTAGATTGCTCTAGAGCCATCGGAGCATGGACTCTGTGTACAATGAAGGTTATCGTTGAAACATTTGAATAACAATACAGACCCTAGTCTTGTATATAAAACCATTATCAATGTAGACATACGCGGACAGTTTCCATTAGCACCTACACTTTATTGATTAAAATAGGAGGATCTCAGGCCTTGGAACAGGTTCCACAGCAGCGACAAGAGTTCTTAGAGGAGGATCTCAGGCTTTGGAACATGTTCCACAGCAGCGACAAGAGTTCTTAGAGGAGGATCTCAGGCTTTGGAACAGGTTCCACGGCATCGATGAGAGTTCTTAGAGCATGTTCAGAATATAATAGTTTTTTTATGTCAATGATGGGGAGACTGGTTGGTCTCTAGGCAAGACTCCGGCCTCGAGACAGGGAGGTCGTGGGTTCAAATCCCGGCTACACCGGTTAGGATTTTAATTTATGATTTCTCTCTGCGGCAATCACCCCTGGTCTCAGCAGCGAGGCCCGGCTTGAAACGTCAATTACACATCGACGGAAAAAAATATGAGTACCTCCAAAGTCGGAGTTATCTACCTGTACGATGAAGTGGATGATCAACGAATCATTTCAAGGGAATGGGTATTTTTATAACACTCTGAAATGAAAAAAAAAATAAATAATCAACAGTAGTTCAAATAAGGAAGAACAATAGAGACATCCCAGGGGAGGATCGAATAATAATTTCAACAATAATATAAATATTGCCGGCTTTCACCTGTGTGTCCTATAAGAAGACTAATATCATTCTAATAATGATAGAAATCGCGATTATAGCTATGCAGGAGACAGTATAGGGCATTGACCCGAACACTCAATGTTCTCACGATGCTGTAAGTGGAAAACATAAAAAAGTGAGGAAAATAAACAAAACAGTGTTGCTTTCTCCATGTGTATCATGGAGCGGCGGAAGTAGATACATTTTTCTATTTTGGGTCAGGTTACAGCTAAACAGAAGTGACCGATTTCTGACATTCTTCCTGAAAATAACAGAACAATCAATACCTAAATAGAAAGAGTCCATTGGACACACCAAATTGCAAGCACTGCAGCCATCACGAGCAGACACAGCGCCCCCACCGTTCCACACACACCATAACTGACATACTATGCCAGTGTCTTCCAACACATTCAACCATTGGCAACACAAAATTCTTACCAGCAGAACAGCTGAACAAGGACTTTTTAGGACAAGCATGGGTGAAGAGCAAACAAGTCACGTCAGAGAAGCATGGGTTAAGAGCAAACAAGTAACGTCAGAGAAGCATGGGTTAAGAGCAAACAAGTCACGTCAGATAAACATGGGTGAAGAGCAACAAGTCACGTCAGCGAAGCATGAGTGAAGAGCAAACAAGTCACGTCAGAGAAACATGGGTGAAGAGCAACAAGTCACGTCAGAGAAACATGGGTGAATAGCAAACAAGTCACGCCAGAGAAGCATGGGTGAATAGCAAACAAGTCACGTCAGAGAAGCATGGGTTAAAAGCAAACAAGTCACGTCAGAGAAGCATTGATGAAGAGCAAACAAGTCACGTCAGAGAAGCATGTGTTAAAAGCAAACAAGTCACGTCAGAGAAACATGGGTGAAGAGCAACAAGTCACGTCAGAGAAGCATGGGCTATGAGCAAACAAGTCACGCCAGAGAAGCATGGGCTAAGAGCAAACAAGTTACGCCAGAGAAGCATGGGCTAAGAGCAAACAAGTTACGCCAGAGAAGCATGGGCTAAGAGCAAACAAGTTACGCCAGAGAAGCATGGGCTAAGATCAAACAAGTCACGTCAGAGAAGCATGGGCTAAGAACAAACAAATTACGCCAGAGAAGCATGGGCTAAGAGCAAACAAGTTACGTCAGAGAAGCATGGGCTAAGAGCAAACAAGTCACGTCAGAGAAGCATGGTTATGAGCAAACAAGTCACGTCAGAAAAGCATGGGTTAAGAGCAAACAAGTTACGTCAGAGAAGCATGGGCTAAGAGCAAACAAGTTACGTCAGAGAAGCATGGGCTAAGAGCAAACAAGTTACGTCAGAGAAGCATGGGCTAAGAGCAAACAAGTTACGTCAGAGAAGCATGGGCTAGGAGCAAACAAGTTACGTCAGAGAAGCATGGGCTAAGAGCAAACATGTTACGTCAGAGAAGCATGGGTTATGAGCAAACAAGTCACGTCAGAGAAGCATGGGCTAAGAGCAAACAAGTCACGTCAGAGAAGCATGGGTTAAGAGCAAACAAGTTACGTCAGAGAAGCATGGGCTAAGAGCAAACAAGTTACGTCAGAGAAGCATGGGCTAAGAGCAAACAAGTCACGTCAGAGAAGCATGGGCTAAAAGCAAACAATTTACGTCAGAGAAGCATGGGCTAAGAGCAAACAAGTTACGCCAGAGAAGCATGGGCTATGAGCAAACAAGTCACGTCAGAGAAGCATGGGCTAAGAGCAAACAAGTTACGCCAGAGAAGCATGGGCTAAGAGCTAACAATTTACGTCAGAGAAGCGTGGGCTAAGAGCAAACAAGTTACGCCAGAGAAGCATGGGCTAAAAGCAAACATTTTACGTCAGAGAAGCATGGGTTAAGAGCAAACAAGTCACGTCATAGAAGCATGGGCTAAGAGCAAACAAGTCACGCCAGAGAAGCACGGGTTAAGAGCAAACAAGTTACGCCAGAGAAGCATGGGTTATGAGCAAACAAGTTACGCCAGAGAAGCATGGGCTAAGAGCAAACAAGTTACGCCAGAGAAGCATGGGCTAAGAGCAAACAAGTCACGTCAGAGAAGCATGGGCTAAGAGCAAACAAGTTACGCCAGAAAAGCATGGGCTAAGAGCAAACAAGTTACGTCAGAGAAGCATGGGCTAAGAGCAAAAAAGTCACGTCAGAGAAGCATGGTTATGAGCAAACAAGTCACGCCAGAAAAGCATGGGTTAAGAGCAAACAAGTTACGTCAGAGAAGCATGGGCTAAGAGCAAACAAGTTACGTCAGAGAAGCATGGGCTAAGAGCAAACAAGTTACGCCAGAGAAGCATGGGCTAAGAGCAAACAAGTCACGTCAGAGAAGCATGGGCTAAGAGCTAACAATTTACGTCAGAGAAGCGTGGGCTAAGAGCAAACAAGTTACGCCAGAGAAGCATGGGCTAAGAGCAAACATTTTACGTCAGAGAAGCATGGGTTAAGAGCAAACAAGTCACGTCATAGAAGCCTGGGCTAAGAGCAAACAAGTCACGTCAGAGAAGCATGGGCTAAGAGCAAACAAGTTACGCCAGAGAAGCATGGGCTAAGAGCAAACAAGTTACGTCAGAGAAACATGGGCTAAGAGCAAACACGTCACGTCAGAGAAGCATGGGCTAAGAGCAAACAATTTACGTCAGAGAAGCGTGGGCTAAGAGCAAACAAGTCACGTCAGAGAAGCATGGGCTAAGAGCAAACAAGTCACGTCAGAGAAGCATGGGCTAAGAGCTAACAATTTACGTCAGAGAAGCGTGGGCTAAGAGCAAACAAGTTACGCCAGAGAAGCGTGGGCTAAGAGCAAACAAGTTACGCCAGAGAAGCATGGGCTAAGATCAAACAAGTTACGTCAGAGAAGCATGGGTTAAGAGCAAACAAGTCACGCCAGAGAAGCATGGGTTATGAGCAAACAAGTCACGTCAGAGAAGCATGGGCTAAGAGCAAACAAGTTACGCCAGAGAAGCATGGGCTAAGAGCAAACAAGTTACGCCAGAGAAGCATGGGTTAAGAGCAAACAAGTCACGTCAGATAAGCATGGATTGAGAGAAAAAAACCAACGTCCTTCCTGGATCAGATTATTAACCCGTGCCGCTGCAGGATGTCTCTTATACGGTCTTTCAATCGGCATCTTAGTCTTCCTCGTGCCCTGAAGCCAGGGACTGTTGTATACGCCTAGTTGTATCTGACTTGTTTAGATAATAAGATGACTGAACCATTTCCTCGTTTGTTTGGAATTCGTTACACCCTATACCAAGTATTTTCCTTAGACATTTATTTTCGAATGCGTTCAACTTTGTTTCTATCTCTCTTGTTTTCCAGCTATCACATGCCTACGTAAGGGTTGATAGTACATTTTATTTGAATAGTCTAAGTTTTGTGTTTGTTCTGATGAGTTTTGATTTCTACAAATTTTCAAGACTTCTGAAATACATTGCTGCTTTAGCTGTTCTGATTCTAATTTCTTTGCTTGTATCCCCTTCTCGGTCAATGTGACTTCCAAGATAGATAAAGTGATTGTTCTCTTCCACTGGTTTGTTTTCCATGTATATTCTGTCATCTGCTGGAATTAAGCTTTTCGTGACCTTAGTCTTTTCATGATTGATCTCAAGCCCAATTTTGCTGGCTATTGGTGATAGTTCATTTGTGTTTTCCTGCATCGTTTTTTATGTGACTGCTGATGAGAACTATGTCATCAGCAAAGTCTGGGTCCTCCAAATGGTCTCCTTGTATCCATTCGATGCCTTTGTTACCAGTGCAGCATTTCTTATGAAGTCCATAACAACTCCAAATAACAAGGGCGATAAAATACATCCTTGTTAAACCCCAAGTCCTTTATTTGCTAAACTTGAAATTTTGAAGAATTTAATGTCAACAGCTTCAAACTCGTGTATGTTTAATTTGTATATCCTAATTAAACTTAACAAAATATAAATTAAATTTAAAAATTTCCAAAATATAAATCAAATAAAATAGAAAATGATACAAAATATAAAGCATATAAAATAGAAAATGTTAAACCACACAAACAACAAAATATATAAAAAATACTTTAACTGGGATAATAAAAAAACATTGGTTATCTATATGGCCTTTGGCGTCTTGATAGACGGTTGGAGCAAGCAATCATGACAAGTCAGTAGTTTGGTAAATTATTAGTGTCTTATACTGGATACTGTTTTGCTGAACAGCCTCCCTCGGAGCTGAATCTGCCAATATTGGGAAGACAGATCCGTCCACAGAATGAACAGGATGTGCTCGTGGCGACGTACTTGGGTTAATGGGAATATAATCATATTTGGACTTAATTAAGTAAAGCAAAGAGCCACCGTCACACCAAGTGGCGTATAGGGAATATGGTGTTAGTGACCATAAATTTTACAGACCTTCAGCACATGATTTTTGGGGTAATGTGGTCGGTATTACGCCTGTACCGCTTTACTTTCCCAGAAAAAATCCGGTGCCCATTTAAGGCTGGGTGAACCCGGAAGCCGTCGGTAGGGATCGAACCCTACCCCTTGTCCTTTGTAGTCCAGTTCACTAACCACTGAGCTATCGCGGCTCATATTTGGACTTAATACTTTCTAATTATCAGGAGCCTGGGTTTGGAGGGAATATTTAAGACCAAGCAAAAACTTTATCGGACAGTGATAACAAAGCGATTATGCGCATATTATTTGCTGCTTGAGTTTTTCGATGTCTTTTTGTTGTTTGAGAAATGCCAAAAGTTGAAATACCATTACGCTGACGTTCTGACATGTGCTTCCATTTTCCTCTTCGGTCTTCCGCCTTTAGAAAAGAAAACAAATCCCCCTTGCACTTACAATATGGAATTTGTTCATGTCTTCTGCGATTAACACGGAGTTTTGTTGTCATTCTCTACTGGCGGTCTTGCTTTCCTTGATCAGAATGACGTGGCATCTAATTATAAATTACCGAATGTCAAGTCAAATATGTGTCCAAGACGCGTTCCTAAATAATAGTTAAGTTATCATCATCATCATGTGCCATACCTGCTGGCGTAGGCGATCATGTCCCTCCACAATCTTCTATCTGCTGTGCATCGTATCAGTTCTGTTGTTGACTGTTTTCCATGCCATGACACCAAGCTATCCAGTATTTTCTCTCTTTGTCGTCCGCGATCTCTTTTTCCTTTTATTTTTCCAGTTGTTACCAAGTATTCCAACTTTCCTCTTCTCATGATGTGCCCGAAAAATGTTGATTGTTTCTTTCTGATAATCATGTCAAGTTATGCATACCGATAAAGGAGTTCCTTTTGTAGAATATGAAAATATTGTTAAAGATGTATGATAGTATCTGAGGATACAACTTTCGAATGGGCGCGAATGTTCGTCCGAGGGTAACATTTTAATGTACCAGGTAATTGACTTATCTTTATTGCTGCTGCTCGATGTATTAATCTATTGTAATCTTTCTCAAACGGAAAGAAGATTAGTTATGTGTTGTAGCAATTTATTTTTATGTTCATTTACCAAAACTTTTTTCGAACTCATTGATTTCTTTGTTCTTCTTCTTTCCAACTCCCTGTAGAGCATAGGTCTTCAACAAACTCTTCCTTAGCCGTTCTGTTTCTTGCTATTCTTTTAAGACCATTCCTTGTCTTCCCTATATTCTTCATCTGTCTTCACCTGTCTTCTTCAATAATATTTTGCTCATCCTCTATGTCTTTTCCCATGTTGATTCCAAAAAAAGGTCTGTCATTGGCTTCCGCAGTTTGTCCTATCTAGCGCCATCGGCCGGTTATGGTTCCCATACCGGTTAGTGCCGGTTATGGTCCCCACACCGCGATGGCAGGCAGAGAATCTCATGTATAGAGACAAAGCTGCGATCTTCGGCTAGTACAGTCACTGCCAAGAAGGAAAGGAATGGCAAACTACCTTCTTATATTGCCTGGACTAATCATGACAAATCACAACTTAATATCTACATGATTAGAGGCCACAGAGATGGGATTTCTCAGAAGAATGTTAAAAGTTCCCTGGGCAACTAAAAAGACCAATGAGGAAGTTCTCAAAGAGGCCAACACAAAAAGGGAGCTCTTAAAAAACATCAGAAAGAAACAATCAGCATTTTTTGGGCACATCATGAGAAGAGGAAAGTTGGAATACTTGGTTACAACTTGCAAAATAAAAGGAAAGAGAGATCGCGGACGACAAAGAAAGAAAATACTGGATAGCTTGGTGTCATGGCATGGAAAACAGTCAACAACAGAACTGACACGATGAACTGTGGATAGTAGATTGTGGAAGGACATGATCGCCTACGCCAACCGTCATGGTACATGATGATGATTTGACTGGTAATTTTCCATAATTATACGTTAGTAATTCTGTCTTCACATTTTCATCCTTTATTCTGCGCGAGTATCCATTACTAGAGGTCTGTATCTTCGTGCTTGTCATTTTTGTTGTTCCACATGTTTCATAACCATATACAGTAAAGTCTCGATTATGCGGTACTCAATAATCCGGAATTCTCAATTTAACGGACTTTTTTTTTTTTTTAATTATTATAGGGAGAAAGCTTGAATCATGTTTTGTTCAGTTAAATTAAATGCCTTTATCCGGAAATCGAAAACGCTACAACACGGTTTGTGCGCTGCGCTTACTTCTACAGGCTCTATCATTACACAATATTGCGTTTACAATAGTGTATTTACAGTAATATACTTCAAATAGGAGCGAACATATTTTATTCAATCCAGACATTGTGTCTCCAAATATTCCAAGTAAAAGCGACAGACAGTCTATATCTTCACTTTTTCCCCCGACTAAATGTTTTTGTCGGGAAATCTTAGTCGTGCCAAAAACACTTATCTACATGATTTTACAAATTTGCTTAATTTTCTCATAGCCTGCTTTAGATCTAAAGTTGGTCATGAATTTGTCAAAAATATGGCGTTTGACAGTCTGACCGAACATTAGAAGCAGACGTATTGTTTGTGAAAATTGAAGAGCCCATAACTTTGATGATTATAAATCAAAGGTTGAGCAGCCGGCGTGCAGTGACATAGAGATGGTGAGAAGAAAGGGGGAGGGGTTCAAAAATTACCGACTGGAAATTCAAAAAGAGTAAGATACAGAGTTTGACGTTAGTTTGTCTCAGACATTTGTGCAAGCTGAAATTCGTTCCATCAGTATAAATTATACATGATATGCTATAAACGCATGTGTGCATACTTTTTAACGGAATACATTTTTGTGTTAAATAATGGCCTCTGCGAGTGCAAACCACACCTCAATTTCCCGCAAAGGTAAACGCAAGCGAACTGTATTGACACTGAACCAGAAGATTGAAATCGCTAGTAGACTTGAAAAAGGCGTTAATCGCAACGTTTTGATGACTGAATTTGGCATAGCCTCTTCAACATTATATGACATACGAAATCAAAAAGATGAGTTGTTTAAGTTTGCGTCGGAGTCTGAAAGCAGCAACAATATACACCAGAGACGAAGTATGAAACGGCCAAAATTTGAAAAACTCGACGACGTCCTTTATGTGTGGTTTTTAGAAAGAAGAAGAAAAGGAATGCCAATATCAGGACCCATGTTGATAGAGAAAGCTAGTGAATGTCACACGAATTTAAATATTTCTGAGCATTGCAATTTTTCAATCATGTTTTTTCATAAATTTTGAGTTTGGTTTTCTTACTCTCGATTATCCAGAAAAATTCAATTATCCAGAATGGGTTCTTCCCCGAGCATTCCGGATAATCGAGACTTTACTGTATTATGATTGACCTAACACTGGAGTTTACAATTTCTATTTTTATATTGAGCTCATTAATATTGACGTTTTAAATGTGTACGCTGAAGAAGAAGAAGATTTACCGAAGTCTCATCATCTGCAAAAAAGGTAGTTCTTCTGTCACTTTTTGTTAAATCTGTTTCATCAACTGGGTTTTAATGATTTTTTGTGTAGTTACTTTAACTTCAGCGTTTGTTTTTGAGATGAGAGCACTTCTGTCACTTTTTGTTAAATCTGTTTCATCAACTGGGTTAATGATTTGTTGCGACTACTTTAACTTCAGCGTTTGTTACTGAGATGAGAGCACTTCTGTCACTTTATGTTTAGAAAAAATATCCGATGTCAAGTCCTCTCAGATAACGGTGGAAAACTGAATGTCCCGAGTGCACTCTGCGCACTGTAAAGAAACCTTGGCAGTTGAGAGTGGAAAAGTGTAAGCCAAAAAGATTGCTGCCCGGAAAATGGGCATGGAGGATGGGGAAAAACATCTCAAACGTTAAACATATCGATGATGAAAGTAGCACTTCTTTGTCTCCTTCGTGGTCTTCGGAGATAAGCTGTTGCTATTCGTTATACATTTAGGCTAGTGTAGATCACGAACAAGACGGTGCGTATGAGATCATCATCGCTTCCCCATAACTTATCATGCAGGATTATTTCTCTGGGCCATATTGATTTCTTATTGATATTGAGAGTGTTGTAGGTTTTACTCTGGGGTCTGTCCGCATGCTCCGCAGTCGCATGTTGCAATGTCACTTAGCTCTATCTTGTGTCTCGAATGTTGCAAAGTCACTTAGCACTATCTTGTGTAAGTGTGCTCTGAGACCACAATGACCTGTACTGCTTCTGAATATCTTTGTCTGCTCATTTCAGCTGAAGCTGTTGTGTTCCGACTCATATTTTCCATATATCACTCTCCATTCTGTTTTTCTGGTTGTTTCAGTATTGTCTTTATTTCTTTGAGGCTCTGTGGTTGGCTGAACTGATGAAAGCTTCCACCTGCTTTTGCGAGTTCATCTGCTTTTACGTTTTCAGGGATGCCACAGTGTGCTGGTATCCACTATATGACACCTTTCTGACAGCGAACATATGCTATTTCTTCGTTACTGAATGCGTCTGCGTTTTTTTTTTTTTTTTTTGGCTGAACATCGCTTGTATGACTGACCTTGCATCACTGAGGATGACAATATTTTAACTTGGGACCTCTTGTATCTGGGGTATTTTACCTGTAGCATGTTAAGTAACGGGACTCTCATGTTAAGTAACGGGACTCTCATGTTAAGTAACGGGACTCTCATGTTAAGTAACGTGACTTTCATGTTAATTAATGGGACTCTCATGTTAAGTAACGGGACTCTCATGTTAAGTAACGGGACTCTCATGTTAAGTAACGGGACTCTCATGTTAAGTAACGGGACTCTCATGTTAAGTAACGGGACTTTCATGTTAAGTAACGGGACTCTCATGTTAAGTAACGGGGCTCTCATATCTGTCTCGGGGTTGCTCATTTTTTTATACTATTCCTGAAACATTCTAGAATTACTTTCCTTTTGTTTTCACAATTAGACCATGGCACGGGTGTGCGGGCTTCACGCATAATTTTGTTTGGCTCTAAGATATGTGGGTGTTGTCTGAAGATTTCCCTTGCAAGATGATTTGGGCTCTTCCTTGTGTGTCTTATTTTTAATTTGTCTTGTAATTTTTAGAGTATCTCTAAAGTCGAGGGATATCTGCCTGCACGGAGAGGACAAACGAGAACGCGGCTGTCGTATGAAAAGCGAGAAAGGGAGGTAAGGTGGGGAGAAAACCTATATTCCCGCAAAATTCAGTCCCTGGGAACTCGCGGTATAAAAAGCTACCGTAAACAAAACAAACAAACACATTGTATGAAAGTGAAATAACAAGAGTAATCAGTGTAAACTGAATTGTAAATGCCTCACAAATAAAGGACAAAAATGAAGCATGTGGCTGAAATAAAACAAGAATAAAGATAGGAGAAACTTTTAAGAAAAAAATGTGCTTTGTGATAATAGTTAATACTGAACTGTTCAGAAGACTAAATACATCTTGGCATAAATTAAAGTACTCCGAAAACAAAAATAATAATAAATATTGTTAATGATTCTAACGGCCTAAAAAGAATACGCAAGGCAGTGTGGTAGAAATGGTATATGCAGAACAGTGCAAAGATGACCCAAAGTTGATTGCTGAGATTTTAGAACAAGCTGCCTTCATAATTTCCAAAAACAAGATCAACAAGAGGCACGGGTAAAGAGGAAACAAGTCTCATCAGGAAAGCATGGGTAAAGAGCAAACAAATCCCACAAGAAAATAACTGAACAGGAATGACTCTATTACAGTGCCAAGCAAAGTACTTGGTAGGGTGATCATGTAATTACTCTCCACAGGAGCAGACTGTAAAGCTTTGGTAAAAGCAAGCGAGCTCATAAAGGCACACATTTTATTCAGATTTTGCCATCAATTCCAGAACTTAACAGATCAGTACTCAGAATAGCAGAAAGAGGTGTGCATACATTGTGTACGCTTTAAAAAAAGGCTTTTAGTGGGATTCAACATGAAAAAGAGCTCTTGTGGATTGTACAAAGTCTATGAAATAGTAGACTCGAGGAATTCGGAAGAGAAAAAAACCAAAGACAACAGTGATGGTAAAGATCTGAACTTGTGTGCCAAACTTGGGACATTACAAAGGTTGAGCATGGACCTAGCTAGCCAGAGGGATTTAATTTCCTCCCTTACACCACCGTATTATTGCGACCTAGCTAGCCAAAGGGATTTAATTCCCTGCCATACACCACCGTATTCTTGCGAACTAGCTAGCCAGAGGGATTTAATTCCCTGCCATACACCACCGTATTCTTGCGAACTAGCTAGCCAGAGGGATTTAATTCCCTGCCATACACCACCGTATTCTTGCGAACTAGCTAGCCAGAGGGATTTAATTCCCTGCCATACACCACCGTATTCTTGCGACCTAGCTAGCCAGAGGGATTTAATTTCCTGCCATACACCACCGTATTATTGCGACCTAGCTAGCCAGAGGGATTTAATTCCCTGCCATACACCACTGTATTATTGCGACCTAGCTAGTCAGAGGGATTTAATTTCCTGCCATACACCACCGTATTCTTGCGAGCTTGAATATTCATTTACTCATGGTATATAATATTCTTGGTCTCTTTTAATTTGATCTTGCATTATATGACATTGATTTTAAATGATCTAATATTGATTATACATAACATAATATTGATTTTACATTATCTAATATTGATTTAACATTACCTATTAAATACTTTGCTCTATCTATTAAAGTTTTCATCATAAATAATATTCTCTGTAGTAGGTGTCCTATGTCTCAAGTAATGGTCACGCTAGAAGTGCCAAATAATAAACAATTATTGTTATTTATATAAAGTGATGAGTAAATCTAATTTGTGACATCCTCAAAACTGATTAGTAGAAACGTTGAAAGAAATACTTAATTGGTAGCCTGTTCGTATAAGATATTTCTTACCCTTTTTTGACGTAAGCCGATTTTCTAATGTCAACCATGTTGATGCTCGGTGGCTATGTGCCTCAGGGAAAAGCCACTATGTAAAATAAGAAATAAATAATATTATAAAGTAGATAATTTTGTTAAACAATATACGGATATCTTCGGGGAGTCTCTTTAGCTGTGTAAATTTGTTTGCTATGAGCTCTCCTTCATAACCGGAAATTTAGATAGCACCAAAGAGTGTGGTAGCAGTCAACGATCTTACGTCAATAATACATTAACATTGCTTCATTCCTTGCTGGGAAATCTCCAATTTATTTATTCCTTGCTGAACAATGTCCAGCTGATCAATTCCTTGCTGGATATTCTCCCATTGGTCCATTCTTTGCTGACAAATTTCCAGTTGGTCCATTCCATGCTGGACAATCTCCCACTTGTTCATTCCATTGAAATTGATCCAGCCTATGTAAAATAGGTAGCTCTCCTCACATTTCGGAATATAATTCCTGTGGTGAAGTAAAACATTTGGTAATGCCTGTGATAATGAGTGTAATAACGCGAAGAGTATTGTCTGTAGTAATGCACTTGGTAAATCATGTTGTAATGCTCTGATACTGACTGGTAATTCATACGTTAGACTGAGGTAAAGCCTCTTATAAAGCGTGTGGTAAAGCCTGTGATGTAAGTGATAAACCCTGGGGGTAATGTAAGTGGTAATATCTATAACGTGGTAAAGCTCGTGTAATGACTTTGGTAATTCCAATAGTAGTAACTATAGTAAAGCTTGTGTAATGACTTTGGTAATTCCAATAGTAGTAACTATAGTAAAGCTTGTGTATGTGTCTGTGGTAAGGCCTTCAGTAATGTGTGTGTATGTATGCATATGATAAGGTAAGCCCCCACTCACCACCGAATGCTGTAATGTATGTGGTGGTGTCTGTTGTGGTGTATATGATAGTGGCAGTGCAAGTACCGTACTGAGTCCATCCACATCCTAATGTGATGACCTTTGTGGTTATTCGCTGTACTGTGGTATCCAATTCTGAGTTTGTCTTTACTAAGGTAGGAAAATCTGCACTGATCGAGATGCCAAAGGCACACCCTTTGCTCTAGACCGAGTTACCTTCTAGGTCAAGTAGTCGACTACGGCGACATAAAGAACACAACCGATTATATACCCAAACACATATTTTGTTGTATCCAATGCGGCATAAATCGGGAACAAAAATTGCGAAGAGATGAAACCCTATCACACTATCCCCTCCACTTTCAAAGCCTTTGCCAGTGCTACGGAGCTCGTATATCTCAGCTGAAACCATCTTCAGTGCTTTTGTTAGTGGTGGTGGCGTGGCTGTAATCTGGGGGAGGTGCCTGGTGTGGTGATATGATAACTATGGAGTTGTTCGCTGTGCAACTGATGATGATCTGTCGACAAAATTAAATTAACCTTTTACACACACACCACAGAGAGAGAGTGAGTGAGAGAGAGAGAGAGAGGTATAACCGATGATGGCCCATATGGTAATTTCCCCATGACAGTTGAACGTATCTTCTTGTAGACGTATCCATCGTCGTGTACTTGTGGACAGAGCTCCATATTGTTGAAATCACCTCCCATTCAAAGGTAAACTGTGAGTATGTGCGGAAGTTGATGGTTGCTATCATCATCATGTTACCAATGTTCACATTTGAAAGCGAACGGTGTCCAAAGCCATACGTCAAATATGCCTACAGACCACGGTTAATGATAATAACATTATTATTGTGCGTGAAGTCTTCGTGCTCATCTCCTTGACATCGAGACTTCGATAACGGCATGAACTGATGGAGGGTTCGTGATTCTGGACATTCACGACATTGACTAAGCTGGTGCGCTGGCTTTGAAGGCAGCGGTTATGTGAATAAGGAAGCAATAACGGGGTATTCGTTCACACGCCTACTGGATAATGCAACCAAAACCGATGACTCTATCAGACATAACTGCAGGTATTTTTTTTTTAACGTTCGCCATCATTCACGTTTTATGAAGTCCCTACAGATTAGGAACTAAATTGTATTTAATCCTTTTTTTTCCTGGCAGCCGTGTACACTGGGGGTCTTTCGCCGCACATGCAGATAATTGCGACTTAGGAGGTACACATATTTTTTCCGTCGATGAGTAACTGACTTTTCAAGCCCGGCCTCGCTGTTGCTGAGACCAGGGGTAGTTGCCACAGAGAGAAATCACAAATAAAAATCCAAACTAGTGCACCAGGGATTTGAACTCACAACCACTCTGTCTCGAGACCGGTGACTTTCATTGAGACCAACCAGTCTCCTGCAGAAATTTAAAACAAAACGCAAAGCAAGTGAAGAAAATAAATTCCACAACAAGATGTTTGTGCAGCTATTGTCTCCGTTTTTAAAAAGTGTTACAATTCATTTTACAACAAACAAATTCATTTATGTGATTTGCTCATGATGAATGATGATACACGTTGTGATTAAAAATTAAGTAATGCATTCACACCACACGACAAAGGGTTTAAAACCAGGAGCAGGAGAAATACAGTTTATCCCCTGACGTCTGTGTCGGCGGCTTCAGAGATAAATTTCTTTATACCTGGAGTCTATTGTCTGCCGCCACTGTATGTTGCACAACGAGGCGACAATAGCCTCGAGCGCCCCGACGTCTGTGTTCTGGGATCTCGTCGCTGTATTGATATTTGGCTTTGATGTCGGGTGTTTATCCCTTGTCGCAACCTGGAAGTACCACCTTTTTTTTCCCAGTCAGGCTGAGTCAGCTTGTTATTATTTATCTCTTTCGTTCGCATAAGTTCATTCACAACAGTAAACTTTTGCAATTTAAGATATACATTGTTCTTTGGTTAAAAATGTGTAGAAAAAGATGGGAATTAAAATTCTTACATTCGTACATAGCCTCATTCCTGCAAGTCCATATTATATGTCTGTATTCTGATAGTAGTATAAGTAATTTTGTATAGAGATCTTGTGTTGTTGTTTTTGGCAGTGTGTTAAGCATAATAGATCTGTATGTGTAGACTTTTTGTGTTGTGTGTAATTTTAGTATCTGTTGCAGTGCCCTTCTCGCCGGTATGATTGTACTGCATCTATAGAATAGGTGCTCTTCTGTTTCTTGAATTTTTTTGTCTCCAGAGGGGGCATCGAGGTGTCCGTCTTAATCTGTGGGTTGGTCTCTCTGTGGTGGGTGTCATGCTATATATAAGTCTGTATGTGACCTCCCTCGCTTTGGGGATGATGTGTGAGTTGTGGAGGTTTGAGAATGTGTTAGTGTAGTCTGTGAGAAAGTATTTTTGGCCTCTCTTGATTCTGTGATGTAATGGAGGTGTTTGTTCTCTAACTAGATGTTTGTAGATGTTGTTTGTCCCTTGGTGTAGTAAACTGTCATGTCCTTGGATGGCCTGTATACATGTTTTGTAATATGTAGGTGTGGTGCCGAAATGGTGAGGCAATGAATTGTTGAGTTTTCTGAATCTGGTTAATCTCAGCCCCATGTAGTAGTGAGCAAAGGTGTGGTTGTCTGGTTGGTTGATGATGCGACTTATATGATTTATTCTGAGAGCTTTTATTTGTGTGTGTATGTCCTGTAGTGCGATCCCTCCCTGTTTTTTGTGCTGTATCAGTGTTTTTTGTTTTATGCTGTGTATTGTGTGGCCAAATACAAAGGTTCTTATCAGTTTGTTTATCTCTTTGATTGTTGATTGCGGTGGGTCGAAGACTGTGGCTATGTAAATCAGTTTGGGGATGATGTATGTGTTTACTATGATGCTCCGGCCAAAAATTGTTGATGTTTTGTATTTGTATCTCAGTAGCCTGTCTGTTATTTTTGTGATTAGGTTCTGCCATGTTGGTTTGTGTGTTTTATTTGGGTTGCATGGATATGTTATCCCGTATAGTTTTAAGTTGGTGACCGGTGTTAGAGCTGAGGGAAAGTCCGCTTTGCTCTTCCACCTGCCTATACCCATAATAAAGGATTTCTGTATGTTTATTTGTGCCCCGCTGCCTTGCCCGAACTCTGTGAATGTGCTGAGGATGTTGTCTATTGACCTAGTGGTTGATGGAAAGAAAACAGTGTCATCAGCGTAGGCTAACAGCTTCTGTTCTCCTTTCCCTGGTATGAGTGTGCCTGCTATGGAGTTGTTTTGTCTAATGCTTTCTAGGAATGGCTCTATAGTCAGTACGTAAAGTAAGGGGGATAGAGAGCACCCTTGCCTGACTGATCTTGTTAACCTGAAAGCCTCTGTAAGAGTTTGGTTCACTAGGATCCTGCTCTCAGGTCTAGCATAAAGAATGTGAATCCACTGTCTGAAATGTTCTCCTATGTTACAATTGAGCAAAGTCTTGTGGAGGTGTGAATGGGCTACTCTGTCAAAGGCTTTTTCTTGGTCAAGAGATAAGATAGAGGATTGGCTGTCATTTTCGTGTGTGTAAGTGATAATTTCTCTTATAAAGTGTGTGTGCTGGTGAATGTTTCTGCCCTGAACACTACATTGTTGATCTGTATGAATGAGAGACGTCATGAAAGGTTTAAGTTTATTTGTCAATGTCTTAGTTAGTATCTTGTAGTCTGTGTTGAGAAGTGAAATGGGTCTGTAGTATTTTAGAAGTGTTTTATCAGTGTTGTCTTTGGGGAGCAGTGTTATGTAGGACGTGTTTAGACTTGGCGGTAACTGTTTCTTTGTGAATGAGTGTTTGTACATTTTGAGGAGAAGAGGACCTACGATAGGAAAGAAGTGTTGGTAAAATTCTACTGTGAGGCAATCAGGCCCTGGTGATTTGTTCTTTTGCATTGCATGTACTGCACTTGTTATGTCTGCTAGTGTGAGTTCTGCATCGAGCTTCCCTTTTTCTGAGTCTGTTAGTTTTTTTTGTATATTGCATGAATTTGTCTTGTATGTGAGGTTGTGTGTTACTCTCTGTGTATAAGTTCTGGTAGTAGGTTTCAAATGCCTTGGTTATATTTGGGGTATCTGTTTGTATGTTGCCGTCTGAGTCTGCTATTTTCCTTATTTGCCTGTTGCGTTGTATATTCTGTTCTATTCCCAAGTATTGTTTGTTAGGAGTTTCCTGAGTGATTGTCCTTAAACCTGTACGCAGTAATGCTCCTTGAAATCTATGATGTCTGTACTGTAGCAGTTCCTCCTCTAGTGTCAAGATGTTGGGTGTATATTTATCTATTTGTTTTGCTAGATGTATAGCCTCTTCTAACGTTTTCTCGTGCCTCTGTCTGACCTTGTTTATCTGTCGTGACAGAATTTGTGTTCGTTCCAAGTGGATGAGTTGTGTTATGTGTTTGACGTATGTTTTGTTCTGTAGTAAAGTGTTGTTGAACTTCCACACTGGGTGTGGCGACTTTCTGGACTGAGTATTTGGGGTGTTGTTAATGGTTGCAATGATTGCTTTGTGGTCTGTAAACTGGAGCGTGTCTGCAATGTGTCTATAGTCGTGCTGCCCTGTCGTGACCAATATTCCTGTGTGTGAAATCTCTAATCTGTGGATGTGTGTGTCTATATGCATCTGTCAGGCTGTGGGTGTCAATTATCGTCCGTAAGAGGTTCAGTTGATTATTGTCGTTTTTATTGATGTACCTAATCTGAGCCTTAACCTCTCCTCCAGCCACATCCATGTCTGTGAGGACGCAGTTAAAATCTCCACCTAATATTATGTTTGTCCCCATATATAAGGTCGTTAGAGTGGTATCCAGTCTTTCGTAGAACATGGGTTGATGTGTGTAGTTTGCTGGTGCATGTATGCAGACAATAGTATGTGTGTGTTTGTCGTCATTTCTCACTTGCACTATAGCCATCTTGTCGTTGCTGTCTCTGTCTTATTTTACAATGGTCCATCTGTCTGATGTTTGTAATATTGCTACTCCTGATCCTACGCTATTGTCTCCAGGATCATCATCATCCATGACATTCCTTGTCTGCTAAAAGCATCAGAGAACCCATGAGTTTGCCCGAAGTGCAGTTATGTCCAATCTTTAGTAAATCAAATCATTTGACTCCGAAAAGCGTACTTCATCTTTATTTTCTGTTTTCTGGCTGGTTGTAGATATGTCTAAGGCTGTCTTAGAGTTTATACATTCTCTCTCTCTCTCTCTCTCTCTCTCTCTCTCTCTCTCTCTCTCTCTTGTTTAGTTACAACAGCTTTATTTATTGTTTGACAATTACTAGTGAGTTAATACCCCTTTTTGCACGTCTATTACTTCCCTTTTTGTTGCCACTTATTTTATTGCCCTTCCAGGGCTTTTCCATGTTTATAATTACCTTTTCTTTTGTAATACCTTCTTTGAGCAAGAGAAAATAAAATTATACACATGGAGAAGCCCTGGAGACAGGAAGAGGAATCAAATAGATTACATAATGATAAAAAACAGATTCCGGAACAGCGTCAAGAAATCCAAAATCTACTCAGGAGCAGATATTAATTCAGATCACAATCCTGTAATGATTAAAATGAAAATCAAATTACAGAGAAACAAACAAAAAACTAATTCAGCAACACCAATAGATATAACAGCATTAAATCAGAAAGATGTAAAAGAAACTTATACTGTACAAGTAAAGAACACATATCAGAAGCTTCTAGAAGAGGGGATTAAGCAGTACAGAAGAGAAAATTCTGAGGAAAAAGTCACAACAAAATGGCAATGCATAAAAACAGCATGCAAGAGTCCTGCAACACCTTACCCAAAAAGGAAAGTAATAAAAAAAAAATGGATAACTGACACCATCTTAGAAAAAAATGGAAGAAAGAAGACAAGCGGAAAACACTGCCAGATACAAGGATATTGACAATGAAATACGGAGAATGTGCGAAAAGGCAAAAGAAGACTGGCTCAACCAAAGATGTCTAGAAGTTGAAACTATGGAAAGTAAACAAAACTTAAGAAAAATGCACACAGAAATAAAGACAATGACTAATAAAGATAAAAAAAAGCTGCAACAAGTGGATGTATTGCAAACAAATAGGGAAGAATGCTAACAGATAACAAATATATAATAGATAGATGGCAGGAATACATAACAGAATTATTTCATAACGAAAGGGACAAAAAGCCATTCATAAAATGTACATATAACTATAAAATCCTGAAATCAGAAGCACAAAAAGCTGTAAAAACAAGGAAAAAGGTAAATGTAGCAGGACCTGACAATATACAAATAGAAATGATACAGGCTCTAGAGGATTTTGACATTGAAGTGATCACAGACATATGCAATGACATATACCATACAGGATACATACCAAACGAACTAAAAACATCAACTTTCATTGCATTTCCTAAAAAGAATGGTGCAGTTGAATGCAGTGATTTTAGAACAATAAGCCTAATGAGCCAGGTAACAAACATTTTACTAAAAGTTATAAAGGGAAAGATTCAGAATAAAATCAATACTGAATTAGATGAGCAACAATTTGGATTCAGGAAAAACAGTGGCACAAAAGAAGCCATATTTAGCATGAGAACATTGATTCAAAAGTACATCTAAAAAGTAGAATTAAACAAACCAATATATGCTGCTTCATAGACTACAACAAAGCTTTCGATAGAATACACCATAACCAACTTATAGCCTGACTAAAGGATATAAATCTAGACGACACAGACATACGACTAATATGTAATTTGTACTGGGAGCAAACAACAATAATAAAATATAACATGGTGAACTCTACGCCCATGGACATAAAAAATGAGTAAGACAGGGATGCATCCTATCACCAAGCTTGTTCAATCTATACACTGAGCAAATCTTTAAAAACATCACTGAGATGCCAGGCCTAAACATTAATGGAAAGATAATCAATAACCTAAGATATACTGATGATACTGTACTACTAGCAGAACATCCTAAAGACCTACAACAATTACTTAATGCAATAAACATAACAGCAAAAAATATGGACAAGATATGAATATCAAAAAGACTAAAACTATGATCATAAACAAAGAAAATTCTCAAGACCTACAAGCAAATATCACAGTTGAAGGAATACATCTGGAGACAGGTCAGAGCTACAACTACCTAGGACATACTATAACCAGTGATGGAAAATGGAAAATTGAAATAAACAAAAGAATAGGTATAGCAAAAAGTAATTTTAATGCCATGAAAAATATACTAACAACAAAACAAATAACAGTAGAGGTGAAACTAAGAATAGCAAAATGTTACATCTTCTCAATATTACTGTATGGTGCTGAAACAAGGACATTAGAAAAGAACAAAGAACAGAAAATTGAAGCCTTTGAAATGTGGATTTATAGAAGAACAGGTAGAATTGGATGGAAAGAAAAGAAAACAAAAGATAAAGTTTTGAAACAATTAAAAATGAAAAGAGAACTACTAAATACAATTTAGACAAGACAAATGAAATTTTTGGGGCATGTTAAAAGGCACCATAGCCTACTAAAAGTAATCCTGGAGGGGAAAATGCAAGGTAAAAGAGGCAGAGACAGACCAAGACTAACATGGACGAGTAAAATCAAAAGATGGACAAGTCAATCTATGACAACCTGCACCATTGAAGCAAGAAACAGAGTGGAATGGCGCTCCATGGTGGCCAACCTTCGTTGCGGAGATGGCACTCGATGATGATGATTATTTCCCTTGGACTGCAAAACATGAAAAATTATCTAGGTTACCTTCCTTCCATTATTAACCCCGATGTTGTAAATGTAATGTTCCAAGATATATATACAGTAATCCCTCAGTTATCGCGGTAAATAGGGACCAGAACCGGCCGCGATAAGTGAAAAACCGCGAGGCAGTGTCACCCCCTCTCATTTTTAACAAACGTATATTTTTTGTTTACGTAGAATATCAATAAGTCAAGTGTATATGAAACCATATAAGTGCATATGTTATCATTAGAACATTAAAGAATAGTTTCAAACATGTAAATAAAATATTAATAGTATAAATAACATACATAAAATAATGTTTTTTTTTATAATAATTCCTCAATTTTAATTTTTGAACAATCCGCAATGTACAGAGGCCGCGATGAATGAGCCGCGAAGTAGCGAGGGATGACTGTATATATATATATATATATATATATATATATATATATATATATATATATATATATTCTGTGTAATAACTTTACCTTAACGGGAAATGCTTCGATAAACCTCCAGTTAAAATGTCAACCTAAAATCAATGTAAAAAGGCAAGGCAATGGCGGAATAAATTGTAGATAGAAACAAATATGAGCGATCAGACATGCACTAGTTCCAATGGTTATTGCGTTCAGTACTGGTGTGATATCGTGCACAGACAACAAAGTACAAACAGTAGCAGCGAATTGTTACTTTGTTAAATATGTTACTTTACATACAACGGGCTGTGTGGTCTTGATGTATTACGTCACACTTTGGACAAAATAGTAATGAGTTCAAATTCCAGAACAGTTGGTTGGAATTTTCTCTTCGAGTCCATGGTTCCTTTCTCAGAAAGAACTGAACACATTTAAGAAGAAAGAGAATATTGTTACGTCCCACTATTTAAGAATACAAGATATAGAAGTACAATAAGGACAGAGTGTAGAAAATAAGAGTTACCTACCCTTGTCTTGACGCGTATGGGATCTATAGAGCTAGTGCCCATATAATTTGTTTGTATTATGGTGAATAGGCGGCAGGAACCATTGAAGGCTTTGTATGAAAAGTATTCCTTGTTGCAGTTTCCTCATATTCCAAGTCCGGCTTGTTGCAGGAGCTACTGAGTTAAGTGCTCTGTGCACACCGTGAGCTGTGTGTTTCATCCGTTTTTATCATGTTTCGATATTCCAAGTGCTTACGATGAATGATGATATCGTATGACAAGGAACAGTTGGCTGTGTTCACTTTCCGTGCGGTTTCGTCTTATGTCTTTTGGCGTGTGCTGAGACTGCTATGATGGGAACTACAGCTATCTTTCTTTGTTTTATTCGGATGAT